>JARHVA010006329.1:600000-820000 GCA_037957365.1 Torreya grandis
ACCCCATAGGAGCACCATACCCCTTTGCCAAGTACAAACCTCAGCTACAATTCATGAACACCACCCCATAGGAGCTTCAAACCCCTTTGCCGAGCACCAACCTAGCTACTATTCATGAGCACCAACCCACAGGAGCACCAACCCATTTACCGAGCACCAACCCAGCAACAATTCATGAGCACCAACCCACAGGAGTGCCAACCCCTTTGTGTATACCACACACCTATCTCTCAATGTTTCTATCTAAAAAAATGATAGAACAATACAATATCTCCTTCCTCTCTCTCACTTTTGCTCTTCTAAGCTAGATATAACAAATACAAATCATCTCTCAAAATTACTCTTCTAATCTAGATATTACAATATCAAATCAACCTCTCTCATCCACATATTCAAATGGCTACTCAAGCCTTTATTTATATCTTTCCAAATGACCTTTGGCCTTCCCCATTTGTGACCTTTCATTCCTCATGAAAAATGGTGCCAATCTTGGATGACCCTTCATATCCAAGCATTTGAAAAGTCATGTGGTGACCCTTCATGACCAAAAACGTCTTTCCCACTTTTGTCCTTATCTTTGGTGACTTTTCATATTCCTTTAATTGTCCCTTTATGAGAAATTCACCCTTTACTCTTTTATCTTCACTTGCTGACTCTTGGTATTCCCCAAGATGACTCTTCATGGGAAAATGCGTCCCATCCTTCTTTTGTCTTTATCCCGTGACTCTTTGTCTTCTTCATGGGCCCTTATTTTGTCTCATATGCAACCAAAAATATATTCATTAATATTAAAAAAATATTAACTCATATTAGCCAAGATAAATAATATTAAATGCAATGGGGCCTTTATCACCAATAATACTAAACCTTTGACATCAATGACAATATTTCCAACATTTAAGGGATTACGTCATATGATTTAAGTTTTAGGGTATATAAGGTCCAATCACAAAGACAATTAAGGACAAATTGTGCTTCTTAAACCTATTTACGACTATACAATATGATTTTCAACTTAATTATCCCCCACATCATCATAGATTGAGCCAATTAGTCAATTGGGGAAATTATTGATGTTATTTAAGCACAACTAAGCCATGTAAACCTAATTATTACTGTAAAGGATGTTAATGAGGGTTAAATCAATTGGTTTATAGTTTTTAATTTAGGGTTTAAGGTATAAGGTTTAGGTTTTAAGTATTAAGGTCCAACCACAAAGACAATTAAGGATAATTTGATCTAATTAAAACTATTTATGATTAAATAATGTGATTTTGGGTACAATTAGCCCCAACATCATCACAATTTGAGCCAATTAGGCATTTAGGCTAATAAGTAATGTGATTTTCACTGAATGGATCCCTATGAACATAATAATTATTATAAAGCAAGTTAAGTGGGGTTAAATACTTTAGTTAGGGTGTAGGGTTTAAGGATTAGGGTATATAGAATTTAGGTCTTATGGTATATGGTCTAATTGTTAAGGTAATTAGGGCCAAATTAAGCTCCTTAAACCTATTTATGACTATAAAAAGTGATTTTGGGATAAAGTATCCCCCACATCATCACACATTGAGCCAATTAGCTGATTAGGGTAATGAGTGATGTGATTTGGGCTAAATTGATCCTTGAGAACCTAATTCTTACTCTAAAGGATGTTAATTTAGGCTAAATCAATTGGTTTAAGGTTTAAGTTTTGATGAAGGTAGTTAAAGACAATTTTGAGATGCTTGAACCTATTTGTGATAAAAAAAAATGCATTTTTAGGTTTGATTATCTCCCATGTCATCAAACATTAATTAAATTTGTCAATTGGGGTAGTTACTGGTGCAATTAAGACCAAATTGAGACCTATGAACTTAATTCTAATTATAAATAATGGTAATTAGGGCTCAAATAATTAATTTAGGATTTTAAGAGTTTATGATTTATGGTTAAGCATTTTTAGGGCTTAGGCTTTATGGATTAAGGTATACAATATAGGGTATAGGGTATAGGATTTAGGGTTTAGGTCTTAAGGTTTAGTGCTTAAGGTATATAATTTAGGGTATAAGGTTTAATGTTTCTAGTTTATGGCTTAGGGTATAAGGTTTAGGGTTTAGAATATAATCAAGAAGGTAACTAAGAATAATTTATATTTTTTGAACTTATTTATGAGCAAAAAATTGTGTTTTTAGGTTTTATTAACCCTCATGTCATCACACATTAATATAATTAGTCATTTGGGTAAGTTATTCATGTGATTTGGGCCAAACTTATCCCTATGAACCTATTTCTTAGTCTAAATGATGGTAATTGGTAATCAAATGATTGGTTTTGGGTTTTAAGAGTTTACAGTTTATGGTTTAGTGTTTCTAGGGATTAGGATTTAAGGATTAGGGTTTAAGGTTTAGGGTTTAGGGTATAAGCTATATGGTTTAAGGATTAGGGTTTAGGGTTTACAATTTAGGATACATTATTTATGTTTTATGTTTTAGGGATTATGGTTTAAGGTACAACCATAAAGGTAATTGAGGAAAACTTTAGTTTCTTGACCCTATTTGTGAGCACATAATGTGTTTTTGGGTTTGATTATCCCCATTTCATCACAACTTGAGTGAATTAATCAATAGGGGTAATTAGTGATGTTATTTGGGCCAAATTAAGCCACATGAACCTAATTATTAGTGTAAATGATGATAAATGGGTATAAAATGATTGGTTTATGGTTTTTAGAGTTTATGATTTATTGTTTAGGGTTTCTATGGCTTAGGGTTTATGTATTAGGTTTTAGATTTAAGGGTATAAGGTCCAAGAGATCAATGTTTTAGTCTCAAGGTTTTAGGTTTATGGGTATGTTTACATACATATAATATCACGTACACAATTTTTTTAGTACTAAAAAGACAAAAAAACATGTACCAATATCATTTTTTCACATCAAGAACTTTTTCCCCTATGTACTCTTCTCTTTTTTGTTCTAAACATTGTAGGTCTATTTTTTACTAATTTTATGCATGTCCCAATCCTCAAATGTAGAAAATGTTTTCTACTCATGGTTGAATAAAGAGTGTATGTATATTTTTTAATAATTTGATGACTGTCCCCACTTGGTACTAATTATATTGTTGCCCCCACCCTAAAAAGTTGCCAACATTATGCAATCATGGATGATTAATTTTTTAATAGTGAGAATAATAATTTAAAGTAAGAAATGCTAGAATAATTATAATTATAGGTAGAAAACAAAGGTAATGAATGTAAAAACTTTATTAAATTAAGTATATTATCCCTAGCAAAGTGAATGTCACAAATAATGATAGTATACTAAATTCTAAAAGCATAATTGTCAATTATAATAGTATACTAAATTATAATGCAAGTCTACATAAAATTTTATGGTTTTTAATTTTAGTGATGATGATATTATTATGAATGATGATGTAAATTTCATAAAAACCATTGATTGGTGAAAGCAACAATCAAGAAAAAATATGAGAATGCCATTGAATGAAAAACTAGTAATGAAGAAAATAGTAGGAAACACCAAATCAATAAAATTTACCATTAATAACACCTCCTAGGATTTTTAAAATAAGACCCATGTGTTTAATTGAAATTGATGAAAACATTTTGAAACCAATGCCTAAAAAAATGTCTGAGCATCATATGAGAAGAAAATATGAAATAATTTTGGATTGGTACTTTGAAAAATTACATGAAGATAAAATATGCCAATTATTTGTTACATTGATGAAAGTTATTAATTTGAGATGTAAAATAAAACCCTAGGACTAAAAACATCTAATACTGATGGTGTAAATAAGGAAATTGTTGAAATTTTTCATTATGCATACCATCAAGAAAGTTTGAAGAAATGCACCAAAGATGGCAACATTGACCGATGCATTATTACAACTTCTTTGTTAAGTTGTAAAACAAATTTTCAATGATTGATTAGAAAAAAAATCCAAGAATTACACATAAACAAAAAACACTAATGAAAGTAATTGAGAGATGTATAAGACTTGATGTTTCTAGTAACAATGACTTATGGGAATTGTCTAGTAGACTCCCATATAAAGACAAGGTTGTATTTGATGCCCTAAAATATTTACTTTTATAATTTTGGAAAGATAACATAAGGTTATTTCCTAAATTTATAGATGTAGTGAAAATAATATTTGTTTCTCATAACCATGTGTAGGGGATAAACAAGGCCCATAAGTACCAAAAACTAAAACAAATCCCAGCTTTGATATCAATGTTAGGAAATAAACAAAAAACATTCATCTATTCCTACATGTGAAATAATTTAAATACAAAATTAAAATAATCTAAAATAAAACACATAAACAATAGAGAAAAACCATAACACTAGATATACATGGAAATCTTGATAAATTAGCTAGGGAAAAACCATGGGGTAAAAGTAGCATCAGACTTTAATATTTCATAAAAAACTCACTTTACATAGTTCCACTCATAAAAACTCCTTCATAGTGCTTAAAACTTAGGTGAACCAAGAATAAAACCATGCATTCCATGTTATAACTTCAAATATGCAACATGCATCTCAAAAATTCTAATCACATAGCATTCAGGTGAACTAAGAATACAACCATGCCTTCCAGGTTCTAACCTCCTCCATGGAATCATCATGCATCTAGGTGATTATATCAAATCCTAAGCCTTACAAGATATAACCTCTAACCATGGATCTAAAATGGAGAGCCTTCAAGGTTTCCTCCATGATCCACTAAATGGATAATTATCCCAATGAGAGAGATCAATACTTTATAGCATTTACATACAATGAGAGAGAAGATAGAGAGAAAGGGAGAGATAAATTCATGACCAAGCAAATAAATTTGTCACATTTAAGTGGGTGTATATAAATCCATAGTGATGGTTATCACCATGTGAAAAAATCCATCAAAAATGGTCCTCCACTTAGATAAGAATGTGTACCACCTTCATGTGGCTCCAAAAATTGCTCCCTACTTCCACAAGTGAGTCCAAATACTCAATAGTGCTCTTCTTGTCTTCATTCTCCAAGGGTCAACAAAGTTGATGCTCCACTTTATATAATATCCAAGCCACCCCATGTGACTCTAATAATTATGCCCTACTCACACATGTGAGGCCAATTACCAATAGTGATTTCTTGGCTTCTTCTTTCATGTGCTCACATAAGTCTAAAAGGGTGTTACAATCACCTTTGAACTTTCTATACACCTGAATCATGGATCCCATTAAAAACTAGATCCATGCATGACCCTTTGTCTTTTGCATCATGTGACACCACCTTGACCATGCCATGTGACCCTCTAAATGGCCCTCTTACCACTTTGCTATCCTATTGCATCATTTATTACATCATCAACCACATCACATACATGTCATATCACTGCTCACCACTTAGGACCCTCCATGAGACATACATCCTAGGACCCACCACTTGATACCCATCATGGGACACACTACCATGTCACCATGAATAGTGGATTCACACCCAACAATCTCCCACTTGAAGTCATAAACATAAGACTTTGAACCACCTATGTCTTCATGCTAACCTGATGCCATAAAACTACCTACTAGCTATCATCATGCCCACTACTACTAATACATAAGCTGAAATTAAGTTTTTTTCACTAAAACGTTTTTGCCCTGATAGACTTTTCAACATCTGCATGCCCACTACAAATTTGCAGTAACCAAAGTGACTCACACTTTATCACAGACCTAATCCTTTACAAGATTCTACCATGAAATTATCACTAATATCACTGATTAGAAGTATCAAATTAAGTACATCATGTCACTCATGAGGCTTCTCCTACTCCTAATGGATCTAATACATATGAAAACTATCTTCTCCCCCAATGTAATAAAGTCTGAAAGATGTCTCTAATATCACAAGAATTTAGATACTTTACTTCATTACTTTTTTATCCTTTATGCATCTTCATCCTTGGTTTTATCTTCCATCTCATCACCCAAACCATATCACCAGTGATCATGTTTGGGCTTACAACCAATTTACCATATCCACATAGAAACAACCTCTACTATTCCTTGGCTCTCCATGAAGGTATTCCTATACCACATCAACATGCCTGCTAGAACCCATATAGTATCCATTTCTAGGAACTAGCAACTCTACATCATCCACACAGCCCTCCTGGACACTCTTATCTCATCATGAGATCACCATGTATAAATGATGTCAAAATACATCCCACTACTAATCCAACTCTTGAATAGGAACAAGTTCAAATTGCACTCATAATAGTAGTCTACACTTAGATAGAAGAACCCATAAAAATCAACACCTGAATTCTACATATGTAGAATACCGCTACCCACCATGATCAACATGGTACCTTTATAGTTATTAAGAATTCATCAAACTACTTAATACATCATAAAACCTACTACATTTTTGAGCCTACTATTGAACTACATCCGGATTTAATGCATGTCAATCTAACTCATGTGAAGAGTTACTCCATGCATCGATCCTCATGGTTACTTTCATCATCTACACTACATCTCTCTTGGATACTCACTTTTAATACATCATAACCATCAATAACTTCACTCAATCCATCTCTGAGTCTTTAAAATATATAACACCAACCTTCTCCTTCCATAGAAGCTTAGGTCACTTGTTCTCCTCCATCTAACTACAAAAAATATAGAATCAAATTTTTGGTACCTCCTCCTCTACATGGATTTTTTACACATCTCAACAAAGTATTGTGCTATTAGGATCCCATAATTATGAACCTCTTCTCTAGTTAAGAACTACAACAAGACACATGCCTTATCATCACCCTCCATCAACACTAATGGAGACTAGCTTACTCTACCACAAGCTATATAGTTGATTCATTAGGAACATTGTTGCATTAGTAAGACGAGGCTATATTTGATACCCTAAAAGATATACTTGTATAATTTTGGAAAGATAACACAAGGGTATTACCTAATTTTAGAGATGTAGTGAAAATAAGATTTGGTTTTAGTAACCATGAACCACATCCTAAACATTCTTTGGATATGACTCAAAAAAAATTTTACTCTAAATTTGTTAAAAATATCCATAGACTTCTATTTTTAAAAATATTTTTAAATGACCAAACCTTTCTATGTGAAGATCAATCACACATGCACTACATGTTGTTTTAGGAAACATATTGAATTTTTAATGCATTATGATCTTTTTTATGTTCATTTTACTTTACATATTGATAACATTTCCATGAGTGTAGAGGGGAATCCTCACCAAAATCAGCAAGGGAATTTATTCTATTTATTTTTTGTGAAAGATCAGATGGACAATTTTTTAATGATAGTACATGTTTGGATGAAACTTATAACATTTTTGATGGATTTCCAAAATTAAAAAAATGTACACATGAGGAGACTATACATAGAATTGGACAAGAATCAATTGGTTTTAATAAATATAAATCTATGACATATCAATTAAAATATGGAAAGGAATCTAAAATTTGCAATCTCGTTACATAATAAATACCTATTTCCAAATTTATGAACAAATTTAGGGAATAAAATATATATGATTATACAAGGCACACATACAGAGCTTGATGGCTAGGTGAAATATTAAAGTTAATTATGGAAGCATTCTCTCTTGGTACTATTTTTTTAGTAGTTGAATTTTTAGATAATTACACATTGCAACCATAAAGAGAGGTTTAGTCACAATACTAAAATTCAGTATAGGTTTCCCTTTTGTGAATATAGCATTCATGCATTCACCTACTAATATAGAGCATGATCCAAAAATATTAACGAAGTAACACTTATATGTTAGTGATGATTGAACACATTCTTTAAAGTATGTGTAAGGTTGTTATCAGATGTTTTATGGCAAGTTGAGTGAAACGAACATTATTTTTAATCAACATTATATTTGTTCAGATAACTAAAAATCATAATTGTAAAATGTATAGATATTTTATTGGCTAAGTAAGATGTATTTAACCACTGGTGTATAACATATTTGGATTTTAATTAAAGTAGGCCATGGAAAAAGGGAACATGATGGTGTAAAAAAATGTGTCAAAAGTTCACTTAAAAGAGAAGAGTTAAAGTTTGAAGAGGTCATTGATTTGATAGATGCAAAAAACATGGTTGAATGGTGTAATGAAAATATGGGCCATGGTAATCAACAAAATTCCACTATTCATAGATATTTCTGGTTGATAGAGGATAAATAGCTGGCAAGCTATGAATATTATATGATAGTAATAGGATTAAGTGAGTTACATTCATTTTATAGATGAAATACAAGTTTTGGGATGGTTCATACAAGACACATGGCATGATTTTTTTATGCATGCATTGATTTTTTTTTGGAATAAGTGTGAGTCACGAGAATGGGTGGATGAATGAAGTTTTATACCTCTAGCTCTAATTGACTATTATTAATTTCCACCCACATTACAACTTGCATAGATGAAATCATCACATGACTTTGACCATGTGTTTGATCTAGTGAAATTGGGTAACATATATTTAATGTGTTTCATGTACTAAATTTGGTAAATATATCAATAGATGATTTTATTAAATCATGTTCTATTTTGTGATGCAATACATGTTTATGTAATTATTGGAGATGAGGATAATGAGGATGGGACAAACTACTACTTATGTTAATGTGCAAAGGAAAAACAAAAAATTGACTTATATGGTTAGATATGGGAAAAAACTTCACTATCCCATTTTGTTTATGGTAGTTACTAGAACTTGGATTCAATGCTATCCTATCAAAAATTCAAATGTATGGTTATTTTAAGACTATGAAATACATAGGAAGATACTCAATTATTTAAATTTGGTTCTTGCAAGAAATGTTCAGTTACACAAATATCAGGTTAGGCCATTAAAAATGACTCTATAAAAGGTTAGTGAACTTGATCATGAAGCAATTCTTGCTTTTATAAAGAATAAAATTAATCATAATGGTTCCATACATTAAAATCCCAAGGTATGTTAACTTCTTAAATGCAAATGTGTTTAATTTTATCAAAATTTATTTATTTATTACATATAAATTTCAATTTAATTACATTTTTACATATTTTTTGTAGGTTAGTGGTACCAAATTATCTTGCACCTTCATGTGGTTGGCACCATTAATAGATAAATCCATATTATTGAAGCTAAGAGAATCTTTTGGTTCATGTAGACAATTGACTATTTTAATTTGTCTAGGGAAATGTCATCTTGAGGCTAGAATAGGTAATTCATCTCCTAATTGGGCATACTTAGATGCCAAAAATGTGGTCTTAGGGATTAATAATCACCTCTAACATGGTGGTGATACCATTTTTTAGTCATGAGGCCTCAAAGATAGAGATATGAAACTATGGCTTGCATATTGCATATAAGGAAATGTCATCTTGAGGATGAAATGGGTGTCTTGTCTCTTAACTGGGTGTACTCAAATGCCAAAAAATTGGTACTGGAGGTTAATGACCACCCCAAAATAGTGGAAATGCCAATTTTAAGCCACAAGGATCCATAGATAGAGATCTCCAACTATAACTTACATCTTGACAATATTTATTATCAATGTTCCTCAAGGAGATATTTACTTAAAAAGGGTATCCATGTGGATTCTAAGGTCATAGTGGTGTGAACGCACGTAAATTTCACATCTCAAGGTGTTGTAAGTGATATATTTTAAAGTGAAGGTCTCAGAAGTAGAAATGTCTATTGGAGGTAAAAACCCTATCTCTTAACTACATAAAAGTTGCATTTTAGGATTGATCATTGAATCCTCTTCCATGAGTTCATCTATGATTTTTAATCCAAGGGATTTTGGATGAAAGTATAGAAATTTGACATACACGTGATGGTTTTTTTTTTTCATGGGTACAACTTATAGTTTTTTTATGTATGTCCAAAGTTTTCCTAAAAACAATAATTTACCTTATAGGGAAATATCATCTTGAGGCTATAAAAAGTGCTCTATCTCCTAACTAGGCATACTAAAATTCCAAGAATGTTTTCCTAGAGGTTAATCTCCACCCTTGACATGATGGCAATGCTATTTTTCATCCATGAGGCTTTAGAGATAAATATATCAAATACAAATTACATCTTGCATCTAGAAAAAAGTCATCTTGAGGCCAAAATATGTGCTCTTCTCCTAATTGGGCATATCCAAATACCAATAATGTAGTATTAGAGTTTAATCAACACCTTTGACATAATTTCAATGCCAATTTTCATCCATGAGGCCCCAAAGATAGAGATCTCTAATTATAATTTACATTTTGCATCTAGGGAAATACTATCATGAGGTTGGATTGGGTACTCTGTCTCCTAACTGAGAGTAATTAGATGCTAAAAATGTTGTCCTATATTTTATTCTCCACCTTAAACATAGTGTCAATTCCAATTTTTAGCCATGAGTCCCTTTTATATATATATATATATATATATATATATATATATATATATATATATATATATATATATATATATATATATATATATATATATATATCCATCTATGACTTATATCTTGACAACATTTCTTGTTAATGTTATTCGAGGCCAAAATTAATGAAAAAAAGGGTATCCACATGGATTCCAAGGCCATGATGGTGGGAATGCATTTAAATTTCACATTAGTATGTGTTTTACATGATGGATTTTGAATCATATGTCCTAGAAGTGGAAATGTCTATTGGAGGAAAAGAACCTAGCTCTTAACTACATAAAAAATGCATTTTAGGACTAATTGTTGAATCATATACCACAAATCCATAAATGACTTGTGAGCTAAAGGATTTAGGGTGAAAGTATAGGATTTCAACATGTATGTGATGGGTTTTTTTTGGATATGACTTACTATTTTTATTTTATGTTTGTCCAAAGTTTACCTAAAAAATAAAAATTTTGCCTTATATGGAAAAGCCATGTTGAGGCTAGAATGGGTACCCTCTCACCTAATAAAACCTACTTATATGCCAATAATTGGGTCTTAGAGGGTAATTTACACCCCCAAAATGATGTAAATGATATTTTTTAACTATTAGGCCTTGGAGATAGATATCTCTAATTGTGATGTGCATCTTGTATCTAGGGAAATATCATCTTGAGGCTATGATAAGTACTCCATCTCCTAATTAGGCCTATTCAAATTTAAATAATGTGGTCCTATAGGTAAATCACCACCTCTAATGTGGTGGAGATGAATTTTTTTAATCTGAGTCCCTATAAATGGAGATCTCTAACTATAACTTGTATCTTGAATCTCAATCTACAACCCTATGTATGAAGTTTGAGACCCTTGTTTTCTTGTTTGGTTTAATAATTAATCATAGAAGAAGTAAAAAATATTTTAAATGACATATAATACACCTAAAAGGAGAGAAATATTATTTAATGTTTAAAAAAACTGATTTTTTAAGAATTTGTAATTGAGTAAGGTGATGCAAGTGAAAGTGCATCAAGTAAGGAAATTCATGTATGTAAATAGTAACTTTAATTTGATATATGCTCGAAGGGAATTTTGTATCAGTTAAGAGAAATAAGGAGAATTAAAAAAAAAAAAATAGAGGTAAAAATATACAACAAAGATAATGATAAGTCCAAGAACATGTAAGTGTGATAATAAACTTCAAGAACTTAAAGGAGAAGAATCTCTTAAGATAAAGATTTATCAAGAACTATTGTAACTCAATATATACTATAATAAATGAAGTCATACTTTATTGAGGTTATTTTTTCAATACTATCCTTGTATTAATCTTAAGTAAATATTGATGTTTTCATTACATAATATTTTTGCATAGTTATTGTGTTCTTGAAGTTGCAGGTCTGGAAAGGTAGTACACAAGATTTGTCAGTCAACAAAAACTAGTCTTTCATCATTTTTGAATATTTATTAAGGTATAATTATAATTTATATGGATATATTATGGCATGAATAGTCTCCCCAAAACTTAAAGTCTCCAATAAAATCTTTAAAATTCAAAATTTCATGGTATTCATACTCATTGTTTTGACACAGTCTTAAAACCCTTAAAGTAGGGTTTAGAATACAAAAACTCCATAAATAAATAATAACCCTTAAAATAAGTTTAAACTTTTTAAAATTGTTATGTTATATGTTAATGATGTGTTCAAAGTGGTTTAATTTCCTATATATTCCTATAAATCATTTATTTTAAAATATTTGACTATAGGCCTATAGATTAGGCCTAAAACCATTTGTTTTCAATTCTCCTTGAGAAAACTAAAACCTAAGAAAGTTAGAAAACTATTAATTAATTAAAATGACACTTTTATGGATATGATAATACCTTATTACTAAAAAATTATATTTATAAATGTGTTATAATTTATTTAAGACTCTAGTTGAGCAATCTACTAGCCTAGAAAGAATAAGACTCTAGGTGCATCAATTAGAACTATTATGACTTGAAATCTAACCAAAAAATTCATGTGAAAATTCATATAAGGTTAAAATATGATGTCCTTTAAGTTTTATAGTATTTTATAATTTTTTTGGAAGTCTATGGAGGAAGATATAGTTAAAAATCAGTCTAAAAACTTATGTATAAGGTCTACAACCCTTATTCCTTATCTTTTGGTAAAGAACTAGTTCATTGAAAGGAGAGAGTTGTTTATTTTTATTAGACAACCTATTTAGGGATGTGATAATCCTATCAAGTCAATATTATTAATATTTTTTAGTGATACTAAAAAATAATAAGATGACAAACCTTAAAGGCAATCCTAGTGAGAGAACCCTATTTTATCCTTTTATCTTAGAGAAGATAGCATAGTGAATTGTGAAATTTTTCTTTATGGGTTAGCAAGTTTTTATGAGTATAAGAAACTCTTGAAATAATAGTAAAAAATTAGAGTTAGGAATTTTAGTCAATCAAAAATGATATATTCTTAGTTTATGAACAACACTTTGAAGACCATGTAACACAAATTCCAATCATAAGGTGACAAACTTAAAACAAGGTCTAAAACAATGTGTGTTTAGTCTTTTTGCTAAGATTCATATAGAAATGAGAGTTAAAGTTGTGTATATAGTTATATATCACTAATGAGATTACATTAATCCCTATAATTCATAAATAATCTTAATTAGATCAAATATTGTTTCAAGATTGAATTCAAAAACAAGATAGGCTTATTCAAGACAAGACAAACCTATAGTGAGGAAGACCTAGTGAACCCCCTTTCTAGGTAAACAAACCATGGAAAAGTGTTGAATGTTTTTATAAAGGTAAAATAATATGTTAATGAGGTTTTAAAGGTGACATAAATGTTTTATATGACTTCTAATAGTTCAAATTATCCCTTTTCTCATTATGTAAATTTTAAAGTAAGGTCTAAAAACCCCAAAATTCTATTTTCTTACAAGAATCACACCTAGAGAGATGTAAGAGATAAGTAATGGAATTAAATACCCTTTATATTAATTTAAATATAATTCTAATTAATTAAGTATAATAGTTAATCCAATTAAATATTTTAAAAGGTGATATACCTATTTGATAAGTGTAGACATCTCATTACTAACACCATTGTGTTGAAATTGTCAATCTTACTGAAAATTTATGAAAACACACAATTTAAGCCAATATTACGTAAATGCATTAAATGGTTACATATTATCATATATAAGTTTTTGTTTTAGGCTAATGTATCCCTAAATGGGGAAATGCATTTTATGTGATTATTAACTTTTCTTAAATCATTTTGAGTTAAAATGAAAAAAATGCATTTTGGTTCTCTAGATCACTCTTTTCTTCTAATTCATAAGTACATGACCTGTGCATGTGTTATTTTGTGTTTATAATGTTCTAAATGGGATATTGGCCCATATACAAATAACATCACCTTCTAATTCCTCTTTATTAAAATTATGAACTAGTAATATGACATTATTGTTAAGCATGGTATATACTAAGAGGGAGGATGAATCAAGATATCATATATCTTATAAATATTTTACTTAATCAAATTCCACTTAACCATTCATTAAATATATGTAATAAAAATGAAATCAATATGCACCACACATAAGAGAGAGTGACATTAGATTTTTATGTGGAAACCCAAAATGGGAAAAACCATAGAAATCAATCTCAAGTATATGAAAGAACACCAACTCAAATTAGAAATTTTGCAAGCACCAACTTGAAATAGCACCAACCCCTTTGTTGAGCATTAACATAGAAGCTATTTATGAGCACCAACTCACAGGAGCACAAACCCCTCTTGTGTATAAAAAACAACTATCTCTTAATGTTGCTTACTCAACAAATGGTATAACTCTACAATAACTCCTACTTTTCTCTCCTCTTTTTTTATATTAAAAAATTACAAAATGATGCAATATCTTGCATATTAAAAATGTCTTCTCAAGCCTTTATTTATATCTTTCCAAATAAACTTTGGCATTCACCCTTTGTGACCCTTAAATCCTCATATAAAATGGCACCAAACTTACATGACTCTTTGTATCCTTGCATTTAAAAAGTCACATGGTGACCATTCACAAGTAAATGTATCCTTTCCTCTTTTGTCTTTATCTTGGTGACCTTTTGAATTCATTAAGGTGACTCTTCATGGAAAAATGTGCCATACCCTCTTTTTTCTTCACTTGGTGAATCTTAGAATTCCTCAAGATGACTCTTCATGGGAAAATACATCCCATTCTTCTTTTGTCTTTAACTCATGACTCTTTGACTTCTCCATGGGCCCTCTTTTGAATTTTATGCAACCAAAAATATATTAATTAATATTAAATAAATATAAACACACATTATCCAAGATATGAATATGAAAAACACCATTAAATGCTATGAAGCCTTTATCACTAATGCTAGACCTTTGACATCAATGAAAATATTTATAACAATCTCTCCCTTTGTCATTCATGGAAACGTTAAACTAAAACTTACACATCCTAAAACTTTCACTACACATGCCAATCTACATATACTACCATCTAAAGAATATACAGTAACTCCCCCTTACTATAGCAACCTTTACCTATTCCCTATACCTATTTTTGCACCTATACCTATACCTATTTCTATTCTTCTCCCCCTTTGACATTAATGGAAAAGGGCCTATCCTAGAGCTAACAATTAGCTCCCCATCAACTAATGCTAATCCTAAATGATAGGAAGTAAAAAAAATTACTCCTAACTTCTCCCATTGATACTCAAATGTGTCTTTTGGGAGTGCCTTTGTGAAAATATCTACAATTTATTTTGTAGTATTGATATATTCCATCGTAACTTGATAATCTACAACTTACTCTCTCAAGAAGTGATATCTGATGGAAATATGTTTTGTTCTTTAATGCATCTTTGGATTCTTTGAAATATTAATAGCACTTATGTGGTCACAAAAAAAAAATAGGTTCATCATATTTTACCTTGATATCTTCTAAAGTTTGCTTCATCCAAAGCACTTGAGTACAACACAATACTATTGAAATATATTCTAATTCAGCTATAAAAAGTGATACCAAGTTTAGATTTTTGATTAGACATGATATTAAGATATCATCAAAGAAGAAAACTCCTCCACTTATACTCTTTATATCATCCAAGTAACCTACCTAATATGAATCTGTATAAGCAACCAAAGTGAAATATTTGCCTATGGGATACCACAATCCATAATCTAATTTATCCTTGCTATATTTGAATATTCTCTTCACCAAATAAACATGAATCTCCTTTGGAGCTCCCTGATATCTTGTAACTATGCCTACTACATACATAATATCTAGCCTTGATGCTATCAAATATAAAAGACTACCAATCATAGATTTATACAAAGATTGATCTGTAATGGGTGAATATTCATCCTTAATTACCTTGTTCCTTGTACCCATCAGTGTACCAACTGGTGCACAATCCTCAAAACTAGACTTTTTCAATATTTCTTTGGCATATTTACTTTGAGATATAAGAATTCTTTTATCTGACTGAAAAATTTGCAACCCTAAGAAAAAAGACAATTCTCCAAGCATAGACATCTCAAATTCTTTTTGTATATTGTCAAAAAATTCTTTTGTCATATTTTTAATGTTACCTCCAAATATTATGTCATCAACATATACCATAATAATCAACTGATACTCACCTTTTATTTTTATATAGAGATTACTATTAGCAAATCCTCTCTTAAAACTTTAATCCTGCAAGTAGTTATCAAGTCTTGCATATTAAGCTCTAAGAGCTTATTTCAATCCATATAGTGTTTTCTTCAATCTGCATACATGAATACTATCATTTGAGAGAAGAAATCCCTCTGGTTACTCAATGTAGCCTCCTCTTCTAGATTTCCATTCAAGAAAATAGACTTGACATCCATCTAAAACACTTTAAACTTTTTAAACACTACATATGCAAGAAACATTTTAATAGCCTCTAGATTTTTTACTAGTGTAAAAGTTTCTTCAAAATCTATTCCCTCAATCTGAGCCTATCTCTTACATATTAATCTTACTTTATTCTTGGTTACTTCTCTATGTTCATTCAACTTATTTCTATAAAATGATTTTGTTCCTATCACATTATGATCTTTTGGTTTAGGAACTAATTCTCAAGTATCATTCTTTTCTATCTAATTTAATTCTTCATCCATCTCCTTAACCCATTGCTTATCATGTATAGATTTTGAAAAAGTTTTAGGCTAAAATTTGGATAATAAAGAGAAGTTAACTTGCTTAGATTCACTTACCATCATTCTTCTAGTGTGAATTCCTTTATTTATGTCCTTGATGATGTTACTTTCATTATGATTTATCTGGACATATTTGGATGGGGTTTTAGTGTCCTTTTTATCCTCATCTTCATCTGATTCTTCAAAATATTCCTTTTCAATGATTTTAGGAATGTCTACTAGATCACTGATTCTTTGTGATCCATCTTCTTCTATCGTGACACTTGTACTTTCAACTATTTTCTTTGTTCTTTTTTTATAATATTTATATCATTTAATTTTATAAGAATAACCAAGAAATATACCTTCATCTATTCTAGATTCAAACTTACCCTATTTTTTATTAGTTCTCTTTATGAATCATCTACTAATAAAAACTTTGAAATAATCAAATGTAGATGGTTTGTCTTTTTATAGCTCATAAGGAGGCTTATCACTGTTGACTCTCAATAATGTTCTATTCTAGATATACCCTATTGTACCAACTGTTTTTCTCCAATATTCATCTAGTATCTTAGATTCAATTAGCATTGTCCTCACCATCTCCTGAACTATTCTATTTCTTTGTTCAACTACTCCATTTTGCTATGGAGTTCTAGCTACTGAATAACATCTTTTTATTCAATGGTATTCAAAATACTCAATAAAATAATTTAACATAAATTCTCCTCCTTGATTTGAACTCATGTACTTAATCTTCAAACTAGTTTCATTCTCAACTAATGCTTTGAATGCTTTGAAATATCTAAAAACTTCTGATTTTTTCTTTAAAAATATTAACCAAGTTATATGTGAAAAATCATCAATAAGCAACATAAAATATTTCGCACCTTGAGTACTTTGAGTTCCCATAGTGTTGACCATTTTTTTCCCAACAGGCCAAAAATCGGCCCCCCTTCTTTCTTATGCTTTTCTGAGCCAGTAATTTTGATTTTACACGAGTCTTGCAATTTCTATAGACTCTGCAAAATTTCTACAGACTCTCCAGGTGTAGTCTTTTGGCATATTAAGAACCATTCCAGGAGTGCAAGGTTTTACAAAGCTTTTTTAGACTCTTGTTCAAATAAATTCATAAGGAAAGTGAGCTTAAAGTGGTTCAATAACATAATCTTTCAAAGAGTTAGCAGCTTTGAACCATTGAACCAGTTCAACGCTTTGGTTCAACACTTTGGTTCAATGCCTTGGTTCAATGTGTCAGTTCATCACTTTGGTTCAAATTCTTAGTTCAATCAGCAAGTTCATCACTTTGGTTTAATCAAACAATTCATCAACTTGGTTTAACGTGTTGTTTCAATGCCTTGGTTCAATTTTTTAGTTCAATCAGATGGTTCAATCACTCAGTTCACTCAGTCAATTCATCAGCTTGGTTCAATGCATTGGTTCAACATTTTTGGTTCAATCTTAAAGTTCATTAGCAAAGTTCAACACAAAGCTCAACACAAAGTTCATCGATAGGTTCAATCAAACGATTCGATGCCTTATTTTAAAAAATGTTTGAACTGTTGAACCGGTTCAATGGTTGGTTCAAAGGAGTGATTCAACATGAAAGGTTCAAGCCTCCTGAAGGGAAAGTGCCCTTGTAGAGGGTATTTTTGAGTTCAAAAGCCCTTGCAGAGGGCAGGGAGCACTTCGAAGGCAGTCGAAGGATTTCAAAAATGTGCAGAAAGTCTTAAGGCTTTGAATTCTTTCAGACTTTTTGTCCGAAGGAATTCCTTCAAACAAAAAGTTTGAAGGAATTTGGAGGAAGGTCATGAGCTCAAAAGGGAATCCGATAAAACCATAAAAGAAATCAAGGCAACTATTTCTCGTAGACTTTTTGTCTATGAGAAAATTGTCTGCGAGAAAAAGCCCACAGGAAAAACCCACAAAAAAATCCCATAGAAAAGGCCCAAAGGAATTTGCCAAGGATGGTGATGTCCCAAAATCCATCAACCTCAAGAAGATAGATTAGTCATTATTTTTTAAGCAATGATGGGTGTGTAGATGTCAATTTTAAGACAGTGAAATAGCCATTTGCTTTTAAATTACCTGAGCACTAACCATGAAAAGAGCCCAAGGAATGCAGTGACCCACCAGAAGACCATCCTCAAGGGCTAAAGGAGTAGAAAGAGACAAAAATAGGAGAAGACAAGGTGCAGAAAGAGACAAAGCAGTCCAAGTGGAAAAGAGGAGGTGAATTATTTCTAGATGGTCACCAAACAACGTAAACAGTAAGTGGTGTGGCTTATTTTCTCTAGTTTGCATTTATAAGCAAACAAGCTACACAAATGCCTTGAAGAGATCAGTTTGTTCATAGAGAAAAGGTGTGACTTACACTTCTTCATTAAGGTTGGGATGCCAAAGTCAAAGTAGGAACTGACAATCAAATGACTCCCTCTTCTTAAGGCTCAGAGTGCACATGGGCCAGCTTGCAAAAAGAGTGCCAAAAGTCTTTCCCAAAAATTTCCAAGTTCTTTTCCTCTTTCTATATATTTTAAATTTATCATTTGAGGAAAGGGGACTCTCTTAGCCTTAAGGCAAAACTCTGCCCAAAAATCTCTCGGGCTTGTAAGGTAGAGCTTTGCTAGTTTTTACCTTGAATCAAGACTTAGCATTTTTACCTCTATCTAGACTTGCACTTTAAAGTATATGTCTGTGTTCTTCTTTTGTGTTAAGTCATTGTCTTTCATGCTTCTCACAGATTTATTACAACATTTCTAGTGCATTTTGAAGTCCCTTTTTTGCAGGTCTGCCAGAAGTGTTCCTAGGGGAATGTAGGTGCCTATGAATAGGCTACCATAAGTGTGTCTGAGGACGCCTTTGGTAGTTTCTTCCTCCCTGTATTTCCATGGACCCCTATCTGACTGTTGTAAAAGAGCTTCCCACTTTAGATGAAGTGTATGGGTGCTTCTTTTTGGTGAAAAGTGTATATTCAAGCTGGGTGGGTCAAATTTTTTGGTGTATCACCTTTTCATTTTTAGGCTTAGGTTTTATTTTCAGCATCTCTCTCTCTTTTCATCACCCCCTTTTTCCATTTATTTTTTAGCAGTAGGAGAAACTAGGGCCTAAAAGATACATAAGAGGGAGCTATCCCTTACCTAGAGATTCTCCCCTCTAGCTTCACCAGTCCCACAAGTGAGAGGGGAGTTTCCATTGTTGCATGTGGAAGGCAGGAGCTCGACCTCCTGTCTCAAGTGCAATCCACTGTGTCAACACATAGGTCCACACAAATTAGTGTGAATAAGCTGTAACATCTAAGTGGCCAAGTATTCTTTTGTTTTGAACTGCCTTTTGGCCTGCTTCCCACATTGACAAAGTTTACAAAACATGTTGGATGGCTTTGTAATATTTAGAAGATTTATGACTAATTTTTTTATGTTAACAAAATTTTCAAAATTTATGTGTCCCATTCTCCTGTGTCATAGCCAACTTTCTTCAATCTAACTCAAACAACATCTTTAACCTTTCATATCTGATAATCTATATAAATTATTACCTATTCTTTGAGCATTTGTAACTAACACATTTGAATATTTTCTCCTAATTTCATAAATTTTTACATAAAACTTTAGTGTGTGCCCCTGATCACACATTTAACTTACACTCAAAATATTATGCTTAAGACCTACATACAAAACATTTTCAATTTTAATTTTACCATTATCCAAAATTAGTGTACCTTTTTTGGCAATTTTGGTAGTAGTATTATCTCTAAATTTCACTGTGCCACCATTGATATTCTTCAAGGTTATAAAGTTTTTATTATCTCTTTTCATGTGCCTCAAACATCCACTATCAATGAACCATGGCTTTTATTTATTTCTTGCATGCAAAGTTGTTTGTACCAACATAGACTTTTCATGTTGTTTCTTCTACCATGAACCTTCTAAATATTCTTCTTGATGAATGGAGCCTTATAACTCTGGTCTTTCTTAACTGATTCAAACACACTTCTACAGTAACAATCTATGTGTCTAAAATTGTTGCACTTGTAACATATTATGGCCTCTTCATTAAAGCTTGACAGAGGAGCAAAAGAGTTGTGGATTATGCTTGACTTTGCATGAGTTTCCTTCTTTTGTTTCTAAAATTATTAACCCTTTTCTAACATTCTATTTTCTTATGACCATATCTGTTATAATAAAAATAGTAACCATAAAAATAGAATCTATTTGTATATCTTCGACCTGATTGCCTTTTGTAGCTCTATTCCTTCCAGTCTTCATTGTTTGAGATGTCCTATGTATTCTTAACTTCTTCCTTTTTTGTTTCTTCTTTTGAAAGAGCTTCAACATAGCTCTTTTTATTTTCAAATTTGATACCTATTTTATCTGATATTAAATTTTGTATTTCTAATATTTTATTCAATATATCAATGTTTTTCTCAAATTTTGAATTATTGGTTACTTTATCATTGATTGCTTTATTTATTTTCTCAATATCTACTTTTAAAGTAGTAATTTCAATAACATACCTTTCACATTCTTTACTTACTTTTTTCAACTATGTTGTTAGATTTTTTCATTCTTCTTGGCTTCTTCAAAGTGTGCTTATACATCTTCAATTGTTTCCTTTGATTTCTTTTCATTTTTCTCAATCTAGAGCTTCAATCTTTTTTTTTTCTTCTCAAAAGATTTTAACTCTTCTAAGACACAAATGAGTTATCCTTCCAGATTCACTTCAGTTTCATCATGTTCTTCTTCTTGATCATCTATACTTTTACTTGTGGAGGCATCTTTATGTATGTCCATGAATAAAATCTCTTCTTCTTCTAAATCACTGACTCCACTATCTTTGACTGAGATAGGATCTCTAGAATATAAATTTTTCTTCTTGAATCCCATCTTGAATTTTCCTTTGAAATTATTCTTGTATGTAGACTTTCCTTCTTTATTGTCATCATTACCCTTATCTAGGCACTTAGCTACAAAATATCTAATCTTTCCAAAATTTTAATATTTTGAAGGTAATTTTTCTTGATATTTACTTGTGCCCTTTTTTGACTTGCAGATGAATAGAGCTTTACTATTATTTTCGTCATCACTAGCACTATCACTTGATTCTTGAATCTTGAAAGTAGCTTCTCTTTTTGAGGGTTTCTCTTATTTGGTCCACATCTCATATGTTGTAAGAATACCATGTAGCTCATCTATCTTTAGCTTGGATAAATTCTTCATCTCTTCAATTGCCAAAAACTTTGCATTATATCTCAATGGTAGAGATCTCAAAACTTTTTATATCATGATTGATTATTCTAACTTTTCTCCAAGACATTAAATCCGATTAACTATAAAATCAATCCACAAAAGGTAACTATATTTTCTTCCTCTTCCATCTTCAAACTCTTAAACTATCTTCTAAAAGTCTAGAGCTTAGCTTGGTTAACCTTTTCATCACCTTTGTAAATATTCTTAAGCTTTACCCAAGTTTCATGATTAGATTTATATTGCATAACTTTAACAAATTATGATTCACATAAATCACATAAAATAACATTTAAATATTTATCATTATTTTTACTTACCTTCTTTTCTACTAGAGTAGTTATAAGTGTTTGTGGCTCTTCATATCCATCCACCACTACTTGGCAAATGTCAAATCCAAGGGCCATTAAATAACTCTTCATCTTTATGCTCCAAAACTCATAATTTCTCCCATCAAACAAAGGTGATTTATTTGTAGAAAAACCTTCATATGATCCAGCCATCATGCTTTCCCTAATCTACCTTCAAGTTATAAAACTTTTTCAAAAGGAACCTACTCTGATACCAATTGTTAAGCATGGGATATGCTAAGAGGGGGGGTGAATCAGTATATTATATATCTTATTAATCTTTTACTTAATCAAATTCCACTTAACAATTCATTCAAGATATGTAATAAAACTAAAATAAATATACACCACATAAGAGAGAGAGACACCAAATTTCTATGTGGAAACTCAAAATGAGAAAAACCACAGAGAACAATCTCAAGTATATGAAAGAGTACCAACTTGTAAGATCACCAACCCCTTTGCTAAGTAACAACATAGTAACTATTTATGAGTACCAACTCATAGGAGCACCAACCCCTTGTAAATATTTATGATCATCAACTCATAGGATAACCAACTCCTCTTAGGTATAAAACACAACTATCTCTCAATGTTGATTACTCAACAAATGATAGAACTTTACAATATATCCTAATTTTATCTCCTCTTTTCTTATATAAAACAATTAAAAAACCAAGCACTCTCTTGTATATTAAAAATTGTTTTTCAAGCCTTTATTTATATCTTTCCAAATGACCTTTGGCATTCACCCTTTGTGACCCTTCAGTCCTCATGAAAAATGGTGCCAAACTTGTATGATCCTTCATATCCTTGCATTTGAAAAGTCAGATGGTGACCCTTCATAATAAAATGCATCATTTCCTCTTTTGTCTTTATCTTGGTGATCTTTTGAATTCTTTAAGGTGATTCTTCATGGAAAAATGTGCCATACCCTCTTTTTTCTTCACTTGGTGACTCTTGAAATTCCTCCAGATGACTCTTCATAGGAAAATGTGTCCCATTCCTCTTTTATCTTTATCTTATGACTCTTTGACTTCTCCATGGTCCCTCTTTTGACTTATATGCAACTAAAAATATATTCATTAATATTAAATAAATATTAACACACATTAGCCAAGATATGAATATTAAAAACACTAGTAAACGTTATGGGGCCTTTATCACCAATGCTAGACCTTTTAAATCAATGACAATATTTCCAATAATTATGACTAGTTTGATTAGTTGAGTGAAAATAGTTTCCAAATAACTATGATGCAAAGGTACCTTGGTATTAGTGTCAACCTTGTCTTCTTGAACAATTTCTCCAGGCTCTTGACCTTTCCTACTATCCTTTTTTCTTGTTTTATTGCTTGTATAGATAAATTATAGGTGTTTAAGAGAAAATAAATATATTTTTAGATACCCTTTATTGAGACACTCATGTGTGTCAATTTTCAAAACCTAATTCCTCTTCTAGACCCTCTTTCCTTCTTTAGGCCTTCTCAATTATGCCTCCTCTTTTATTGTTTTTAGAATATTGGTGTTATATTCTTAAATAATAAATGGGATGAGAAATTTAAATAAATAAATAAATATTATTTTATTAACTTATTTATTTATGTAAATATATTATATTTTTTCTATTTCTAAATATAGTAGAAAGTGAGAGAGAATAGAACTTAGCTTATTCCAGCTGAACTGGACTGAGACAAGGTCTAATACTAGAGGAGTATGACTAAGAAATAGTCAAAAATAAATCTCTAGACTTCATTTCCTGATTGGAAAAGAATTTAAAAAATAGGACGCCCTACTATTCAGTGATGTATTCCTATTCTAATACTTGTCATGAGGCTAAAATCTTTCTAGATTTTATTCAAAATCCTTGTGTTACCTTGTCACTAAAATTTTAGGGTTGGAGACCTCATAAAGCTCACTGTGTGTCTATTTTAATACATAAAAACTCTTAAGATCTCTTGGTTTTTGAACTTGACTAAAAACTTGGGAAAGATAGATAATGGGTTAGTGTGTAAAGGATACGTTAGATTCATTTAACACCCCATGTGTGGACATGTTACCTATATACCAACACTCTGAAGAGAGATCAAGCTAATGTAATTCTCTCATTGAAGTACTTGGTGTAATTTGTGTATGATAAATTCAAATATAATAAAAAATTGGATGTGCTTTAGTTGGCTAGGGATTGGTGCAATGACTTGAGTAGGCTTTGAATAATATTGGAAGGTTGTATACAAAAAATTAAGAAGAGTGCTTGAGTCTACTTGCTTGTATTCTTGCGTGTCTCTTAAAAATGAGTATCAACCCTTCTAAATTGACTTTTAATGGTATTTCATAGGGAAACTAATGATCATGGGTTAAATGAATTTGCATGAGATTGACAAGAAAAATATAAGGAACTAGAAGAATCTGATCATTGGAGGAAAAAGTGAACTTGGAAAACAACACCAAAAATAGGGCACCCTAGGTTCCAGTGCTCCTATCCTATTTGGGCACTATTGTCTAGAGGGAAAAAGACTTGGGAGGATGGATCTAGGCTTGAAAGGGTTTTTGGGTCTAAAAAATATAATTTTGGAAAGCTTTGGATGATTGGGAATTAGTGAAAGAAATAACCTAGAATGGTTGTGTAACCCAATAGGAGGACCTATGGATTAGGTGTCTTAGCCATATTGAAGTTGTACAATTTCACATTTTACATGGTTATATTTCCCCCCCTTTATTCTAGTGATTCATCAAAGTAAAATACTAGGATAAAATAAAATAATAAGCATACCTAAACTTACCTATAAGGGTGAAGCTCATGAAGTTATGTGATGTTAAATGTACATAGAGAGAGCACATTGTGAATTGTGAATATACAATGAAAAAAAAAAGTAGATTAGTTCTTCCAAGATATGTTATATCTAAAATAAGAACATACAAAATTTGAGTAAGAGGAAGAGAAAGGAATGAATACACCTCATCAGGTATATGAACCAATATAAAACTTGTTGGGATGCTAGAATGTGCTAGATAATGTTGAGTATGTGTTGAATCAAGAGAAATATCATGAATGGAGCTAAGTGTTCAATTATTTAGAAAGTAGCTCAAGAATGTAAAGGCTGGCCCTTTGGATCCATCATCACCAATTATGTGAAGCTAATAAATCATGTGTGTGTTAATTGATGTCTAAACTATGTGTCCAATCCCTCTAAATAGGTGGCTCAAGAATATAAAGGTTAGTTAGACCTTTGGCTCCATCATTTCTCCATGAAGTGAAGCTATGAAGTAATACCAGTATAGAATATATGTTATATAAGATGGCTCATGGATCCCATGGATGTGATATAAATATGACAATGTGGCATGGATAGATTGAATTTGTGTTGGAAACTAGGCCACTCTTGGTCATTTTGAAAGATGGAGGTTAGGCTTGTATGAAAGCCTCTCCAAAACTAATGAAAATGTTTATGTGAAATCCAAATTGGGAACTTAGGTACTTAGAAAGCTAAACTTGTATGAAATTTTAACTAAAATGTGATGTCAACCACTTATAGATGGAGTAGGGTACATAACTACTAAGAATGTATGTGTGTAAATTAAACTCAAAAAGAAAATAAGATCAATGTGCCATTCGTATTATCCCCAATCACTGATGTTTGGAACATGGATTTTGATTTACAATATATGACAATTACCTAATCTGAAATAAAATCAATAACTATCATGTCATGTATGATAACCCACAATATTTGAGAAAATTGTATTAAAACTACTGAATCTGGTTGATTTAGAAGTGCAAAAACTATCCTTGAACTAAACTTTTTGCCTATTCCTAGAAATCCTAAGTGTTTTTATACCTAGATAGGAGCACCAAAATGTGGACACCCATAGTTTTATCACTACTATCCATTTCTATCACTATTGACTGATGTGAAAACTAATTGTTAATCTTAAACTAAAACTATTTTTCTACTCTAGTTTGATCAGTTTGACCTCTAAATTTTGTATTGAGTGTTCTAAATGTTGATATTTCAACTATTAAGAGGTTTTATCTCTATGAAAAACCCTTATTTGATGTCTCCTCTTCTATGGGTAGGAATGATGACCCTACCATAACTACCCTCAGAAGAAAAGTAGTCCTGAAAGTGTGCTAAGCTATATAGATGTAAGATATAGCATTGAATATTTGACAAGATATTTCAAGACATAACAATTTTTTAATTGATATTTTTTAGATCAAAAAGGGTATGCCTAGATAGGTTTAACAATGTAATATCATATTCATGATATTGAACTAGACTAGTAATGTTAGATATTAGTTATTAGTATTTAGTTTGTTAGTAAGCATGGAGAGATGGAGCATGATGTCCATGTTAGGACTTGTTCCAAAGTCTTAACATTAGGTTAGATTTTTGGTAGGTAATAAATAATTGTAAATGGGGCATGCATCTTTTAGTAAAGACACCCCCATAAAATAAACTTACTTAGATTACTTTTTAGGTAGTTTTCATGTTTTATATTTATTAATTAGAACTACCTTATAGGTTATTTTCTCGTATTTAGTTGGTTATAGGATTAGTTGTTTTTACTGGTCATTGGTAAAAACTATATAAATCCATGTTTGCATATAAAAGGGTTAATGAATTAAAGTCACCATTATGTACTTGATTTTTTGAATTTAATAAAATACTTTTGCACTCGCACTAAGCGGGGACAAGGTTCAACCTATTTTGGTTCAGGAGTTATCAGTGGTATCAGAGCATGGTTATTTTGGGAGCTTAGTGAATTTGAAGGAGCAAGGTGAAAAATCAATTCACGTGATATCATTTGGCATGAAATAAGGTATGCCATATAGTATTGGTTTAAATATTTTGAAAAATTATTAAATTATTTTAATTTTTCAAATATTATTTACATTTAAACCTGTATTTTCCATATACCACAATCTAGTCATTTTGGCCATTTGATACTCCATTGTCTTGTGTTCAAACCTCCTCATCTGGCATAAAAATGAATTTTTAGCATTTTAATGTTATTAAATTCATTATTTTTTTTCAAAAATCAAATTTGTATGGCCTATTTTCTATTGAAAACCTCTAAAAATTTCCATTCATGGCTACCTTTGTTATTTCCATTCATTCCCAGGCCTCTTAAAAGCTAAAACACCTACCAATCTTGATCAAATGATATTAAACCTCTATTTTTGCATTCAAATTGTAAATCTAGGAATTTTTTGAACTTATACAACTTATTGTACAGCCTTCCAACACCCTGGCCTTATTTTGATCTCATTCCCTACAAATATACCTCAAAAAATTTGCCAAAACTCAGTTAAAATCTATTTTAGCATGCTTGTACGGATTTGTATGGCCTGTGAGAGAGAAAACAGGTGAAAATAAAATTACAAACAGTAGCCATGGCATCCCAGGGAAGAATGGCATAGTATAATATTTAAGAAATTATTTTTTGCTGTTTCTAAAGTTTGCATTCATTAAATTTGTTGTGACTGGGTCCCATGGGAGGAAACTTGGAAGAGAAGGCTATAAAAGGGAAAAAGTTTAAATTTATTTACTCACATGTAATTATTTTTATTTTCCCTCATACACAAAATCTAGTATAAGTAGAAATTTATGAGTGTAATGTTCTGAAAATGCTCTTAGAGCAATTGGTTAAGCTTATTTTATAAGAAGCTTGCAAAGGAGGAGGTCAAGGGTTTAAATCCCTTCTTTTTGGAGAAAGTTTTTTTTTCTTTGGAATATGCTTTTTTTGAAAAAGGAATATTCTCTTTTTAAATCAAAATAATGTAAAACACATACTTATTATATTATGTTATTTAAATTTTTGAAAAAGGGGGAATTCAATCATATTTCTTTTACATTATTGTGGTGAGATAAGGGTGTAATTGCTGAAATAAGGTTGTAATTTGGTGAAATAAGGGTGTAATCATTGGTTTTTGGTGAGGTTAAGTGCAAAACCCATTAAAAACACTTGTTTTTCTTTTGTGCTCTACATGGAGGTTAAGTGCAAAACCCCATAGAAGCAGTGTCTTGTGCAGTGAGTGTGATATTTATTTCATTTCTTTTGCATTTTATCACACTTTCTCTACTACACTTGCTTTCATTTCAAAATGCTGAAAATTCAAAATTTGCTTTTAGATGGTGATATATTAACAATTTCCAATTATTCAGATTGGAAATGATTGATGGAGGCTTCACTAGTTTTTAATGAGTTATGGGATATTGTTAAGAATTAAAATCCCACATTGACAATAGAGCAGGCTAAATTAGATATATTCAATTTGCATGATTCTAAGGCCTTAGCTCTCATTAAATGTTGTTGTACTTGTGATATGTATGTTCATATTGAAAATTCTCCTCATAGTTACATTGCATGGAAAACATTGTCAGATTTATATGATAATAAACCTATGCATAAGAAGATAGATATTCATATAAATTTGTTTACTTTGTCATTAAATGATGATGGGGATATGGGATAATATATGTCTAAGTTGAAAAATATCACTAATGAGTACAATAAGGCTGGTTTTGGAAAACTAGATGATGACCTCATAGTTACTGCTACTTTGAAAGGACTACCAGGGTCCTATAGGAATTTTATTGAAATGTTGCATGTCTCTGACAAGATCACAGGCATTGCCTTTGATAAGTTGGTTGAGTTTCTCATCAAACATGACATCTCTCTACCCAAGAAATCCAAAAAAACTAAAGAAGCCCATGTTTTAGAGTCAAATCCTAGTTCATCTTCATCTGGGCATCAAAACAATAGAGGAAATAGTTATAGAGGGGGTCGAGGTTGTAGAGGAGGTAGATATCAAAATAGAGGTAGGGGTCATTCAAATAATCAACAATCTAATCAATCACATTCACATGAAACAAGTGATTGAGGACATGGTCATAATTCATATAGGGGCAGAGGTCGAGGTAGATTAGATATTCAGTGTCATAGATGTGGAAAATTTGGTCACATTGCCTCACAATATAGGATTCCTTTTGATAAAATTTAGAGGCCACAAAAAGTGACTAAGAATAACTCTTCTTAGTATGTTGATCATGACTATGAAGAGTCCAATAATGTTTCCCATGAATTTGCATTCACTACTTTGGGGCACATTGATTATATTGAATATGAGGCTAGAGATGAGCTCACAGATGTATGGGTTTTAGACATAGGAGAAACTAAACGCATGACATTTAGGAGAGATTTATTTTGGTCTTATAAGGAAGCTTCTCTCTCTCTAGTTTCCTTAGAAGATAAGTCTATGCATACACCACTAGTACTTGGCTCTATTCAGATTCTTCTTCCTAATGGGTCTATAAAATACTTGGAGGATGTTTGGTATGTTCCCACATTGAAGAAACACTTACTTTCTTTGGTAACTATTTGAAAGAAAGGTTATCAAATTGTGCTTAAAAATGGGCTCATTTACATAAATTCAGTAAAGGATGATTATAAAACAATGTATACAAGATATGAAGATGGAAACTTGGTTAGATTGCATTGTAAGGTGCTTCTTCCCAATATAGAACTTGCAACAGTTGTTGAAACAGGTATAGGTACTATGTCTACACAGCAGTTATGGCATCTCCACTATGGACATTTGAATATTCACTCTTTAGTGGATTTGTAGAGATATGGTATGGTGAATGGGTTTCCCACTTTTTAAAAAGATAGTATTCTTTGTGAGTCATGTGTTTTGGGCAAATAAAATCAAGAAAATTTTCCTACACAGTCATCTTGGAGAGCTAACAGATGTTTACAGTTAGTTCATAGTGATGTATGTGACATGAAAAAGTCATTCATTGGTGGGTGTAGATAATTTGTCTTGTTTATTGATGACTTTTCTAGGATGACTTGGGTTTTCTTTATGAAAAACAAATCTGAAGTTTTTGCTAAGTTTGTTGATTGGTTACACTTAGTTGAAAAAGAAATAGGTTCACATTTGGCCACTCTTCATTAAAATAATGGAGGTGAGTATACCTCTAATGAATTTTTAGATTATTGTTGAGAACATGGAATTCATCAACAATATAGTAATGCTTATACTCCACAACAAAATGGAGTATCTGAACAGATGAATAGAACTTTAGAGGGCACAACACATGCCATGTTGCACTATAAATAGCTTGATGATATATTTTGGGCCAAAGCTATTGGTGCTGTAGTGTATTTGAGAAATAGGTCCCCCACAATTGCACTTTTGGGACAAACTCCATATGAGGCATGGTATGGATTTAAACCCAAAGTTAAACACTTGAAAGTGTTTGGATGTGTTTGTTTTGCTTTGGTTCTTATTAAACATAGAACTAAGTTAGAACCACAAAGTCAAAAATGCATTTTTATTGGTTATTCTAAAGATCAAAAGGGGTTTCATTTACTTGCATAGGATTCAGGCAAATTCATAGTGAGTCGAGATGTAATATTTGATGAGTTTGGGACTATGAGCACTGCAGAGATTGATTCTCAACTTGATAGATTAGAAAGGAAGAATACAAAAAGAAATAAGGGTTTGAATAATGGGGATAACTCTTCAAAGTTATGGTATGAGACTCAAATTCCTTCACTTTCCTTTTATTCATCTACAAGTTCACAAGTTGATGACTTAGAAATTGTTGAAAATTCTCTAAGTCCCCCTTTAAATGATGACCATGATGAGAATTTTGGAGTCCTTGATTTGAATAATTTCTCTAAGTATCCAAAATGGGCTCAAAGTACTTTTTCTAACTTGACAATAGATGAAGTTGGTTTAATAGGGACCAAGAATTCTCAAAAATAGGTAAACTATGCTATGGTTTTTACTACTTCTTCTACTGAGCCATCCACTTTTGATGAGGTATCTACTGAACATGTTTGGAAAGAGGCAATGCAATGTGAGTATGATTCCATACTTAACAATAATACATGGGTTTAGTTGATCCTCCTCCACATGTCGAACCCATCAGATGTAAATGGGTTTATAGGACTAAGTATAAATTAGATGGCTCCATTGATAAACATAAGGCATGACTTGTTGTAAAAGGATATGCGCAACAAGAAGGTATTGACTATGAGGAAACATTTGCACCAACTACCAAATGGCACACTATTCGTATGGTACTTGCCTTAGCAGCAAAAAATAGTTGGAAAGTACATCAATTAGATGTTAAAAGTGCTTTTTTAAATGGTGATTTATAGGAGGAAGTCTATATGAAACAACCTTAGGGTTTTGAATACGTGCATGCTAAACACAAAGTGTGTAAATTGACAAAAGCTTTCTATGGGCTCAAACAGGTACCCAGGGCTTGGTATGAGAAAATGGATTCATACTTGAAATCCATTGGTTTTCATCGTAGTGAATCTGATGATACTCTCTATTTTTGAGTGCAGGGTAAGAAAATGGTGATACTTGTTCTCTATGTCAATGACTTGTTTATCATAGGTAATGATGAAAACCATAACAAGTCTGTGAAGAAGGAATTAAAAGATGGGTTTGAGATGATAGATCTTGGACTTCTTCACTACTATATAGGCATAGAGGTAACTCAGAAAGAGCATAATATTTTCATTTCACAAACTAAATATATTTTTGAGTTATTAGAGAGGTTTGGCATGAGTGACTACAAACCTACCCTCACTCCCATGGAAAGTAACTTGAAATTGTCTAAGGATGATAACAATGCATTTTTTGATGGCACCACATATAGATAATTGGTGGGAGGTTTGATATACTTGATGACTACCAGGCTCGATATTTCATTTTCAATTGGAATTTTATCTAGGTTTATGCATGAGCCTAGAGAAATTCATTGGCATACAACAAAATGTGTACTTTATTAACTTTAGGGAATGAAAACATATGGCCTTGAATACCACCACAACAAGAACTTCAAACTTGTTGGATATTGTGACACAAATTTTGGTGGATGTGTGGATGATAGAGTGTCAACCATAGGATACACTATGCATATGGGTTTAGCTACCATTGTTTGGTGTTGTAAGAAGTAGGATACAGTGGCAAATTCATCAGTAGAATCAGAGTATATTACAACATGGGATCCTTCCAGAGAAATTGTTTACCTTCATCATATTGTTGAATATCTTCAAGTTTCTCAGTTTGCTCCTACACAGTTATACATTGATAATCAGAGTGCAATCAAGATGTCCAAGAATCTAGTGTTTCATGCCAAAACAAAACATATGGATGTCAAATACCATTATCTATGAATGTTGGTGGCAAAGAAAACTCTTGATCTAATATATTACCCAACTGTTGATCAGACAGTTGATATCTTCACAAAACCCCTTGACAGAATCAAATTTGAAAAATTCAAAAAAATGCTTGGTATGTGTCTAAAGACCTGACTTTGGATCATAGGCGGGTTTGTTAGCACTTGTTCCAAAGTCTTACCATTAGGTTATATTTTTGGTAGGTAATAAATAATTGTAAATGGGGCATGCATATTTTATTAAAGACACCCCCATAAAATAAACTTAGATTATTTTTTAGGTATTTTTCATGTTTTATATTTATTAATTAGAACTACCTTACAAGTTGTTTTCCCGTATTTAGTTGGTTATAGGATTAGTTGTTTTTACTTGTCATTGGTAAAAACTATATAAATCCATGTTTGCATTATAAAAGGGTTAACGAAGTAAAGGCACCCTTATGTACTTGATTTTTTGAATTTAATAAAATACTTGTGCACTCGCACTAAGCAGGGACAAGGTTCAACCTATTTTGGTTCAGGAGTTATCAGTCCATCATAGAATCTAAGAAGCAAGATAAATACATGATTAGAATCATGGCATTGTACATAGTAAGGATCAAATAAGAAAATAAGAATCAAACTCAATAATCAAAAAGCATACAAGGGTGGCCAAGGGGTCACACAAACAAGGGACATGGACACATGTCACTCAAACTAGAAGACAAGCATGTAAGGCATGTTCAAATTCTATATACACATACATATGTAAGAAGAAAAGTTGGCAAAAGTGCCATAAGCACATGAAAGAAGACAAACAAAGGACATTGGTAGATGTCCCAAGGCACACACATGGATAGTATCAAAATACATTGGTAGATGTCCTAAATCATAAATAGAAGATAAGCAAAAATTATAAAGTGGAATCACACAAGCTATGCTAAGTATGGAATGAAAGAAAATGTAAGAACTATAAGATACAAACACATCTAACTAATCAAATAAAATATTAAAGTATGAAAAATATGTGTAGTACAAGACTAGGTATCTACTAAGAAATACACAAGTTATAGGTATTATTGAAATGTTGATGTAGTAATATGTGTAATCTAGTAAGGAATGTGCATCAGTATGATAACTCAGAGTGTGTAGTGTAAGAGTGACATAACCTAGATGGTGTGGTCATGTACAATATTCCTTCAATGGGTATGTATATTAATGTGTGTCTTGAATGTAAAAGTAGAAATACCCCCTCAATGGGTAGAGTGAATAATTGAAAGAGTTGGATACCATTGTGCACACTCAAAAAAGATCAAGTGAATCATGGTATTGTAGAAAAATTGACATAAAATAGCATAAAACAACAAATGTAAGTCCTAGCATGATATTAGTAATGTAAACCTAGATGATGCATACAATCAAAAATTGTTTTTGTATTTTAAAGTTTTATATTATTTTTATATTTTTGAAAATATTTGAATTATGTACAATCAAGCAAGAGATAATATATATAATCATTGATGGAAAGAAATGATACTAACTGATGAGTCTTAGATGATACTCCCTGTCATGGTGTCTTGTATGAAATAATGGGATTTTGCATGATCATGAGGCATGATGAATTATCTGATATTATGTAGCTAAAATCTATGTACATTGTAGCTACTCTATAATTTATAAAGTGGATGCAACTATAGGAACATTATGGACCCATTTGAAAGTAGGAAAAGAAGCTCTATGAATAGGTTCTCTTTATGTAGTTGTATGAGACCACAATGTAACTGCTCAAGGTGTGAACACTATAATTATAAGTTGTCTATAATCCTAAAACTATGGATTTGTATTAACCCTTTGTAATAGTGATGTATGCCACAACTGTGTCTAACTGGAAACTAGAATAGGTGGAATAACTAGACCTGGTGACTGTAAGTTGGTAGATGGCTCTGAAGTGGGGAGTGGTGACTCATAAGGAACTCTACCAACTATAATAACCTAGTTAATGTGAATCAATTTCTTGCATTTATTAATATAGAAGGTACTACCATGAGTTTTTCAATCCATGGTCGACCAAGCAGTATGTCAAAAACTTTGACACTAAGAACTATAGTGAATGGTGTGGCCACATATGTAGGACCAAGCCATAATGGAATTACTATCTCACCTAATGAACTCTCTACATGCCCATTGAAACCATTGATAACAATGCTTGTCAGAGTGATATGCTATTTTGAATAGCCTAAATGTTGTAATAGTGTGAAAGTGTACATGTTAATACTAAAACCATTTTTTATGAGTACATTATGAATAGGTTGATTTTGAATATGTGATCTAATAAATAGTGCATTATAACATATATTATCTTCCATAATCTCATGATCTAAAAAAGATATCAAAGGCCTGGATAGAACTCTAGACTCATACACCCATATCATACCCCTCAAACGATGTGATTCCAATAAAGGTGCCTGATATGTATGTTGAACACATGATGTGTCCCCTTTCTCTTGTTTAGAATGATATGTAAATGGATCTAAAAAAAATTCAAATCTTTATCCTTTGTTAGTATTACCTTTGGAGGCTCAATTGAACTGTCTAAATCAAGTAGATTATCATCAATCAAATTCTATATCTTATGTCATAAATTGATGCATCTATTTTTTGTATAGCCTAGTGCCCTATGAAAATTATAGAATGCATGCTAATCATATCCTTTTGGAAGAGGATTTTTTGGATCTACTTCCTAGATAGGAGGGAGAGTGATGATGTTACATTCTAATAACTACTTTAAAACCCTAGCTATAAAAAATAGTAGATTGGTAAATGCACTATGAAGAGGTACTAATAAAACCACATGCTAAGGGGGTTCTAAAGATGTATTAACTATTGGTTGATTCTAATTCTTGTTGTCACTGATTTTCACCTTATATAGAAATTTTCTATTACTCTTATTGGTTGTGTCTGAGATACTTGAATACTTGAGTTTTCCCATTGAAATTAGTTTAATTTTTCTTCCCTTGAGTGTATTACATGATTCAATGAAGGAAGAGAATCTTTTAAACATAATAGATTCATGAAATTCTAGTAGAAGGCTCTATTTGAAGATGTCTTATAGCTCTTGATCGACCATGCGGTTAATTAGTTTAGCTAGAATAGTCTTGTATCTAAGAACATAATCTATGAGAGGCTCATTTGACCTTTGTTTCTATTGTGCAATCTATGCATATGAGACCTTACCACCAATGTTGATACTGAAATATGCTAGGAACATGTCTACTAAAGGATTGAATGCCATGACCGACTGATTTAGTAGACTATAAAACCATTGTAAGGTATAATCCTTTAGGCTCCATGAAAATATTTTGGTAAGTAGCAAGTCATTGGGTACATAATAGAAACATTATACATGAAAATCTCTCAAATGTGTCTTTAGATCACCCTTACAATTAGAAATATTAATCTTGGGTTGAATAAATCTTTATGGTAAGGGCATAGAAGCAATGTGATGTGCCAATGGTGTATGTAGTAAAGCAAAAGAATCTAATGCCTGTGTAGGTCTAGAAATACCTTTCTTAAGATGTTCCACCTTGGATTGAAGAGATCATATCTCTTTCATAAGGACTGTGACATCAGGAGATAGGGATGTACTAGCTACAACTCCTGACATAGAAGAAGGTTGGGTTGCCATAGGGGTTGGTTGAGACATAGTTGGCCCCATAGTGTTACTTGCAACTAACTACTCTATGGTTTGAGAAGATTGTCCATTGGTTAATTTTTGATGTTCTTGTAAAATTCTAAGCATATCATCTTGCATATCTAGATGTTTGGTAAAGAGTTCTTGAAATTCTCTTTTATTAGTTTCATCAAAATCAATCTATTGAGCCATTGGTAAAGTTGGAAAATAATTTTAAATGTTTTGTAGTATGTTTTAATAGGAAATATGCTAGAAATGGAAAGTACTGAATATAAGAAATGCAACATCCAAAAAATAGTGAATTGGATTTTGTGCAAAAAGGATATTGCGTTATAAAATATGTAAGGTGATACCTCAAAAGAAATTAGGTGATATTATATGCAACTAAAATTGTTTTATAATTACTTATGCAAAATACTATGAATTATTATTGTTGAAACTAATTTTTTGAGTTTGATATGCAACTAAATTTTTAGAAGAAAATGATGCAAAAAGTACTAAAAATAATTGAGAATGTATTTGATGTAACAAGGGTTTTGAAAGAATTTTTTCAAAATTAGTGCAATGATTTGAAAAATTTAGACAAAATTTATAAATTTTTGCTTGAATAATTTATGAAAAATCAAAATATATTTATAAAATTAGAAATATATTTTTCCTAGTGGTTTGAAAGTGTTTGCATGCAAATAGGACCTAGTATGTGCAAACTATAGTTTGGGTGAATTTATTGAAAATATTTAAATTAATTTGTATTTTTCTAATTTTTCAATTTATGAAAAATTTAAAAAATATTACAAAAATTATAAATAATTAGCCGTAGGGTTTTTGTGCAAAAATTTGAAGTAAGTTGGGTTCACCAAATGTTTTATTGTTTTCAAAATATTGGAGTTATATTTCTAAATAATAAAGGGGCTAAGCAATGTAAATTAGTAAATAAATATAATTTTATTAACTTACTAATTTATGTAAATAGATTGTATTTTTGCCTTTTCTAAATATAGTAAGAAGTGAGAGAGTTTAGAACTTAGCTTATTTTGATTGATCTAGACTAAGACAAGGTCTAATATCAAAAGAGTAGGACTAAGAAATAGTCATAAATAAGTCTCTAGACTTTGTTTATTGATTGGATACAAGCACCAAAAATAGGGAACCCTAATATCTATCACTGTAGTCCTATTCTAATGCTATTGTCTTGAGGTTGAAATATTTCTAGGTTTTATTCAAAATGCTTGTGTTACCCTATCACTAAAATGTTAGGGCTGAGGACCTCACAAAGCTCACTATGTCTCTATTTTATTTTTTCAAAACTCTTAGGAGCTCATAGTGATTGAAATTAAATGCAAACTTGAGAAAGACAAAGAAGGGGCTAGTGTGTAATGGATAGCAAAGATGTACTTCAAACCCCATGTGTGGGCACGCAACTTGCATACCAATACTTCAAAGAGGGATCAAGCTATTTTATTTCTCCCATTGAAGTTCTTGGTACAATTTGTGTATGATTAATGCAATGATAATGTGAAATTTGATGTGATTTAACTGGATAGGGACTAGTGTAATGACTTGAGTAAGATTTGAATAATATTGGAAGGTTACATGCAAATAATAGGGAAGAGTGCTTGAATGTACTTGCTTATATTCTTGTGTCTTAAAAATTAGAGACAACCCTTCTTAATGGACTTTGAATGGCATTTTATAGGGAAACTAATGATCATGGGTTAAATGAATTCATGTGAGACAAACAAGGAAAAAGATAAGGAACTAGAAGAATCTAACTATTGGAGGCAAAAGTGAACTTGGACAACAACAATAAAAATAGGACACCCTGGGTTTTAGTGCTTCTATCTTATTTGGGCACTATTGTCTAGAGGAAAAAATACCTAGAGGGATGGATCTGAGCTCAGAAGGGCTACCTTGGTCTAAAAAATATGTCTTAAAAGATTTGGATGACTAGGAATCAATGAAATAAGTAGCCTAGAAGCATTGTGTAAGCCAACAAGAGGACCTATGGATTAGGTGTCTTAGCCATACTAAAGTTGTACAATTTCAAATTTTATGTAATTACACCTCTTTAAGCCTTAACACACCACAGTCCATAAAAATACATACCATACATTCCATACCAACATGAAACCATGTTATTTATTTATAGCACCTTAAATATGAGTAGACTATAAAGTTTTGTCAATTTTAAACTGTGTAAACTCAAGTTATAGGCGAACCCTAATTTAAGGCTTTTATAACCCTATACAGACCTAAGACTACAAACAATTACCTTGTGAACATTTCAAGAGAATTTATGGAACTGTAAAAGTTGGAATAGATCTATTTTAACCCTAGACAAATTTTCTAATCACTAAAAATCTTTAACCAATACTCTACATAGGTTTTCTAACTCCATTTATCTTTAATTATGTAGGCAAAAAAGGCATTCCCAGGTTTGTGTTCCTATAAGAGAAAAAAACATAATGATATGCAAGATAAATATTCAAATAAACTTATAACACATTTAAATAAATTACCACAACATTCCAAATCACTTTTAAATTGATTCATTGATCATTTCTTTACATGAAACAAGCACACAGTTTATTCTATAATGCATGTTATAGGAAACAAAGTTTATCCATACAAGTATCTTAACACCAGTGAGTATTCCTAATATTTCTTAGAGCATGTAGTCTCAAATTATGTCCAAAAGTCTTCATATATGTTTTAAATGAATTTTCAACACCATTTTGTGCATTATATTGAAACAACTAGTCTATAAACAAATCAAACACCACATAACAAGGGTTCATCTATGTAATCCTTCAATAGGGTTTTGTATTCTCTATTAATTATAATATTTTGATCTTAAAAACATGAAACCAACATCAACACCATGAAAATATTATATTTTCTATGTGTATAACTATTGTAACTAACTTTGAGGCATCTTTGCTAATGGTTATAAGACAAATTTAAAGAAGTGACAATAATCATAGTTGGATTCCTAGACATAAGAAACCTTAGGCCATTAAAAAACACTCAATTGGTCTCCAATAATGTTTTAAACATGTTAAAAATCTTTATAAACCCATTCAATTACCCTTTCATGTCATACAACAAGATACAAATTTAAATATTTGAAAAGCAAGTTTTGGCGAGAAAACATAAGATTTGAATTTTTAAAGTACTAGATGCAATCCTAAGCTCAAAATTGAACATTAAAGATTCTTTTAGAATTTAAAATCCTTCCAAAAAATCATAAAATTAAAATTAACGCAATCAAACCAAAATTTATGACAAAACACACCCTAAGAGTGATGCCCATGTATCATACTCCCAGGGAAAGGAAAAAGAAATCATGGACTATTGTCCATGAGTGTTTCCAAGATACTCCCATGCTAATTTATTTCATGTTAAATCATCCATATGGAATATTCTAATAGGTTATTATTCCATTTTACCAAGTATTTTAATTACTTATCTATAGTCCTCTTGATCACCTGCTTGTCCAATATTCAATCCATCTCCTTTGTCTTAGCCTTAGGCAACTATGTTACCCAATATGGGCCTACTGTAGATTCATACTCTACTTTTTTTCCTACTTTAATACCTTATTTTTAATGGTACAAGTCTAAAACATTAAATATAGGTGAGATACCTACCCCACTAGGTAACTCCAATTCATATGCATTGTTTGCAAACTTTTTAAGAATCTTGCAAGGACCAATCTTTTTTATCTTCATCTTGTTGTATTAACCCCTTAGGTACCTTTATTTCTTTAGATTACCTAATACTAAGTCTCCAATATATAAATTCACTTGTGTTCTACTTAAATCTACATGTTTCTTATATTTGTCAACACTAGACTCTAAGTGTTTCCTTACCTATTCATGTACCTTTTTCACTATCATTGTGAACTCTTCACCTTTATCACTTATCTTATCCATATGAATGATGTTTTTCACATCAAATACTCCTTTTGGTTTAATTCCATAGATTACCTAGAATGATCTCATACCAATGCTCATATTGGTAGAATCATTATAAGCAAAATCTGCTTAAGGAAATACAAGATCCCACTACTTGGGATGATCCTCCGATTAACACCTCAATAAGTTACCTAAGCTTCTATTAACCACCTTATTTTAACCATATATCTTAGGGTGTTAAGATAAACTAAAAATCAAGTTTGTGCCTAGCTTCCTCCATAATGTCCTCCATAAGTGACCAAGAAACTTGGTGTCCCTATCAGAAACAATATTCATGGGCAGTCCATGAAGTCTCACTACTTCCTTAAAAAACAAATTGGTCACATATGTGGCATAATTAGTAATTCTAAATATTATGAAGTGTGCCATAGAATCTATCAAAAACTACATAAATTGAATCAAAACCCCTTTCTATCCTAGGCAATCCAATCACAAAGTCCATACTTATGGATTCCCAAGGCCTATTTGGGACTGGTAAGGACTGATACAAACTTGAATTAGTGATCTTACCTTTTGTAAATTGACAAATCTTGCACCTTTACACATACATCCTTACTTCCTCTTGTATTCTAGGCTAATAGTAATGCATAGTGAGAAACTTCAATGTCTTGTCAAGCCAAAAGTGGCTTTACATGCTTCCACTATGCTTATATCAGATCATATTTCCTCTTATAGATATTTTTGTCACATAAAACTATACTTCTTTGTATAGAAGTCCATATTGAAGAAAAAAGTCTAATCATGGCTCCTTGTTGAGTGTGCTTGGGTGTTTTCATGCATGTTATGCTTCCTTGAAGTCTTCATCATCCTCATACATGTATTTGAGTGACTCAATCCAAACACTTTCTAACTAAATATAATGTACCAATAAGACCCTAATTTTCAATGCATCTACAACCTTTTTACTTTATCCTTATTTATGATTGATGGTGAAGGTGAAATTATGCATGTACTCCACCCATTTCACATGTATTTGGTTCAATTTGGGCTGATTATAGATGAACTAAAGTGTATGATTATATGTGTACATAATGAAATCCTTTGGTATAAGATAATGCCTCTATTTCTTCAATGCTTGTACCATTGCATATAACTCTAATTCATAGGATGAGTACTTATTATTGACATAATTAAAATTCTCACTAAAATAGGTTATAGTTCTGCTCTCTTGGCTTAGTAAATCCCCTATTTCCACCCCACTTGCATCACATTTTATTTGAAACACCTTGTTGAAGTCTAGAAATGCTTGAATTAGATGCTCTATGTTTCTTTGCTTCAAGTATTGAAAGATATTTTATGCTTTCTCATTCCACATAAATGTTTTCTTATCTCCCTTTATGGTGTCTATTATTAATCAACTTCATATAAAAACTTGCAACACCATGAAAACTTCTCACCTCTCCTACTATCCTAGCTATTAGCCACTCCATGATTGCCTTCAACTTGTTCTTGTCCATTTTTGACATTCCTTGTGATATGACAAAGCCAAGGTACAATATCTCTAATTTCATGAAATCATACTTATTGAGTTTAATCAATAACCTCTCTTCTTGTAGATTTCTCATAACCAACTCCAAATGGTGAAGATGCTCCTCCTTACTATGGTTGTATATTAGTATGTCATCCAAGTATACCACTATAAACTTGCCTAAGAAATATTTTATTACCTCATTCATTAAACTCATAAAAGTTCTTGACGCATTGGTCAAACCAAATGGCATGACCAGCCACTCATACAAACCTTCATTTGTCTTCAAAGTAGTCTTCCGCTCATCACCTTGTTTGATTCTAATCTGGTAATACCCACTCTTGAGATCAATCTTGGAAAATTAACTTTCTCTACTCAATAAATCCATCAAATCTTCCATCTTGGGAAGTGGGAATCTAAATCTCATGGTGATTTTTTTATGGCCCTAGAATCAGTACACATCATCCACTTACCTTACTTCTTTGACACTAATTCTATAGGCACTACACAAGGATTCAAACTTTCTTTGATCATCCCTTTGTAAATTAATTCTTGAACCTGTTTTTTGATCTCAACATTCTATTAAGGGGTCATTTTATAGGCTTCCTTGTTAGGTATACTTACTTCAGGTAAAAATTCTATACAATGTGTTATGATCCTCATAGGTAGTAATGTGTTGGTTAGTACATCAAAAACTATATCTACATATTTTTTCAACATATATTAGATCTCTTAGGGAATCTCATTGATCTTATTTGTTTTCATAACAATCCTAGGTTTGACTACCAAAGTATATACTAACTCTTCTTCATGCATGGCATTAAAAAATTTCTTATCACTTACCAACATCACGTGTGAGCTAACTTGTTGATCACTCTCTTCATCCTTCATAGGTAGTAAGGTATGAATATCTCCATCCTTTATCAAGGTGTACATGTTACTTCTTCCATCATGAGTATTTAGCCTATCATATTTCCAAGCCATCTCAAGAATCACATGGAAGACATCCATTGGGAAGACATCACAAATTGCTTTAGCCTTATACCTTCCAACTTGGAAATCTACCCATTTTTTATTTTCTCAGCAATAATTTCTGACCCTTATTCAACCATGAGACCTTATAATGTGTGGGATGAGGTAGTTTCTTTAATCCAAGCTTGTTAACCATTTCTACTAAAATAATATTATCCATGCTTCCTAAATCTATGACCATTTTGTAACACTTACCTTGGCATTTTCAAGAGTCCTAAAAAGAGTCTTCCTTTATGGTGGCTCCTTCTCCTTGGATGGCTTGATCAACACCTTTCTCATGAGCAATGATTTTCCCACTTTAGGTTCTTCCATAAGTGATGAAGATCAAACACACTCTTCCTCACCTCCTTATGTAATCTGATTTATCCCTTCATTTCTTGGGATTCCTAATGGATGGTCCTTTAGGCACTCCCATGATTTATGGCTAGAAAAATTATTGCACTTAAAACATCTTCCTATAAATCCACTTAATCCTCTACCCCTTAATTTATAACCACCTCTGTTGAAAGGTCTCCTACCTCTAAAGCCACCTCTTGAACTACTGGGCTACTCTTGTGAATTGCTTGACTATCCTTGATGGCCTACCTATGAGAAACCTATGCCCCTTTTCTATCTTATACCTTTGAAACTTTTTACCCTTCTTCTATTTTGTTGATTATGTTTCCTATTAAACTTGTCTTCAGCCTTGAGTGCAAATTGGTAACACTCCTCTAGTGTTCTTAGATAAACATGTGTTAGTTCATCTTGTAGATTGTACCTTAGACCATTAAAATACTTTGAAATCTTTTCTTTGTCTTCCTAAACATGTCCTGGTAAACTTATATAACTCCTCTATATATGCTTTTAAATACATATTTTTTTTGCTTCAAGTTTTACAATTATCTGAATTTGCCCTTGAGCTTGGTAACCATTTTATCACAAGAAGTTATATTGTTATTTACCTTCTTCCTTATCTCATCTTGAGTGAAATTATGCCATAATTAATCATGCCCATTCATTTTGGTTCTTACAAACTTTACCTTCTTCTCATCAGGTACTTCCTTAGACTCAAAATACTTGCCTAATTAATTCAGCCAATCCATGAGTTTTTATCCATCAAGACCGCCTACATAGGTGGGAAATTTCATGTTTGGTTTGGATCCCTAATCCATGATTACCTTCAAGAGTCTCTTTATACCCTTCTCTTCAGGTCTTTTAACTATTTCTTCTCCTTCTTCCTCATGAGATTTTGACTCATCTTCCTTGTCACTCAAGTCCCTTTGTTAGGACTCCTCTCCTTTGGTTTTATTTTACTACAGTAAAATTAGCATCAAATTTAACTCTAAGGTCCCTTATCTCTACTAGCATCACATCTTGATTCCCTTGATTCATTATAACACCTCCTCTATTTCTCATAGGTGGCATATTGATCCTTCTTTAGGTAATATGTCAAACAAGTACTTATTTCTCTCTCTTCCAAAATATATTCTCTCTCCCACTTGTTTTTAGGTATCAAAACTTATATTTTATACCAAAATAATATAGATACACCTTGGTTTTAGTGCCAACCTTGTCTTCTTGACCAATCTATCTAGGGTCTTAACCTTTCCTACTAGCCTTTTTTTATTATTTTCTTGCTTATACATTTGAAGTACAGGCATTTAGGAGAGACCAAATATATTTTTAGATACCCTATATTTAAACACTCTTGTGTGTCAATTTTCAATACCTAATTTCTCTTATATAGCCTCTTTCCTTGTTTATGTCTTCTTAATTAGGCCTTCTCAAGCTTAAACACACCACAGTCTTAAAAAATCCATACCATACATTTCATACCAACTTGAAACCATATTATTAATTTATATCACCTTAAATATTACCAGACTAATTTTTTTTGTCAATTTTGAATAGTTTAAACTCAAGTTATAGGTAAAAACCTAATTTAGGGCTTCTACAACCCTGTACAAACTCGAGACTATAAATAATTACCTTGTGATAATTTCAAGAGTTTTTATGGAATTTTAAAAGTTTGAATAGATTAGTATGAAAAATAGACCCATTTTCCAATCACTAATAATATTAAACCAATACTTTGTATAGGTTTTCTAACTCTATTTGTCTTTGACTGTGTAGGTAAAAAAGGTATTCCCAGGTCTGTGTTCCTATGGGAGTAACAAAAACACAATGCCATGCAAGATAAATTTTCAAATAAACTCAAAAAAAATGATTCAATGATCATTTCTTTACATGAAACAAGCACACAATCTATTATATAATGCATGTTATAGGAAACAAAGTTTTCCAATACAAGTTTCTTAACATTTGTGAGTATCCTTGATATTTATTAGAGTATTTAGTCTCAAATTACATATAAAAATATTTAGATACATTTTAAATTAATTTTCAATACCATTTTTTGCATTATGTTGAAACACCCAATCTATAAGCAAATCAAACAACACATAACAATGGTCAATCAATGCAATCCTTTAATAGGGTCTTATATTTTATATTACTTCGAAGCTTGTAATCTTAAAAAAATGAAACCAAATTAAATACCACAAAAATATTATAGTTTCTACATTTATATTTATTGTAACGAACTTTGAGTAGTCTTTTCCAATGGTTACAAGATAAATTTAAAAAGGTGACAATAATCAAAGTTGGATTCATACACATATGCAGCCTGAGGTCCTTGACAAAGACTTAAAGGGTATCCAAGGATGTTTTAAACATTTTAAAAAGATTAATAAACCCATTCACTTACCCCTATAGGTACTAAAATAAGCCAAAAAATCAAATATTTGAAAACTAAGTTATGGCAGGAAAACACAAGGTTTGAATTTTAAACTACATAGATGCAATCCTAAGCTACCAATTTTAAAACTAACGATGATTTGGGAATTTAAAAGCTTCAAAAGCATAATAAAAAAAATAATAATGCAATCAAATGAAAATTTATGACAAAATTCACCCTAAGAGTGATGCCCTTGTATCAAATTGCATAAAAATTGATTAATTTTAAGCTAATTAATTCAAATCAAGAGCCTAAGTGGAAAATACATGGAAGTTATTAGATATCTTTTAGTTTTAAATTTATTTATATTATTTACATCATCAACTGAAATCATTTCTGGGGTGGCATCCATAAGCTATAAATCTAATAAATATTAGGTTTAAGGCCTCCCATGCCTCTTTAATGCCCCTTCCTTCAAACTATTTATGAGGGTATTTATGGATTAATTATAGAAACTTGAAATAATGTATGGCCGCACATATTAATCTCAATATGGATGGTCATGGTTGATCCTAATCAAACTCAAATATGTATAAATAGGAGGGCTAAGACCATTATTTTTAAGTTTCATTTGTGTAAACTTATTATGCAAAATTTTCTTCACAAGCCATTTTTGTGTAGTGTTTATTATGTTTAATTTGTAATAGGATATCTTCATTGATAAGCATATAATTCGATTCATATCATGAGCCTAGTTTCATTGGTGCATAAAAGATGATGAAGGATCTTTGCCTTGCATCATTAATAAAGATTTGAGCACCAAATCAAGGGGAAAACCACATTTTAATCCAAATTTGGATCGTGGGAAGATCTTGAAAAGGTATTGTTTATGTTTTCTTTCATTTCCTCTTAATTATAATTTTCCAAACCCCATAAAAATAGTTGGCTTAGCTTTTTATGTTCTTATGCATTTTTCTTGAGTTTTCCTGACTAATGCTTGATCTAACCATTTTTTAAATCCATATCTACATCTTGGCATGCCTAGTGAGACCACATTTGTATTTCCTTAAAAATCAAATTTTAGCATCATTTTCCTATGTTTTTATTATTTTTATTGATACACAGGTCCCAAAGTGACCAACATTGATTATATGTAATCAACATCAATTCAAGATAACTAGGATTAGTTTTGATATAGGGAAAAACATAGAGAAAAATCACATTTTAAATCTTTATTAAAAATTATAGGGTGTTATTTTGAGTTTTGAAGTCTCTGTCTGAACATATATTACATGATCCAAAGCATTGCTAGAGCTTTTATCCTAAATTAAGCTAACAATTATTTTTTGTGAAATATATTTTTTGCTTAAGGGTTTATAGGTGACTGATATTAGTATTTATCGACTAACATTAGTTCATTTATGACCAACATCGGTCTTGTTTCAACTGACATCAATCATTGTTAACCAAAGTCAATCTCTATGTTTTGAAAATAAAAAACCTGAGAGCAAGTTTTCAAAACTTAATCTTTTATTTATCAATTGTGCTTCAAAATAGGGGAAAACTCTCTAACCTTCGTAATAACCATATAGAAAAGTGAGCATAATTAAATCTTGAACCTTCCCTTTGGTGTTTAAAAGGAACCTAGACATTTTAAAGTTAAGTTGTTTTGTGAAGTTTTTCAAAGTTTTTACAACTAAGAAAAATGGGCCAAGAACTTCATTAAACACTTTAATTTAGTTATTAAAATTAACAATCACTTAAATTTCAAGATTTTAAAGGTGTGTTATTTTATTCTAGATCACTTATTACTTGTTTATTTTTTATGCAAAATAAAGAGTACATGTATGCTCTCTGCCCATACCCTTTAGGGAACTTAGGTGACCAAAATCTCCTTTTCCTTGCAATTGTGCCTTTGTCCAAGATGTGAAAATAATGCTATCAAGGATATACCCAAAATCCATATGGTTTGGGTGATCTAAAAATAACCTCTAAAGTCTTTTCACTTAGTTTTATTTTATACAACTTGGCTTGTAAGGGGAGTTCATAGCTTCTTCATGTGTTATTTAGGGAAACTTTGAATTAGGTATTCATCACATAACATTATCTCAACCCCTCTCCATGTTAGGGTATATAAATCAAAATATGCATACTAAGATAGCTAGAGGGTTGAATAACTAACCTCTCCTTTCATAATAAAAACATGTGTTAGGTCTTGTTAACTAGGGGATTTCACTAAGTAATACACTTATGGAATTGCTATGTAAAGGAATAGACCCTTTCATATTAAGTTAATATATATGAACTCAATTGACATGAGGTATCTATATAATTAGCCATGCTTGGGACCATCTATACAGTCAAAACATTTAAGTTTTAGAACAAACCCACTTGTCATGGATATATTGTTGATGCAAGGTGAGTATCTTGAAGGTCCATGTCACCATACAATATCTTAGGAGAAGGGGGGTATATAAACCCTACTACTTCATACACTTTCATTTTTGGATTAACACTTAAAATATTCCCAAGATCATGTATATAGATGGATTTTAGCAATACAAAGTAACCTTGTTAGTTTAGGGCTTAGGACAATTTAATTAGTCGTATTTGGTCTTTTAATTTATTTTCTTGGTCATTATTTGATTATAAAACTTGTTTGTAAACAAAAAATGTCATAACCAAAAACATTTGTTATCCACCATTTTATTTGAACTAGGGAGGCATTATGTTGGTTAAATCTAAATCATCTTCTTTTTTTTTTTCAAATCCTCATTCTAAATATTGTGTTTGTATTTGTTTAAAAAACATTGTTATGATGTCCATTTGAGTCTAAACCATTTTTCAAAAAAATCTCCAAGGCCTTCACTTTTTAATTCAAATTTAAAATCTCAATTTTTTAAAATCTAGACCAAGGTGTTAATTGGCTTACCATTTGCACTTGCTTTGAGTTAACTTGGGTACGATTCCCCATTTGGGTTGAAGGCCATTTATAGACTCATAATCATTTGATCATTTTGAACTTAGGTCATCTTTCATGTTGCTTACACTCTAAGTTATAGAACACATTTTATTCTACCTCATATTACCATGTGGTGGCATTATGATTCCCATTTGGTTTTAGTTTTATACTTAGTAATTGTTGCATGTTTTCACATCTTGATTTTCTTAGTTCATGTTTTTACCTTCTTAATCTGAAGTAATTTCTTTTAATTTTATACTAGTAACTTATTGAAGTTGAACTAGATTTTATGGTATGATGTATCTCTAAACCTATGTTTGGTGTACTAGTTTACATTTAATTTTTTGAGTTATCATACCTTATTCTAATTTAACAATTTCAACCCACCAAAGTTGAGTAATTTAATGAACCATTTATTTTAATTATGTGGTAATACACTACCTTATTTTTATTATAGTGTCTTTTTAGATTGTCATTTGTTTAGAGAAAACCAAAACACACCTTTTTAATGTTTTCAAAGCATTCCAAATCTTAGAAAATGTAGATAATAACCTCTTAAGACATGATGCAAAGGTACATCCATATTGGGGTCTATTATGGCCCTAATTATGAGGAAGAGGAAATTTATGATAGACAAGATAATTCTATGGCATTTGAGGACATTCCCATGAATGTAGGATCTCAAGAATATTAATTTTAACATCAACCCCTAGAGGATAAAGACAAAACACTAATAAGGTTCATTCCTATGCTAGATTACCATAAAACTTTCCTATAGAATAATTTCATACCTTGGTTAGGGTAGAGTAACAACAATGAGAACACTTCCTTGCTAATATTGCAAAAATAAATGTTGCTTCTTCTAGCAAAGGAAAGGAAATTCTCATAGAGTAAAAGCCTAATGATCAATATATTTTCACAAAGATAAAAAGGATAAGTCAATGATATGTAGACCAAATTATCATGAACTTGACATGATCTTTAGTTTCCACTTTAATACACAATGATGCTTCCAAGGAACAAGAGAATGTGGTTAAACCAATGTAATAAACTTTAGTTGAGAACATAACAATAATGGATTAATATGTCTCAATTGAAAAACCTAAATCTCAAGAGGTTTCAAAATATTATTTACTAGACATGAAGCATAAATTTTTTAATCATAAATAACCTCTTGTTTATTTATAAAACCAAGGACCAAAACATTCAGTGCACATTAAATAAATTATCAAAAATAATCTAGCTAGTTCATCTCAACTAACATGTAATTTGGTGAATAGCGCATGGAATCCCCAAAATCAATAAAACATGTATAATTTAAGATGGTTGAATTCAAGTGATGTTAATCAAACCAAAAATCAATATCTCACTTACTCGACTCAAGGAGCTAACCAAAACAAAGTTATAGATCGAAGGGTGTATATCCCTATCTAAACACATAATAGGGGCACATACCACCCCAAAAAAAATATTCTAACCACTAATGTACCAAACATGTAAGATTGTAATTTGATGAAATAAATTTTCATGATTGGAGATAGGAAAAATAATCAAGAAGTACAAATTTGATGAGATATGTCTATATCCATTCAATTTGAGTATTCTCCAAGTCCCCTTTCCAATTCATTTTAAGGTACCGAAATTAGACAAATACAAAGGAAAGGGTGACCCTTGTGAACACATTTAGGAATTTTTTTTATTATACCAAGAGGTAGATTACATTAACATTTATTTGCTTCATTTATTTTCATGAAGTTTATCAAGACAAGCTTTAGAGTGGCTTTTTAAGTTACCTATGGGATCAATTGTAGATTGGAATGATCTATCTAAAAAGTTAATCAACCACTCCTCATACAACATTGAACATGAATTGACCATTATTAACTTATGCCAAAAAAAAACATCGAGATGGAGAGCACTAGCTATGTGCTTTCAACATAATTTTCTAGACAAACAATTGGTGGATATATTTGCATAACACCCTGAGGTGGCCTACACAATCTATGGCTTACTTGTGAGAACATATTTTAAGAAATTATAGATAAGGGTACATATATTAAAAGGAGCTTATTTTAAAAGGCATTATCAATATTTATACATAGGGTCAATGTCAAATCAAACCTAATCTCTTAGTCAAACCATTACAACAGATAAACCTAAGCGTTTTAATAAGAAAAAGAACATGGTCAAAAATGATGTGACTAAATCAAGACACATACAAATGGTGTGTGCCCCACCAAATCCAAATATACAATTAAATCCATGTATTCTACCAAAAAAATTACTAAAAGTCCCTCCTCAAAGGGTATTCAATAATAGTTTTAGAGTATTCCTCAAACTAACAGATCTTATTGAGGTAGTGTTCTAAAATCTCATAGAAGCTAATTTAATTGTATGGTCTGTACCAAGTCCATTTCCTGCATATCAAACCAAACTTGATTGGTATTGAGTAAATTAATTTTTCAAATTCCATCATGTTGTTAGTTATGGTGTTTATTGTTGCATCCAATTATCACACCTTATTGAAGATTTGATTGAGATTGGTGAATTTGATATCAAGCTTTCTCCACAAGATATTAATCAGGATATGGGAATCTATAAATATCCATTTCCTCAACATAATCAAAAACCACTAAGGAAAAATTAGAACCAAGGATAGAATTATTATAAAAATTAGATTCAAGATAAAAATCATAATCAACATGACCATAATCAAGATCATAATACCCATGATAATAGCTTAGGTTAAAACAACACGCCTTATGACTATTAATAATATCATGGGATGCATTTCTACAAACCACATTACCACTATTACTTTTAAATTCATAAATCATCCCCTACTCCTCATAGTACTGGACCTATTTTTATAGGTTCAACACACTCTCTCTCAAGGAACACCATGTCAAGTTTACACAATTTTATTTCTCCTCCATTTGTATGGGTTACCATTTTTGGGCATCATCCTTACTCTAATTATAATGTCCCCTTGTCAACTCAAAATTTCTCAAATGTAACTAGATGCCCATGAATCACTCTCTAAGGCCTTTTGCCTTCATCTTCTAATTATAATGGCTCCTTGCCATCTCTAGATTTTGAAATCACAACTAGATGCTCACAAATTACTCTCCAGGGCCCTTTGCCCTCTTCTTCTAACATTGAACCCAACATGAACATTATGCCTTTGGATATAAAGCAAAACATTGTGCTAACCAAGGCTAAACCATCTCATCCTACCATTAAAAATATTTATAGTCTATCATAACAACTGAATGAAACCCATGTGTAGATTTCTATCTTAGGTCTCTTGCATACATTTAAAGTCCATAGAACTATTTTGAATGACCTTTTATAAAAATCCACTATTCCCAATTATATTAATCCTAAATAGTTCCAAACAATTATATGACATTTGTCTCCATTTTGACAACCCAAATTTGATCAAAAAGACATGTCTACTCTTGGTCCTATCCATAATAACCCCTTGTATATTGAGGTAGTCATTTAAAACCATAAAATCAAGCAGGTTCTTATAGATAATGGTTTAGGTCCAAACATAGTGTCCCTCAAATTACTATAGATATTAAGATACACTATGAAGGACATTTAGCTAGAGATGATCACCATAAATTTTTATGATAATATTGAGAGTGAATCTTTTGGTACTATTCATTTTCCAATCATTGTTGGGTCTATATCCCATCACAAATTATTACATATTATGGATATTAAATTTCCTTATACCATACTTCTTGTTATTCCTTGTATCCATGAAATATAGGCCATTTCATCCACATTGCATCAGTAGCTTAAGTTTCCCCATGATGGGATCGAGGTCACTTTAGCTATCAATCTATAGCTTTATTAGTATTACAAACATCTAGAGGTTGAGTTTCACAATTACAATTATTATCCAAGTTCTAAATTCATTGTAAAGAAGAATAGGGAGATGTTTTAACATATGCCAAAATATAATTATATCAACCCTAGTGACCTTTCTTCCACTTTAGATGATCCATTTCCTTCAACTCTTACAAAACAAGTTGTTATAGAAGACATGGGAATTTACATGTACCATCTTAAGGATTTCTTCGATGTTGCTAAGTTACCAAAATATCTTAAAATATTTGGTAAACCTAAACCTTCTAAGATCCCTAAAAATCCCAACTTGGTCTGGAAATAAAAGAAAGAAACTAAGAAACCAATGATGGTATTTGTACCTTCTACTTCACCAAAACAAGATCAAGAGGTTTTTACTAAAGGAGATTGGTTATATTCTAATGACATTACTGATATTTTCAAAATCCAAAATATCCTATCCCTAATCAAATCATCCAAAATTTTAATTATACTAGAGAAACCCTTGGCCCATGAGTGTAGGGAATCCTAAAACCTTTATCAACTGCTGATCTTTATTTGAATCATGGTCTCAAATTTATACCACCTGGGGGTGACATCATGACTTTTGATAGTGATTCTTCTAAACTAACGAGTGATGAAACTCATAGTAGCAACATAACATCACATTATAGCATTTTTATGAGATTTTTGACATAAATTTATTTGATTTAAACACCATTATGACCTTAACACCCCATTATTACTTATGACTTTGTCATACTGAACTCATTGATTGAGATGAGTAAAATTTGGTCACATGCCTTGATGAATTCTAGAATGAAGAATCAATTGTAGAATATATGGGCCTTAGATATGGATGGCCCATTAGAGATCATAAATAAGGCTTTAATTTTTCTTTGGATTTTTTTTCTTACTTTAGAGAGTAGGCAAATTTTCTTAGTCATGAAGAACATAAACCATCGATATATTTGGGTGAAAATCTCTTTGAGGCACTCATTAGTTAGGTAAAAGTAAAGGAATATATAATCACTTGAGTGAAAACCTATTTCAAGTGCTCTTAGATGGGAAAATTTTCTCATCCCCAAAGGATGCAAAAGGTCCATCAAGTCCTAACTCTATATCCAATACTAGAATCATGTTAGAATAAGAAGTCTTTGAGTCTCTTGCTCTTGACTTTCCTGAGAATTTTTCTAGTTGGCCATTACCTAATTTTATAGATTTAGATTCATCACATTATCTAGAGTTTTGGGAAGAACAAAAAGAAATTATATCAAAAAAATCTGATCATGATCACACATTTCCTACTATTATTGAAGATGGTTCTAAAATCCTTGTCTAAAACACTATTGAAGTGAACCTGGGAACATATGAAGATACCAAAATTGTTTACCTTGGAGATTCCCTTACTAAAGTAGAAGCAGAATGAGATCACATTATATCCATTTTGATGGATTTTATTTATATTTTTGCATGGGCATATTCAGACATGCTAGACTTAGACCCTCACTTGTTTGTGCACAAATTTACTCTTCATCCAGATGCCAAGTTAGTTAAACAAAAATTGAGGAAGATGCATATACACATCAATCTTTTGGTAAAAGCCAAACTGGAGAAATTATTAGTAGTAGATTCATTCAACAACCAGACTATTCCAAATCGATATCAAACATAGTTCCAATTAGATAAAATCCATAAGGTATACATCTTTATACTAATTTTAGAGACATCAACAAACAATGCCTTAAAGATGATTTTCCTCTACCCAACATCAACATGCTTGTCGATTTTACTATTGAGTATGAGATGATTTCCCTTATGAATGGATTTTATGGATATAATCAAATCAAGATAGCCCAAAAATATCAACATAAAATTGTATTCACCACTATGTGGGGAACATTTTTTTGTCAAGTCATGCTATTTGGATTGAATAATGCTAGAGCCACTTATTAGTGTGCCATGACTATTATCTTCCATGACATGATGCATGATATTATTGAGGACTATGTTAATTATATCCTATCTAAATCAAGAACACATGATAGACATATTGACATTCTATGGAGAATCTTTGAGAGACTTCATGAATATAAGGTCCATCTGAATCCTAAGAAGTGTCTTTGAAGTCACTTCAAGAAAACTTCTAGGGTTTATTATATTACAAAGAGGGATCAAAGTTGACCCTACTAAGGTTAAGGCCATTTTTTAAATACCTCCACCTTCAAATCTTAAATAGATTTGAAGCCTATAAGGAAAGATCCAGTCAATTCATAGGTTCATTTCTCAATTAGTAGATACATGCCACCCATTTACCCATCTCTTGAATAAAGGGGTTATGTTTCAATGGGATCATAAGTGTCAATTAAAATTGACAAATATAATAACATATTTGGATAACCCCATAAATTTTGAGACTGCCAACACCTGAAAAACAATTATTTCTATATATTTTTACAAATGAGCATGTACTAGGGGTAATTTTAACCCAACATGATGATCAAGATAAGGAATATGTAGTTTATTATTTGAGACACACAGTAGCAGCTTATAAACACAATCATACACCTATTAAGAAGGTGTGTTTAGTTATGGTGTTCACTTCCCAAAGGTTATGACATTATATGTAAAATAATAAAACCATTGTTATTGTTAAAATGGATTCTCTCAAATATTTATTATCTAAAATAGATCTCACAGGATTTATGGATAAATGTGTCATGCTCTTAAGAAAGTTTGATAGTGATTATCAAAATTAGAAATATATTAAGGGGCAAGTTATTGCCAATAAACTTGGAGAAGCCCCTATTATAGACACTCAACCACTCAAATTTAAATTTCTAGATGATTCTATTATGATAGTGGAAGATGTGTAGTATGAACTTGAACAATGGAAACTATATTTTCATGGTTCCTTTACTTCTCATGGATTTGGAGCTGACATATTTTTTATTACACCACAAGGATATTTTATTCCCAAAGTGTTTTTCATAAATTTTAATTGTACCAATAATGTGGCCGAGTATGAGGCACTTATTTTAGGACTACATCTTGTACTATAGTGGGATACCAAATATTTAATGGTCTATGTGGATTCCTAATTGATTATCAATCAAACCACTAATCAATATCAAACTAGAGATGAAAAACTTATTCTTGACAAGCATATTATTGATAATCTCAAAGATCATTTTAAATATATATAGTTTAAACAAGTACCATATGCCAACAATTGATCTGTCAATGTAATGGAAATAATTGGATCCATTATATAGATTGATAATAGTACAAAAGAGTATCATTTTCTCATTGAAAATCTTTTACATCTTATCCATGTCTTGCCAGATTTAGAAAGGGTATGCAAAATTACCGATCCCAATCCCCCACCTAAATTGCCTTGGTATCAATATTTTTATAATTACTTCCATGATCACATATCTCCACATGGTCATTTCAAAAATCATAAATAATGTTTCCTTAACCGCATAGACTATTATACCCTCCTTGGAAACATTTTATCTCAAATTCTATGATGGAATGTTACTTTATTATTTATCTTTAGGATAATCCAAGCTAGTGCTTAATGAGGTTCATGAAGGAATGTGTGGGTCCCACACCAATGGTGTAATCTTAGCTAAAATGCTCCTCATAATAGGTTATTTTTAGCCCAAAATGGAGATAGATACTTACAATTATGTGATTAAGTGTGTTCCTTATCAATAACATGGAAATTTTATACACACACCTTCCTTACCACTTAACCAATTACTACACTATGTCCATTTTATACTTAGGGCCTCAATCGCATCAGGAAAATAAATACATCTTTAAATTGCCATTAACATATTTCAACTACTATCAAGTATTTTACCAAGTGGATTAAGGCTATTCTTCTCACTTACATCACCATTATATAGATTGACAAGTTTATTCATTATAATATCATCTGTCGATATGACATCTTAGATCACATTAAATCCAATAATGGTGGATCCTTTGTAAACATAGATGTTAAAGAATTTTGTGCAAAATTCAAAATTAAGCACAATAAATCCACACCATATAATCCAAAAAGTAATGAATAATTTGAGGCATAAAACAAAATTAGTGTATCCATTTTAAAGAATATTACCAATGATGCTAGCCATAATTATCACTTGTAAATTTTTCCTACCCTTTGGGCTTATCATACTAGCCATTGAACACCTATATGAGCCACTCCATACTCCCTTGTTTATGGAAATTAAGTTATTATCCTAATTGAGATTGAGTTGTCTTCATTATGAGTGTCTTTGGAGAATATTGAAGATGACAAGGAAAATAAATTCTCAAGGTTTCAAGAACTATAAATTTTTGATGGTAAGCATTTAGATGCCTTATAAAAATTGAAAGCCTATTAGAATAGATTGTGAAGAATCTATAACAAGTGCATTCTCCCTCATGAGTTTTAGATTAATTATTTGGTCCTAAAATAAAACTAGAAGAACACACATGTTGAACCAAACAAAAAATAAAAATTTTCAACCCAATTGTCTTTGCCCTTATGTGATGAAGGGACATCTTAGGAATGCCCAAGAGTTTGTCTAGGAGTCATGAATATAGGTTAAATTTGAATTTGAAGTTTTCCTACCCCTTCTAAATTTGAATTTTAAAATTTTATAATGAGGGATTGAGAGTTTTTTAGTGTTATAAATTAATTTTTATGCTATGTAAAGGTTTAATAATGTTTTGATATACCTTATGGTCTTAAAAAGTGGTTTATAATCGTATGTCATGAGGAAAGTGTGAGGTGGTAGTCATGTTAACCATCACCCTTTATGGGCATTAAGAGTATTGAACAATTTATTGATCAATAAATGATTATTAAAATGTTTGAGAGTCTATTTGTTAGTAGTAAATATATATATAGGTGGTGTGGTCCATAGAACAGAGTTTGATAGAGAAAATAGGGGTAGACATGGTAGAACATGAAAGACGTCTACCAAAGCAATGTAAGATAGTGATTCTTTTATAATGATCTAAAATTTCCTATCAATATAATAGTGATAGATGAATTGAGTCATTTGAATATTTGAATATCTTGTATGATACTATTTTGTTCCTAGAATTGATGATAGGAAAGTTCATGAATTGATTGTTATTCTATATATTTTGTTTACTGTGTTTTGAGTTTTTCGTAAACTGGGAAAGAGTTTAAGATTAAGGTAAAACTATGTGGAGAACATTTTTTGTGTAGCCATAAGAACCTTTGAAATTCATATGGAATTATAATATATAATAAACTCTTTATAGTGAGAAGATAATTCACATTTTATGTGAAAATTGTAGATTGTGCCAACATCCTGTATGCATGATTTTTGAGTTGTAGAAGAAGGTGGTAAGGGTAATGGATCCATGGAAAATATTTTGTGAGATGTATTAAATACATAACCAAGTTATTTATTACCTTTTAAAAATATGTGAATAACTTTAGTGATCATATGTCTTGATATTCTATGTTTAGGTTTACTAATAATTAAGAAAGATAACCCAATCCATACAACTCAGGAAATTTTGTGTATGCATTCTTTGCATCATAGCTTGTTTGGGAGAAAAAGATGAATAATAAAGGGTTTATGTTAGATATTAAATGTGTTTATAATATTAATAAATTTTATTAATTTGTTTAGAGTAATAAAGGAACATAAAACCCTACTTACCTTGTTTTAGGTGGTAGAATACAGTGCTACCAAATTGGGTTTTTGCATTTGTGAAAGCTTTGACTATTTTTAGAATTTTATAGTTGAAAGGGAAAGTTGTGTAGGGTCTAGAAAAACCTAATTTATATTGATTGGGTTTTAAAACCTCATAAAGTGAGAGGTATGCCTTTATATAGGCTCTCAGCCCTGATAGTGACCTAGAAACCCTGATTCTAGGATTTGATGCATAAAATGATTTATAAATATGGAAAATTCCAAAATAAAATAATTCTAAGTATTTAAAATGATACATAACTGATTTTAAAGGTTTAAAGGTGAGTATGGATCGGTAAGTATAGATTATAGGAGTTTGGAGTGCATTAGGCCTTAAAAAAGGGCTAGTTGATTAGGTCTAAAGGAGAAAGTGAACCTAATGAGAGAGGTAAGGCAAAAAATTTGACATGAAGATGTATTTTGATATATGTAACAAGAATTAAAATTTGGATTCCAAAAATTAATTGTACTTTTCCATACTATGTGATTGTTACCTATAAAAGGGCTACAAGGAGTGTGCAAAGCAGAAGTAGAGTTGTATAAAGTTGTTTAAATGAATTGCAAAAGGTATAGAAAGAGAAGAGAGGTATAAATTGATTATGAGAGGAAAATTAATGTGTCAATAACCTAGAATAAAATTAAGGAATCATATGATCCATATTTGCCTATTATCAAAGACAAGGGGTGAATGAAGGAATGATGGTGAAATACAAGATGTGGTTGATAAAGATGATTTGATATGGTTTGAAATAGTGAGTTAGATGTTTTCAGAGTTTTAGATATTTTATTACATAGGATTTTATGTTTTGATTAATTTAAAAATGATAGGCCTAGTGTTGGCCAAGAAGGAATTGCAAGTTTGGAAACAAGAATAAGAAGAATTATAGGCTAATGGTAAGATATTTGCATCATTATGTGATCATAGAAAATTATGGATCAATGGCATACTAGTTATCTACTCTAGGTGGTGAAGAAATTCGAGAGCCCATGAACATTGTGCACCTCAAGTGGTTATACAATTGATAAATTTGAACCATTTTCTACAAGACCCCTTACTTGGGGGCAACTTGTGTTGAAGTTATTTTATCCTACCATTATATCCTGGATCATCCCATGATAGATTATATTTTTTATGTTTTGACCTATCCTGGACCATTCTTACAAGAAGCATATTCTTTTCATGAATCTGAACAGTTGAAGCTTTGGACTGTTGGCAGTCTAAATCACTTATATTATAGCTTGACTCATTTTATCCCACCCTAGACCTTCCTCTTTTGGAACATATTTATTATGGACCATTATTTTTAGAACTACATTATTTTCATAATCTAAGTCATTATAACCTGAACATCTTTTATCTCTTAACAAATTATGATCTTGATTATGACTCATAGGCATTATAAACACATTCAATGATAGTTCTACAAATCAGATTAGTGAGGATAGTATTTTTTAGCTTCCTAATAGACAATTTAACATGGATACATCTTCAATTCAGGATCTTTGCCTGCTAGATGGTTCTTTAGAGTTATCTCATGCTGTGTATTATTTATTAATTTTTTGCTATTTGGTAGGCATTATTGCCTTATTAAGATCTCACTCTCACCGATTTATGAGCATGGGATATTGCAACTAGATTTAGTTATTATTGTAAATTCTACTCTAAGATGAGCATCTCCTCATCTAGGTAGTTCCTTGGACATTTTTTACATATTTCACTTTTGTTGCTTATCCCAAAAACATAAAAACATTAGAAAACAATCAACAAAACAACCAAAAACATTATCTTGCATTTTTGTATATTATGATCTCCACACTCTTATAATTTTAAAGAACTCATCCCATGATCTTATCATTTTGCACATAATCATCCCATGCTCTTTATATTTCCAAGTAATCATCCCATGCTCTTGCCATTTTTCAAGCACTGATTTGAATGCTCTCTCCATTTTGTGAGCCCATTTTCCTTATTTCCTCTACAACATTACTCATGTTTTCTTATCATCACTTTTCTTCTATCCCATTTCTTGGGAGAACTAAATTTGGCCTAAAGTTTATGTTGGATCTTACATCCATGGAACTATGTAGACAACATCCACTTGTCTTGTACATCTAGAGTTAGCTCAGCCACTCCCTTCCTTTTCTTCTTTTCCCCCATTTTCTCTTCTATGTTTTTCCCCTATCACTTGGGCGTAATTTTGTGTCCTTGTTCTTGTTACACTATTGTATAAATTAACACCTCTAATACACGTACCTAAATAATTATTTTCAAAATGAACTAACATCATGATTAACTCTTGTTTGTGTGTGTTTATTTGATTTTTATTCAAGTTTTGTTATTCTTTCTTGTCTCTTCATTAACTTCTTTCTACTCCAATCTCTTTATTTATTTATTTATTTTTGTTTCTTCTTGGTCTTTTATTTTGTTGTTTTGTCTTGTTATTTTCATTTATTTTCTAGGTACATCTTGATAATACACATGGATCTTGATTATTCATATCTTGTTTTCATGTTTTTTTTATTAAGTTCTTGCTTTGTTTATTATACATTCTTGTTCCTACTTAAGTCTTGATTTTTCATATCTCAATTTTAAGTTAGATTACATTTATGTATTATTTTTATATATTTTTTAAATATAAATAGTTGTAACTTTGGTATTGTTAGTTATTATCATTATCCTTAGTTATAAATATTCATATTTGAACTAGGCCAGTGAAATTGAAATAAGATGTCAGTGTAGGTTACTCATACTTATGATGCATAATTTCATTTTTCTATAGCAAATACTATGTGATTTAGATCTAAGTCTCAAAATCAATGTAACTCTAATGATCAGCTCTCAAGTACACTAATGAAACTAGGTACCAATGGATTATGTTGCAGCTGACTCTATGTAATATGTGCATATCTTAGTATACATTATGATTCTAATCAATGGTCTATTTTTATCTTATTTTATTAATTCCTCATCCCATTTTTTCATAATTTTGGGTGAACTACATTGGCATGAGGTCCATTTGGAATATGTAGATAGTGCTTAGATACATGACATATCTTGGGTCAGCTCAGCCACCTATATTCTTCTTTTTATCTCTTTCATCGCTTTGTGCATTCTTGTATGCTTGGTTTTTTATGTATGTTTTAGTCATTTGATAATCACACCTACATTTATGCCTAATCATATTTAATTTATGATATAATTTTTATCCTTAAGATATACTTGTTGATTTGACCTATAGGGGCATAGAATTTAAACTAGTCACAAATATAAATCAGCCCTATTGGGGCACAAGCAATTATCAGTGATCAAAATTTCCCCTACTGGGGAAAAATTAATTTATAAAAGAATCAATTTTTATCTATGTAAACACATTATTATTTCCTATGTTTGGAGAAAATTTCTCATATTTATTCTAAGTCCAATCTCTGTGAACTTTTTCACTTGTTCTAGTAATTTTTTAGTGTGTAACTTGTTTCAAGATTGATTATTATGTAAGCACGCAACTTGCACCCTAGTTTTGGGTGTGTTCAAAGCATTCTCTTATATTTTGGAATTGTATCCTTTCCCTTCCCCTATTGTTGGGGACCATTATATTATAATTATATTTTGATCATTGATGGAATCAACATGTATAAGTATCAACTCATCTATATTTAATTTGTCACATGGTTAATCTCGCCTTCTCTCTCTTTTGAGAGTCAATTTTTCTCCTTCAAAATAGTATGTCCTCTCAAGGGGCATCATGGATCATTTCCTTTCAAATTCTTCTTGACAACTCTTTTCTTTGAACAGACATTGCTTCAATGAATGTCTCACCATGCCTTCTCAAATAGGTAAAAATGTAGACATCTGATTCCTAACACCATTGTGTTGAAATTGTCAATCTTACTCAAAATTTGTGAAAAAGCACAATTTGGGCCAAAATCATGTAAATGCACTAAATGGTCTGAGCTTGTATTATACATGTGCCAATTTAGGCTAATGTATCCCTAAATGGGGAATGCATTAAATGTAATTATTAACTTTTATCAAATCATTTTGAGTCAAAATGATGAATGCATTTTGAGTCAAAATGATGGATGCATTTTGGTGCTTTGGATCACACTTTTCTTCTAATTTGAAAGTACACAACACGTGCATGTGTTATTTTGTGTCAACAAAATCCTAAATGAGATATTGGTCTGTATGCAACTAACATCACCTTTTAATTGCTCTCTAGTCAAATAATGACCTAGTAATATGACATTCTGACTAGTTTGATTAATTGTGTGTAACCAATTTCCAAAAAATTACATAAAAATTTATTAATCTTACTCAAGCTAATTATTTCAAATCAAGAGCTTAAGTGAAAATACATGGAAGTTATTGAATATCTTTTAATTGGAAACTGATTCCTATTATCTACAACATCAAATGACATCATTTATGGAATGGAATCCATAAGCCATAAATGTAAAAAATATCATGTTTAAGGCCTCCCATGCCTCTTTAATGCCCCTTCCAAATATTTATGAGGGTATTTATGGATTAATTATACAAACTTGGAATAATTCATGGCCACATGTCTTGATCTCAATGTGGATGGTCATGGTTGATCCTGATTAATATCAAAAATCTATAAATAAGAGGGCCAAGATCACCATTTTTAAGCTTCATTTGTGTAAAATTATTATGCATAATTCTCTCTACAAGAAATTTGTGTGTGGTGTTTATTATGCTTAATTTTCAATACGATAGCTTCATTAATAGGTAGATAATTGGTTTCATATCATGAGCCTAGTTTCATTGGTTCACAAGAGATGATGGAGGAGCTTTGTCTTGCATCATTTATGAGGACTTGAGTACCAAATCAAGGGTAAAATCATGTTTTTATCTGCATTTGGGTGATGGGTTGCTATTGGGAAGGTATTGTGTATGCTTTCTTTCATTTTCTCTTAATTATCATTTTCTAAACCCCATCGAAAGAGTTGGCTTAGCTTGTTATGTTCTTATGCATTTTTTTTGAGTTTTATTGACTAATGCTTGATATAACCATCCTTGTAATCCATATCTATAATAAGATATAAAAAATTCTATGTTTCCTATATTTTTGTTACAGTTAAGTATCAGGGAAGTAGATCTTAATCATATAGTTAGAAAGCAACAATAAGAATAAAATAACATTTATAAATAATTAGGTGTCTAAATTTGGATTCTTTAATTTATTTTAAGATCAAACCTAAAATAAGGCTATAAGAATTCTTAAAAACAAGAGAAGATCCTAGTAGAGTACAAGACCTGTTAGAACCCCTACATCACAAATTCTTATCCTTTTGATTCCCAACTATTTTTTTCTTAAATAACTTGTATATTTTTTGTTTTATTTCAACTCCATATAAATTTTAAAGTAAATTTTATAAATAAAGGGAATGATTATTTGGTATATAATTGTTTCAACTTCAAAAAACATATTTTATGATCACTTACCACACCTTTTGTAATAATTTATTAACATAATTATACATACATTTCAACAACATTAAATATATTTCAAGGTATATTTTTAATTCTCAACAAAATTTTAAGGAATACAATAATGTGAACATGTAGTAAAATATGTAATAAATTACAATAAAATTTAAAAAATAAAATCAACTAGAATATTTAAAAAGTGAAACATTGAACAATATATGTATATAATATCCATAAAATCCATATAAAGGTGTAAAAAATGTGAACACAATACAATATCCTAGGTCAATGTCATATAGGCATATAATGCCAAAAAACTATAAATCAAGCCATATACGCATACAAAAAATTATCATAAGACATGATCATAATCATTAAAATGCATTGTTAACTATGCCTTGATTGTAGAAGCCTCTACCTTGTATGCTTTAATCACAAATGGAGGTGTCAGATCTTGATTACTATGAGTCCTCTTTCACTCAAAACTCATTTGCATTTCTAATTTTTCATATTTAAAACATGTACTAGAACAAGATAATTAAAAAAATTAATAAGTTAAGATTTTAAAGTGATACACAACTTATTCATAGGTGTATTTACCACAATATGGTGGTCACAATCAATTTGAGATTGGTTCTCAATAGGGTCAATTATAATTTCACACTTCCGAACATGAGTGTGAAAAACTCACCAATAGGATTCAATGATGTGCTCATGATAATGGAAGGGTTGGGTCCCTGAAAATGTGTGTGTGTGTGTGTGTGTGTGTGTGTGTGTGTATTCAAAACTAGTTCATAAAAATTTAATCCAACTAACTAAATCATTAAAATATATTAGAAAACTTACAAATTAAATTATCAATATCAATTTTACCTTGTCATGCCTACTAATCATTTTAACATGACTAGAAGACATTGTCAGAGTATTTTTCATAGACAATTGTTTCATCTATCGTCTATTTACATAAGTACAAAGGATAATTACAAAACACACACACATATTTACACTTAAACATTACAGTAACTCTCATGTACATCACGAGTTGTTATGCAAATGAAATCATAACAACACCTAAATTTAATCCCTCTCAAATAGATGGTAGAGTGTATATTATGGTCATCAACTAAATAAAAAAACATCATTATTAGTCACTTCAAAATATATATATATAATAGCATACATGTAAAATGAACCATAACATTAACTAATCCTTAAAAATAATCTTCATATAGGTATTTACATGCATGGTAGTAACAACACACATGCTCATGTGGCATCCAAAACCTACTATAACATAAAACATTTAATACATTATTGAGATTTCTACATTAAAAATAATTATTACCTTTTAAATTATAAAAATATTTAAAATTAAACAAATCTAAAAATTTATCGCAATAAGTAAAATATTAAAGATACCTATGAAGTCATAGCCCAAATGTCCATATAAAATATAGATGGATGAAACATAGTGAGATTGATATTAGCTAGGCCCATGGAAATATCACCATGAGTGGGATACATGATATCCTCCTTCTCTTCCTTAGGTCAAGTGCATATAACACCACATCATTTAAAACTAGGTAGTAGTGTTAAAGGAAGCCTCACCATGTCCATGCTCACTAGGAGGAGTATGAGAAACTTGGCTCATATTATAAATAAGGGTGTCATTAAGTCCATTAAGTGCTTGTAAAGTATCAATCTCTATAGTATCCTTAACTATATATGGTAGGGTCTAAGGAGGATGTGGTTTGTTGATATGTACTTTCCCAGGTTGATTTGGTGCATGACATATACTTAGACTATCCTTAACAGAGCCCTTTCCTCTACCCTGGAACTTTATGAAATCAAAATATTTTGGAGCTTCATTCAAGAAAAAAATCACAATATAGTTTTATCAAAAAATACGTTAGGATATCATTATTGTTGTAAGGTGGGTGATCAAATACTTTCCACCATCGATCCCAAAAATTTTATTTGATAAAATTATGAGTGTACCTATTATCAATCAGACCTACACCCTTATGAAGGTAGTTTTATCCCATCATAGTCTAATAAAACATGGAAATTATTCTAAGTTTTGGTTGACCTAAACAGTGGATTGAATCTCTAGATTCTAAGGGCTAGCTCCCTTTGGTGTATCAATTAGGATCTTACTACTCTATGCTATGAGCTGCCAAGAAAAAGGGAGAAAGCAACTTGAAAGAAAATCCTACCTAATGATGGCAATAAACATAAATTATTGGTTTATCCACTCAATTATATCTCTTAAAATATTGATTTAGACAAGAAGAATGTTGAACTTTAAACTATAATAGACAAATATGCATAAGTATTTCATGAAAAGGTCTGATCTAGTAACTAAAACATGAGAAAAATGAGAGAAAGGGCCTAATTGAAGGCACTAATAAACCACTTGCATCTACTAAAATTCCAACCAAAATACACTTTAACACAAATCATGACCTAAATAATTTGACTAGCTAGTAATTAGGTAAGAATCAAGACTTGGCAACGAAGAAGACTCTATCACTTATGCAAATCAATAACAAAATACACTATACTAGCTTGTTGAAAATTGAAAATGATAGTCTTATTAACTTTAAGAAGTTTACAACTAAATATTTAATATAATTTGATATTTCCAAAAGAGGGATATAAATCAAGGATAAAAAGCTAACTTATATAGAAAAATATACACAATCTAAGAGGTGGCATTGAAAATAAAAGAAGAAGACAACTCTCTCATTAGCCCAAGTCTAATTTATATTAAAGAATGAGTTGTAACCTTTTTCATATTAATATAATTACTACCATTTTTAATTTACATCAATATGGTATAGTGTATTTTGTCAATGATTTGCATAAGTGACAGAGTCTTCTTCCTTGTCAAGTCCTGATTCTTACCTAGTTACTAACTAGTCAAATTATACAGGTCATGCTCTATGTTTAAGTGTCTTTTGGATAGAATTTTAGTGGATGCAAGTGGATAATTAGTGCCTTAAATTAGGCCTATTCTTTTATTTCCCTCAAATTTTAGTTACTAAATCAAACCTTTTTGTGAAATACTTATGCATAGTGGTCAATTGGAGTTGAAATTTTAGCCTTCTTCTTGTCTAAATTAGTGTTATAGGAGATCTAATTGAGTGGATCAAAAAATAATTTAGGTCTATCACCATCATTATGTAGTATTTTATTTCAAGTTTCATTTTCTCTTTTTATTAGTATTTTATAGCATAGAGTAGTAAGATCCTAATTCATACACCAAAGGGAGCTAGCCATTAGAATCTAGAGATTCAATCCACTATTTAGGTTACCCATAACCTAGGATTATTTCCATGTTTTACCAAATTTTGAGGGCCTAAAACTACCTTCACATGGGTGCAAGTCTGATTGATAATGGTTTTTGGCATGCTCGATGGGACCACGAATAAATTCTTGGCATATCTAAAGAAATTTTGCAACAAAAGAAGATAATATCTAATTATAGAGTTCATATCATCATTCAGATAGCTCTTTCATGCCAAAATTTACTACAAGGTCAAAAACTAAAGGTACTACTTTTGAATTTTCATCATATAATATACAAAGGTTTCATAAGGCAAAACTATATCCTCAAAAGCAATATTTGTCTATTAGTCAGCCTATTGTTCTAAGCACTAAAATCCCCACTATCTAAATGGCCATCAAAAATCAATTATTTACTCCATTCAATATAGGTAGCCAACTAAATTTGGCCCATATTGATGACATTATGGTGTTTTCCTTCAAGAGCATCCCATTCTTCTCAAGAGAAAATCAAACAACACATATTAAGCATATCCAAGATGTTGCTAATCTCTGTTCAGTCCATAATGTTGTTGAAGATAATGTTGTTATTAGATTTTTGGTTGACTCCTTCAAAGGAAAATCATTGTAATGGTATAGAAATTTTCCACTTAATTCCATTGCCTCCTAGGATAAATTGGTTGCAACATTGGTCAAGCAATTTGAGGACAAATCTAATCATCTCTCTTTGGTAGAGCAATTGACCACCATAGCAAGGGCTCCTCATGAGTTCATGTTTGATTTTAACCTTATATTAAAAAAAATGGACTAATATACTTGCATTGATTATGCCATCTTTTGAATATTCATTTTTGTACTATTTGAAAGCTCTTAACATGGACATTATTGTGATGATACAGTCAATGGGTGGTACTATCTTATGAAATGCTTATGAAGTTACAATAAGGGTAGAAAATAGTTTGATACAAGCTAGTAAGAATTATCCAATGCATCCAATACCTATATTTCAAGAAATAAGTTTTATACTAGCCCCTCAAGCTCCCTAAGTTCCTCAAATTCCATCCTTGGCTCCTATTTTAATACTTCAAGCTCAAATTATAGCCCCTACTAGTTAAGTTAGTGAGATAAGAGAGTTGAAAAGCTTGTTATAGTCCTTTGGGAATGAAATAGTATAGTTCTAAAGTCATCAATTTCACTCAAATAGGCCCTATCAATAGCAAAATTAGAATACTTATTAGCCCTTCAAAAGATTAAAGGCCTCCTTATCAGAGTTTCAAAGAAAATAAACCACCTTATCAAGCATAAGGATCCATAATTCTAGCTAAGTCATATGCTACCCTTGATCCTAATGCTCCTTCCACTTCAAAGGCCATTGTTCCCACCCCACCTCAAAATAACTTGGTGTAAGATTTAGGTTGGTATCCCTCAAATCTGAATGATGCTCAAAACCAAGTTTTGGTATTATAGAACATCACCATGCCATAGATGACACAATAAAATTTTTATTTTCAAGGAGGTCAATACCAAGATACAGGTTTGACATCACAAGGAGAGACTCAACAAGTTTAAGGGTATCCTGATGCTATTAATTTAAATTAGCAAGTAGATGATCATGCCACTTTTACTCAAGGTGTTGAAACTAATAATTCAAGTGGTCAAGTTACAACTATAATTGGATCTAAAAGAAGAGCCATTGAAGAGGCTCAAGTGGTGAAAAATTCTTCAAGTACTCTTAGGGTTGTTTCTAAAGGTACAAAAGATCAACTTGTTGTCCCTACAATTCAAAAAATTAAAATACAGAGGTTAGTAAAGTCTATCAATTACCTCTATTTCATGAACAGCCAGTGCTTTAAAAGGTCCAACCAAAGGTTAGTGGATCTCATTTTAGTATAGTAGATTAGATGAAGAAGTATAACATTTGCATTATAATTTTAGATTGTCTTTTAATTCTAGGATAAAAGGATAAGCTCATCCAAGAGCTTTTAACTCTTGAATTGTCTCCAAAATTGGTTGAGAAAGAAAGTGTTGTTTTGGCTAATTCAGATCAGACAACTAAACAACAGGTATAAAAAATAAGTAATATGGTAAAGTTTAACAAAATTGGGGTAAAATCAAATAAAACTACTCCATTCTACCTTTCTTTGATAGTATATGATACTTTGGCTCATAATTATATGGTGGATAGTGGAGCTAATAGTACAATCATGCCTAAATAGATTAGAAATAATTTTGGACTTGTTTATGAGCCAAATACTAAAGGATTATTACAATTAGATGCGTCACTAACAAATATGGTAGGCATCATCAAGTATTTGAAATTGACATTACATGCAAGTCCTAATGTGACTATTCAGCAGGATGTTGTTGTGGTAGATTTGCCTCCCTACTTTTTCATGTGCCTTTCAAGGGATTTAAAATAAAATATTTGGGGATATTTATCATTTGATTGGACCTATTTATTGTTTATAACTAGGTATGGTACCAAGGTAACAATTCATTCTAATTCTATTATACATTTTCATGTGGAACTATACATACCAAGCGTTGTGAATACTAATTGTATCATCTCAGATGATGTACTAGAAATTAGTGATGTAGAAAAAGAATCACCTTTGGATGGAGTTATATATTTGTTTCTTGATGCATGGGATTATACCTTTCATGATCATGATCCTTATAAATTGACTGAAAAATAAGTTATTAGTGTGTATTACCTTCATGAGAATGATGCAATAATTCTAGTCATGGTCAAAGAAGATGAGTCTACTGAAGGTTTGTGGCAATTATAATTTGATGGGTCAAGGAATAAGTATGGAACCAAAGATGGAATGATGATAGTTTTTTCCTATAAATCAAAGGTATTTCTCTTCTATTAAATTTTAGTTTGGTTGTTTAAACAATGTTGTTGAGTATGAAGCACTACTTCGTGGTTTATAGTGGTCTAGGAAGATGAAAGTCAATTATTTGCATGTGTTTGGTGATAGTGAGCTTGTAGTCCACCAAGTAAGAGGTTTGAATGTATGAAAAAACTTGTTGCTTAAATATTAAAAGCATATAATTTGGGATTTACTTGAAGATTTTTGGCTTTTAACATTTAAGCAATACCAAGAGATAAGAATAAACATGTTGATAGGTTGGCTACTATTGGGGCACAATTTAGTATCCCAACTGATGTAAAAAATGAAAAACTTTAGTCATATATAAAGGTGGTTGTAAGGCCTTCTGTCCCAGATAATCATGAGAATTTTTAGGTGTTTGAACATGACAATCAAATTATGAGATTCTTACAAGAAGAGGCTAAGTTTTCTTCAAGAAACCAATCAAAACACTTACAACAATATGATGATTATATTGTGTAATAAAAAATGAATAATCTACCCAAATGATTGGTCACACTTGAGAACATTTTTAGTGCAGACAATGATCTAAGGAAATATAAGTCATCCTTTTCAATAAAGGAAGAGCACCATGCCAATGTAGATATTATAGTTGGTAAGGTTTTGAAATTGGGTAAGGTATACACTCCTTCACAAAAGAAAGCTTTCATTGAGTTATGCACAAGTTTTTTTGATATATTTACATGGAAGTATAGTGACCTGAAAGATTTTGATCCAATTTTGGCTCAACACACTATTGAGTTAGAGGAAGAAACTAAACCAGTGAGACAAAGACAAAGGCCCATCAATCTAAAGCTTAAGCCTTTGAGAAGAGATGAGCTTCACAAGCTCATAGAATCAGCTATTATTTTTCTAATCAAGCACTCAACTTGGGTGGCAAATCTTTTTCCAATATGAAATAAAAATGGTGAGATTCATTTGTGTGTTGACTTCCATTATTTGAACAAGTCTTCACTTAAAGATCACTATCCATTGCCAATGGAAATTTTTTTATAGATTATTGTAGGTTCAGAGAGGTTTTCTTTGTTATATGGATATAGTGGCTATAATCATATTTTGGTCAAGGAAGAAGACCAATTTAATAAAATCTTCACAACTAAGTGGGGGACATTTTTATACATAAATATGCCATTCTATTTATGTAATGCTGGAGAAACCTTTCAAAGACCCATGGATATGTCATTCCAAAGCTTTATTAATAGGTTTGTACTTGTTTGTTTAGATGATATAATAGTATTTTCAAAGAATTCCAAGGATCACGTGGTTAATCTCAAGCAAGTGTTTGAAAGGTATAGGTAATTTTGGGTATCTTTAAATCCTAAAAAGTGTGTCTTCGTAGTGCATGAAGGTAAGATTCTTGGACATGTTGTTTCAATGCATGGTTTAAGCATATATGTTGTAAGGATTCAATAAATTCTTTCCCTTTCCTTTCTTAATAAAAAAAAGGCTTTGCAAAGTTTCTTTGGAAAAATTAATTTCATAAAGAGGTATATTTCAGATTTTGCCATTTTAGCTAAGCCACTTACAACCATGCTAAAGAAAATTAAAACTTCAGTTGGTCCAAATAAGGAATACAAGTTTTTAAGGATATTAAGAAGGCCATAGCTAGTGCTCCTATGCTTCTAAATCTATATTTCATGAAATATTTCATTTTGTACACTTATGCTAATATTGACACTATTTCAGGCATTCTTAAGCAGTAGAATCATGAGTCCTTAGAGAATCCAATAGCATTATACATCTAAGGCTTGGGAGAGTATGAAATAAGGTATTATTTTGTTGAAAACAATGTTCTTTCATCCATAAGGTATCTTAAGAAGTTTAGGCACTTGTTGTCTAATAATAAGATACACCTAATGGTTGCCCATCCAAGCATCAAGGAGTTCCTTTTGAATAAGGAGTTCATATCTTAGTATACATTATGATTCTAATCAATGGCCTATTTTTATTTTATTTTATTCATTCCTCATCCCATTTTATCATACTTTTGGGTGAACTACATTGGCATGAGGTCCATTTGGACTATGTAGGTAGTGCTTAGATACATGACATATCTTGGGTTAGCTCAGCCACTTGTATTCTTGTTTTTATCTCTTTCATCACTTTGTGCATTCTTGTATGCCTAGTTTTTATGGATGTTTCAGTCATTTGATCATCACACCTACATTTATGCCTAATCATATTTAATTTATGATATAATTTATATCCTTAAGCTATACTTGTTGATTTGACCTACAGGGGCATAACATTTAAACTAGTCACAAATATAAATCAGCCCTACTGGGGCACAATTAATTATCATTGATCAAAATTTGCCCTACTAGGGTAAAATTACTTTATAAAAAAATCAGATTTGATCCATAGGGACACATTATTATTTATTATATTTGGAGGATGGTTGCCCTTATTTTGGTAATTTTTTAGTGTGTCACTTGTTTCAAGATTGATAATTCTATAAGCACGCAGCTTGCACCCTAGCTTTAGGTGTGTTCAAAGTGTTTTCTTAAATTTTTGAATTGTATCCTTTCCCTTCCCCCTATTATTGTAGACCACTATATTATAATTATATTTTGATCATTGATGGAATCAACATGTGTAAGTATCAACTCATCTATATTTAATTTGTCACATGGGTTAATCTCACTTTCTCTCTCTTTTCACGAGTCCATTTTTATCCTTAAACATGGTATGTAATCTCAAGGGTCATCATGGATCATTTCCTTTCAAATTCTTCTTAACAACTCTTTTCTTTGAAAATACATTGCTTTAGTGAGTGTCTCACCATGCCTTCTGAAATAGGTAAAAATGTAGACATCTAATTCCTACCACCATTGTGTTGAAATTGTCAATCTTACTCAAAATTTGTGAAAAGAACAATTTGGGCCAAAATAATGTAAATGCACTAAATGGTTTGAGCTTGTATTATACAAGTGCCAATTTAGGCTAAGGTATCCATAAATGGGGAATGCATTAAATGAGATTATTAACTTTTCTCTAATCATTTTGAGTCAAAATGATGAAATGCATTTCAATAATTTGGATCACTCTTTTTTCTTAATTTGAAATTACACAACACATGCATGTGTTATTTTGTGTCAACAAAATACTAAATGAGATATTGGTCTGTATGCAGCTAACATCACCATTTAATTACTTTCTAGTCAAATTATGACCCAGTAATATGACATTCTGAACAGTTTGATTAATTGAGTGTTACTAATTTCTAAAAAATTATATAAACATGTATTAATTTTACTTAAGATAATTAATTCAAATCAAGATCTTAAGTGAAAATCCATGGAGGTTATTGAATATCTTTTAATTTGAAATTAATTCCTATTATCTACAACATCAAATGACATCATTTATGGGATGGAATCCATAAGCCATAAATGCAAAAAATATAAATTTTAAGGCCTCCCATGCCTCTTTATTGCCCCTTCCAAATATTTATAAGGGTATCTATGGATTAATTATACAAAATTAGAATAATTCATGGCCACACATCTTGATCTCAATGTGGATGGTCATGGTTGATCTTGATTAATCTCAAAAATCTATAAATAAGAGGGATAAGATCACCATTTTTAAGCTTCATTTGTGTAAATTATTATGCATAATTCTCTCCACAAGACATTTGTGTGTGGTGCTTATTATGCTTAATTTTCAATAGGATAGCTTCATTAATAGGCAGATAATTGGTTTCATATCATGAGCCTAGTTTCATTGGTTCACAAGAGATGATGGAGGAGCTTTGTCTTGCATCATTGATGAAGACTTGAGCACCAAATCAATGGTAAAATCATGTTTTTATCTGCATTTGGGTGATGGGTTGTTATTGGGAAGGTATTGTGTATACTTTCTTTCATTTTCTCTTAATTATCATTTTCCAAACCCCATCGAAAGAGTTGTCTTAGCTTGTTATGTTCTTATGCATTTTTGTTGAGTTTTATTGACTAATTATTGATCTAACCATCTTTATAATCCATATGTATAATAAGATATAATAAATTCTACATTTCCTATATTTTTGTAATAGTCAAGTATCAAGGAAGTATATCTTAATTATAAGTTAGAAAGCAACAATAAGAAGAAAATAAGATTTATAAGTAATTAGGTGTCTAAATTTGGATTCTTTAATTTATTTTAAAATCAAACCTACAATAAGGCTATAAGCATTCTTAAAAACAAGACAAGAGCCTAGTTGATTGCAAGACCTATAAGAACCCCTACATCACAAATTCTTATCCTTTTCTTTCCCAACTATTTTTTTCTTAAACAATTTGTATTTTTTTTGTGTTATTTCAACTCCATATAAATTTTAAATTAAATTTTAGAAATAAAGGGAATTATTATTTGGTATATATTTGTTTCAACTTCAAAAAACATATTTTATGATCACTTACCACACCTTTTATAAAAAAGGGACACTTGGAAAGGTCTGAGAGGCAAATCAAAAAAAACTCTAGGAGTTCATTTCATTTGGACTTTTTGTCTAAAGGAAAGAAAATGGTTCATTTGCAAGAATCTCAAAGGGTATGTGCCCTTTGAGAAATTCACTTGATGAGAAAGCTGAAGGGTAAGTGTAACAAGATGAAAAGTTTGAAGGGTTATTTTTTGAAGGTCAAGGGACATTACAAAGATCCCAAAGGGTAATTACACTTCGAGAAAGTTTAATTATATGAATTTCAAAAGGGACATTTCCTTCAAACTTTTTGTTTGAGGGAATGTTTGAGAGTCTAGCAAAGAAAGGAGAAAAATTCTCATAGACTTTTTGTCTATGGAAAAATGACAAAGGACTTTATAAAAAGTCTAAAGGAATTCCTTCAAATAATTTGTTTGAAGGAATTCCATCAGAGGGTTTGAAAAGGGGAAGTTTGAGTAATGAAGAGAAGAGACAATTTTCATAGACATTTTATTCATGGGAAAGTGAAGTGAAAAATACTCAAAGACAAGAATTATTTTGAGAGGACTAATCCAATGGAAAGACATGTTGAGGGTTAAAGGAAAGGAAGAGGATGGATGTTCCATTACAAAGATCTGAGAGAAAATTTCCTTCTGACTTTTTGTCTAAAGGAAATAGATAGGAATAGAGGTAAAATCTAAGATAATTCCCACAAACTTTTTATCCATGGGAAGATGGAAATAATAATCCCAAAGGAAAGATAATAAAGGCAAGGTCTAAGCATAAGACAAGTCAAGGAAAAATTAGAGACAAAAGCCAAAAATAGATAAATGTTGAAGAAATGCATGCATAGAAGTGAAGAAACTAAGAGCCTTTTGCTAGAAGATAATAAAAAGTTAAATATGAATATATCTCTATCATCAAGATATTTTTCCATGCAAGCAAGGGCTATTTATAGTGGATTGGTCAAATCTTTAGTTGACTATTTGATCAAAATCATGCTTCTCCTTGGTTTTCATGCAATCCAAAGCTATCAACATTTCAAGCAATTCTAGTGGACATAAAGATGTGGTGTAGATTTTCATACAAGTAAAGTTCATTAGAGGTTGATTGATCTTAGGTTTGAGTTGAATAGATAATTTTTTTATGCGTCTTCCTTGTTTTCCATGTAAAGGGGAATAATCTCTTCTTCTAGCTCAACTTTCAAACAACTCAAGAAGAGTTGCATTTTTGGAGATTGGCATAGATTTCATACATGTTGAAGAACAATCTAAGCTTGAGCCCACCATCTATTTTCAACACCAAGGGGTTTTCCATGCAAGAAAAAAGATAATAAAAGACAAATTTAGAAGGATTTGTTATCTTGGCATAATATAAATTGGACTTGGGCTAATGAAAGAGTTGTCTTCTTCTTCTATTTTCAGTGTCACCTCTTGGTTTGTGTATCTTTTTCTATATAAGTTATATTTTTAGCCTTGATTTGTATCCCTCTTTTAGCAAGATCAAATTCTATTAAAGACTAAGTTGTAATCTTTTTCAGATTAATACAAGGACTATCATTTTCAATTTCTAGAAAGTTGGTATAGTTTATTTTGTCATTGATTTTCATAAGTGATAGAGTCTTCTTCCTTTCCAAGTCTTGATTCTTACCTAGTTACTAACTGATCAAATTATGCAGGTCATACTCTATGTTTAAGTGTCTTTTGGATATAATTTTAGTGGATACAAGTGGCTAATTAGTGCCTTTAATTAGGCCTATTCTTTCATTTCCCTCAAGTTTGAGTTACTAGATCAAACATTTTTGTGAAATACTTATGCATATTGGTCAATTGGAGTTGAAAGTTTAGCCTTCTTCTTGTCTAAATTAGTGTTTTAGGAGATCTAAATGAGTGTATAAACCAATAATGTAGGTGTATCACCATCATTAGGTAGGATTTTCTTTCAATTTTCTTTCTCCCTTTTTCTTGGTAGTTCATAGCATAGATTAGTAAGATCCTAATTGATACACCAAAGGGAGTTATCCCTTAGAATCTAGAGATTCAAACCACTATTTAGGTCACCCAGAACCTAGGATTATTTCCATGTTTCAACAAATTATGAGGGCCTAAAAATACCTTCATAAGGGTGAAGGTCTAATTGAGAATAGTACCAATGGATTGGAATCCATTTGGCTGTCAGCTCTAGTGGTGCACCCATTTTCCCTACATTGAATAGGCAAAAAAATTGGATTTGGTTATGTGTTCTTCTCTTATATCAATTTTAGATAATTTATTGGAAGAGTGTACCCTACATATATTCATATGCTCAACTCACCTATTATTTTAACTTGTTAACAAGTTAATTTCATGTAATAATATTTGTAATGTGTTTTCCAAAGAATTTGGTGGGGGTTGTTTGAATGGTGATCCTTCAATGTCCTAATAATATTTTAAAATTAAATATTATTTTCAATGATATGGGGTACTACATCCTCTTGACTACCTTCAGGGGATTAAGGAAACTATAAGAGGACTAGAAGGGTTTTGTAGGTGAGGAGGGATAGGAGGGTTTATGGGCTAGGAGGGATATGAGGGTTTTATGGGTTATGAGGGATAGGATGGTAAGTTTGTTGTTCATTTCCACTTGGCACATTAGCCTCTACATGTGCTGGAAAATAAAATAAAAAAACCAATTTCAAGAAAACTGAGATAAAATTAACTAATTTTATTTCTAAATATACTAAAACATGTTTACATACCTCTCTTTTAGCATGTCATTATCAAATTTAAGTTTTTGGAGTATTTTTTCTTTCCCTGGTCTCATTTTCAACTATGTATTTCCTCTTCATTTCTCCTAGCTATGATTTGTATTGATGGCAAATGAATGGCATAAATGCTTTATCTTTGGTTATAAAGAAATAAAACTTGTTACTATATAACCATGTACATATATTTAATGTATTAAATCATATAAACGTTTTTGATGCATTAAATAGTGTACATGGTTTAGGCTTGGTGATCATTGAGCCTACGTCATAAAACTACGTACACCCTTTTAAAAACCACATATATGAAACCTTTTTGAACACTCCAAACATGAATTTTTGTCCACTTTTTATCCCCCCATCTCCATGCACTTACCCACGAGAATATATGAAATAACCTTTCTATGGATAGTACATCCACATCCAATAATATTGAGACCTTAGATGGAAAACATATTTCCACATCATCCATGGAAACAATTAATACTTTCACCCAATTACTAGTTTCAATGCCTACACCAACACAAGTGGTGTTTTCATCCCCTTTGGTGGCTTCTCACATCTCAAATCTTAATCCTAATGGGTCTAAAATGAAAAATATTATAAAATTTATCAAAACTTTGGAATTTAATGTTACCAAAATTGAACAAAATGTTTTGAAATTAACTCATGCTATTTATTCACAAGGTGTATTTCATAATTCTATATCACCCAAGATATCTTTTCACCCTTTACCAATTAGGTTTTTTACACCCAAGTTCACATTTTATGATGGAAAGGGTTATTATAAACATATTTTATCTTTGTATGTAACATGCATTAATTATGATTCAAATGATAAAATTTTGACCAAATTATTTCCAAGCAGCCTAAATAAATAGGATTTATGATGGTTATGTTACTTGCCAATCTAGTCAGTGAAGCATTCAAATCCCTAACATATCATTTTATGTCAAATTTATCCATCAACATCTTTGAAGAGGTGTCATATGTGTAAATTTATAAGGTCAAACAAGGAACCATAAACCTACCAAAAAATATGTTTTTAGGTATAAAACAATGCTAGCCAAAATGATAAATCCAATGCCAGATAAAGAGCTTAAACACATATTTAATAAAAAATTTATTTCCCCATTGCATGATACTATTGATTTCAATATTTTTAAATATGTTGATGACTTATGCCATATTGTATGAGACCAATAAATGAAGATTAGTTACTTGACAGTATTAAGTATGTAGCTAACACACCGACTACATATTATACCAAGTTTCATATTAAACCAAACTACAAGATAAAACATACAAAACCTAAAAAGGAAATAAACACAACACTTAATTTAGTTTAAAAACAACCTAATAAACTAATCCTATCTAATTCACCTAACAAATAATTTAAGCGATTACTTAAGTCTCCATATTCATAACTTAAGAAGCTTATGGAGTGTCATCTCATATCTCTCCCTCCTATAGAGGTTGATGTGAGACTACCTCTATAGAAAGGATATGATGCTAACGCATACTGTGATTATCATCAAGGCCCTATGCATTATACAAATAATTATTAAACATTAAAACACAATATTTAAGACATTATTGATAACCAACAAATCACCATTGATGATCATCCGAAGGATTTTGGTTCAAAACCTAGTGACCATTAAAACCAAAAGATATTTAACAATCCATTGTAAGATAATTCTAAGAAACACTAGAAAGTGTAAATGGAATATCATGAACATCCTCATATACCACATTATGTACACCCAATAGATGTGATTATTGGTAATTTTAAATGCATAACACCTCCTATGGTTCAAATACTATCTATTTCTTTTGATGATAGTGAAATTATAGATGATGACTCATATATTCATTTATTATTTATTAAATCATACCTTGAGCATCATTATACACATATAATTAATAATAATAATAATAATAATAATGTATGTATCATGATGTGTTTTCATATTAGCCTGTCACTTTTGAATGAGTAAATGCTCTTTTTTAGTGACTTGGCATTTTCCCTTGTAAACTATTTAAAACTCATAGGGTTTATTATGATAGACCCCTCAAATTTAATAATATTAAATAATATGTTATGAAAACGGAATTTCACAAAGACCTAGGTGTTGATGTTTTTCCTTATGAGTTATATCAAACCTTATGGGATACAATGGGTCTAGATCTTCACAGAGTTTATTTTTAAGCTATTGTGACCAATTCATTCAGCGTTACCATTAATCAAGGTAACATAAAGTTTATTATGAAGGATCATGATACTAAATTCATTACCAACTAAAGGCCTATCACCCTTATAATTTTTTCTTATAAAATAATTGATAATTTTATAGTGTTTAGAATAAAACATCTTCTTCCTTTAATTTTTAGAAGTGAGAAAACTAGTTTATTCAACATAAATACATTATATATAATGTCATTGATATATGTGAAGGTATGTAATGGGCTAGGGTTTCTAATAATAAGGCCTTACTTGTCAATATTTATTTTTGAGAAAGCTTATGATTGCATAGAGTGGCCTTTTATTATAACAATGCTTTAGGCATTTGCTTTTAAATCCAGGTTTATGTAAGTTGTCAACATGATTTTTCAAGATGTTGGTTCTTACATTACTCTCAATGGTGTCCAATATCTCTATTATGAACTTCATAGATCTATCATAAAGTGTTTCCCTTTAGATCCTCTTTATGTATTGGTTGTTGAAGGATTTAGTTATCTTTTGGCTAATTATGTTTATATAGGTTTGACAGAGTGTATTTATCTCTCTAATCCATAACATCAATTTATTAATGGTCAATTTATAGATGACTCCTTTCTTACCCTAAATGAAGAAGAGAATTTTGTTAAAAATGATATGGAATGCCTTGATATATATAACTTTTCTTTTGTGTCTTCCATAAAATGGAATAAAACTTAGTGTTACCATATGTACTTAAAATTTATTTCTTCATTATAGTCGACTAATATTCATATTAATCAACACTAATTCTACTTAACCAATTTTATTTCTCTAATTAATTCCTCTTCCTAGCCATTTATCTAATACCCACATCTATTATCCTACATTCACTAACCTTATTTCATCCCATTCCCTCATTAATTATTCTAAATATCCCATTATCCTAATATAATCCTACTTATCAATTATAGGGGAATTTACAATTCCCATAACCCCACCTATCCACCTACTAACCTACACCCTATCCTTCCCTGCATCCCTATATCTCTAATCCTCACCTAATCCCCCATCTAACCCCAATTTAATCTTCCATTATCTCTAAGATAATGGAGAATTCTCTATAATTGGAGACTTCTCTCCAAGTCTCTAGAAACATATAATTATATAGGTTTCCCAAGGAATTTAATATTCCTTGGATAATCTAGAGCCATTGATTTCATCTACCTAAATTCAAATAACAACCCTTGATTTTCCCTCCTAAAATTGATATAAGCAAACTTTCCCTCCACCCTAAAACCAACTTGAGAGATCATACCAAAACCATTGCAAAATGATCCTAGAAATCTTATAGCAAAATCCATGTCCAACTATCTATTGAGTCCTCCATCAACAATCCAACATCAAGTTATCATGGTGTCAATTTGAGTCTAATAATCCACTTGCAAATATTGGAAGGAGGTAACATAAAACAAGGAATTTGGTAAGCTCTTTTATCATTATGATTTATTTTATAAATCTTTCTTATTACATAGTTTGCATTTTGAGTTGGATTTACCTTGTTTAAATTCATATAGATCTTGAAATGATACTACATCTTGGAGACCACAGTGGGGGGAGCTTGATTCTCTTGTACTAATATTTTTGAGTTTTGAGTGTGTTTGACTGAACAAATTAAAGTAGAATAGGTAGCCACAAATTCAAAAATTTAAGGTATACAATCTTCTAGATTTTCATTTATGAATAAAATCTAGAAACTTTTTGCTAATTGGTTGGAATTCATTTGTATCTAGGTTTGACTTGATAATAACTAGTTTTATTAGTCTACCTCTACTTCTAGTGGGAAAGTATTGAATTCTATATTTTAGGGTTTCTAAGATTTTTTTATATATGAAAACATTATAACGGTTCTTAAATAGGTTTTTTAAATACATTTTTTTTTGTTGGCTCGTAATCATTTTAGTTTCACTTCTAAGGGCTATAGTAGTATTATAATAGAATTTTAGTAGTTTCTCTTAAAGTTTAGAGTATTCATGATGTAAAAAAAATTCCAAATTCTAACATTTTGACATATTTATAAAAAATACTTCCACCTGAATAATACATTCAAAAAATAATATCATGGAAGCATAAGAAATTTACATTGATCAAATACAAGAATTTTGGTAAAATCGTGGCATTTTGACAAAGCATCCACATGTTATACATTGGGAAAGGCATCAATATATATAGGCTTAGGTGTTAAAAAATTGATATCAATGAGTGACCATACCCTATTCAAAGATCTTAGTTTAGCATAGGCTAAGATTCTGCTAGCAAAGGTGAATCAATTAGGATAGACACCTATTGCTAGCCATGTCAATAATTTGTGTTAGGTAAGCTGTAATACTCACATTATTTGAGATGATGTCTCATTAAATTAATTAAAATATATGGCATACTAAAACACTTTAGATAATGGTTGAATAATTCTAGCACCGGTATACTGACCCCTACACCAACATAACAGGAATAATTTTATAACATCTATAGAAGCATTGACTAAAAGATGCCAAAGTGATGCAATTATTCTTCATCATTAGAATAATAAATTAACAAAATATTGTAAGGATTCCACATAGAAACTCCTAATGGATTGCTATGACTCTTTCAAATTTAAAGTGGATTTATTCATAATCATCCTTTTTCCTTGGTCAAGGCATGAAGTATTAACTAGAAAATTCTAGAGTTAAGTGGAAAGTCTTCCAACTAGATACCCATGTATCTATGCCATACAGATAGATTTGGATAAGAAACTTATCAGTACCAATAATATATGAACATTAACCACACCATTACAATGTCTAATAAGTTTCTATGGGAAATCCTTCTTTGAAAAAACATCTTTTTTGTTGGTATTTTTGGAGATCCTGCCAACCTTAATCCAATATCTATTTCGAGCTGGTCATCGATTTGAAAAAAATTTCTAAAACCATTATTTCCTAAAGATTTAGATCTGAATTGGAGCTCCAAGTCAAAGAATTTAACCATCTCAAGCTGTGTGAGTTTCATGGCATGAATTTGAAGTTTTAAATTTTTTATCTTTTAGTGAATTTGAATTTGAATTCAAATTATGAGTTATGCATGGTAAGTTATTAAATTTTTCATTTTAATAATAGTTTGTAATACTATATAGAAGATTATATTGGGTTTATTTTACTAAAAATATAAATAAAGTGTCTTTTTGTATATATAATGTCATAGCCGGGTTTATTTGACTATTACTTTTAGTCATTTATTTTATAAAGGTGATAGTTAAGCTGATAATTTGGTCATATCATTAAAATTAATGATGATGATGATGATGATGATGATGATGATGATGATGATGATGATGAGGATATAGAAGTCATTGTTAATAATTAATGTATTATTTACCTTTAAAAGGTTTTTTTAAAATAATCTTGTATATATATAACTAATAATAGTTTTATAATTTAAAGTCTAGTTTTGTAGTTTTATAAACATAAGTTATATCTAAATAATCATAAATAGTCATAATAATTCATACGTGTAATTTTTTCTAACATGTAGGTAATACAACCTTTGAATACAAACTTATCAAAACTAATAATCTTTATTTTGCAGGTTACCTCACTTGAGTGCCATAATAAGACTACTAACCCATGTGGCTAGTCAAAGACTCCATTTGCCACTTTTAAAACCATTTTCAATAATTTTAATCATTTTTGTTTTTAATCATCTTGTTTTATATATCTTTGTTGGATTTGTCCTTGTATATACTTGTTTTTGTCAACATGTAAATAATCATTTTATCTTATCCCTCACACATAGATAATTAGTTGGTTAATTAATCATATTATATGTTTTCCTATTTGTTAATCCCTCACCTAAGATAGAATGTGACATGGAATTGACACCCATACATGGTCTTAATGTATATGGATTAGTGTTATGGATTTCATCACCACACACTAACCAAATTCTATGTTCTGGCAAAGTATAACAATTAGGGACAATTGTCATTAGGTTAATCAATTGACCCCATACAGGTCATCAATGAAGGGGAAGAGTTAACTATCTAAACCAAGAATTAGATAACACATTATATAAACTTGGGCTCCAATATACCTTCATGTATATCAGGGATGCCCTTAGAGAGCCCATTCAACCTAGTATAGGTCCTTTTAGCTATAACAATTGTTCCACTATAGGCATCAGTATCAGTACCAAAATAGCCATCAAGTGAAAGTAGGGTCAAGAGGGTTTGGTTGATTCTATAATGGTTAAAAAACCTATAGCCTCACCTATGTAGCCATTATATGGTGTGGGAATTGGGTTACACATCCATCAATTTACTAATCATAGGTTGTGGCTTGTTTGCTTGGGTGTGTGTTGTGATAAACCTATACTATTTGTGAGATGAGTCAATAATTTACCCATCCATATCTTATCTAGGTCATTTTTAAATATCCTCTTTCATATTTTATCCTCATCATTATATTAATTCATATATATCTCCCCCACCATCATTTTGTATACATCCTAGTCATCACCCTTGTCATCATCCTCATCTTGATCTACATCCTCATCACCTAAATCCCATATTATATATCCTAGTCATTGTTGTGCATACTCTATTTATATATCATTATCTTTGTCATACCTACTCATCCTTAGTCATACCCTTACTCCCAACCACATCTTACATACTTACCCAAGTCCACATCATCACCCACTCACCATAATCACCTCATCCCTTCCTAGTCTCACCATATCCCATTATCTTGAACATCCTTGTGTAATCACCCTTTCATCTCCATTCCCTCCTAATATAACCATAAATACCTATCACCTCATTCACTCTCATATCTTAGTAATGATATTATATCCATTTTCTAATCCCATCTACCATATCAATTATATCACATCTTAGTATAACTACATCCCCCTATCATTGATCATCCTAATCATCATATTGTATATCCTAGTCTCATCCCCTTGTATATAACTTATTTTCTTATACATCTTACCATTCATATCCCATCCTAGTCTCACCTATCATTCATCTTTATGTCCATCACCTATCTTAATCACATCTTATCTAATTATTTATACCCTATCCTAAGCCCACCTCATCTATATTCCTCATCATCCCATATTGTCTTATCTCATTATTCCATCACCTTGTATATCCTTATCTCATCCTCTTGTACATATCATCCTCATATATACTCATCCCATCCCCCATCTTATCTCCATCCCATTATAACTATATCCACTTATCATTGACCATACCCCCATCACTATTATCTTATTTTGTCATCACCATCTTGACTTCATCTTTAATCATATCCATCAATCATTGATCACACCCTGTCACTTATATATCTTAGTCATCATCTAGTATATATCATTTATTCTTTATACATACTTTTAATTCAACCTTAGTCTTATCACCTACATCATCTAATCACATCTTTCATCCTTACCTAAGTCCATACAGTCAACTACTTAATCACCTCATCCCTTCCCAAGTCTAAACATATCCATCCTTCATAAATCATCCCCCATCACTTACATACCTTAACCACCACCTTATATATCTTTATCTTACTCTCTTGTATATATCTTGGTTCTCTTGTACATCCTTTTAATCACATCGTAATCACACCTCATTATCTCATCTCATTATCCCATCACCTATTATTTATATCACATCTATCATCTCATATTGGTCAGACCATATATACCTATCATTAATCAATCACCCTACATCCTAATCACATCTTATGTATCCTAGCATCATCATCTTGTACATAATTTATTCTATTATACATTATAATAGTCTTATCCCATTAGAGTACTGCTTATCATTCCTCATCACTTGTCTTGGCCTTCCCTTCATCAATCATCTAATCATCACCTAATCTTATCCTAGTTGGCTTATAGATCACATATGGTTCTAAACCATATACCTTCATTCCCCCTTTATCATTTCATCATCACACTTATCCTTATTCTATTGTCTTAATCACCTTCATCACCTAATCCTACCCCATTCCATCTTGAACAAAATTAGTCTAAGGCCTTAGGCTAGTCCTCTTATCATACACATAATTTTATGATCTTATTGACACCACTATCATATATCCTTTGGTCAGATACTCATACCTAGTCAATATCTTATTAGCATCTTATCACCTTATTAGTCTTAATCTAGAAAACCCAATATAATCTAGTCCAATCATATTGCCTTATTCATTACTAGAACCCAACATATCATCCTCTTGTTAGTTTTTAATATTAGGCATCCATCACATTCCCAATCCTTTTACTACCTTGACAACTAGGTATTGTTGATAAGTTCTTACCACCTATTGCATTGTTGATCTAACATTTAATCATAGTCCTTGATCTATTAGTCTATCTCATTTCCATAATTACCCATCATACTATCTTAGTCCTTTTTATCTATTTTGTTTAAGAACCTTATCCATTCTTTATCTTAGCTCCATCATCCATCACTCATCCACCATCACCATGGAGCTAGAACCCACCTTCATCGACCAATACATAGATAACCATAAGGATAAGATCCTCTTTAAGTTTATTATGATGGGTGTAACACTTCCCAAAGGTGTTGATCCCCTTTAGCTCATTATTTCTCCCATTCAAGCCCTATCATGTGAATCCCATACCAATCCTCCATCTGTTAGCCATAAATCACCATCTACCCATTCCCATACTAGAAAAGGTAAACCAATCTTGAACACCTTAAATCCATCCACATAGCCACATCAAACACCATCCAATATAAAGTCTAATGTTTCCACATCTAATTCACAACATGAAGCGCATCCTTATACTTCCCTTCCCATATCATTGTAATCCCTTTTCAAACAACTTATCATCGATAACATGATGGTCTATCAACATATCTAAAATCTTTATCCTACTAAACCCAAACCCCCTTGGTATGAAGATAATAAATATTGTGCATATCACTAATCTTTGGGGCATACCATTAATCGATGTTGACATTTCCAAGATTTTATCTAGGAGATCATTGAACATGGTGATTTAGTAATTAATACCAAACCAAATGCATCCATATCCTTAGGTGAACAAAAAAAGGAATGCAAGATTCCCTTTCTAAGCCAAGGTCAAGACACCACGCCCATCCTACATTATCCCCCCATCTATCATAAATCCCTCCATGAGCCTATCATTTTTGAACCTATTAGTCATCCATCATCTCCCTCTCACCCATTGCATCAAATACCCCTTATCAAGAAGTCAATAGCATAAATTACATTCACAAATTACAACATTATATCTTGTGCATCAAAGTCAGATTCAAAGTCAGTATCTAAGGTATTATCTTCTATAGGATCATGTTTAACACCCATATACAAATCAGATTCCTCATCAAAAATTTCATCCCTCATTGATGTTGATAACACATGTCTTATATAGGATACCTATAATCCAGATATCTCCAACTCATTATCAATCATATTTTTTGATTCCATTCCAGATGATGGCATCATAAATGAGTTCTTTCAAGATTTATCTATTGAATATTTTTAGAGTGAGTTTGATCCTCCTCTGGATATGTCTACTATAGTTATTCCTAGTGATCCCTTTGTTGATCTTGAGGATATTTTATTCAATGTCAAAACATGGTCTCCTAGGAATCCTTATAAAGGCTATGTTGCTACCCCATCACCACTCATTGACCTCATCATGCCCTCACCACCATATTCACCCATCATGGACCCTTTTTTCCCCATCAATGATCATTTAATCACTTCCCTCCATAAGGATGAACATGAGCATGCATCGTTGGACACTTGAGAAATATAATATGTGCCATAAATACAAAGGTTCAAGACAATATCCCAAATGTCATAAATTATAATCAAGTAATCTTTTGCTCTCATCAATAAAAATCAAGAATATTTAAATCATCATACTTATCCAAAAATGTCTCTCCTTAGTGAATCCCATAAATTGGCACTAGGGACCCATCAAAGTCAAAATAAAAAATCAATCTCTCCTAATGAAGCCCAAAATCAGGCACCAGGGGGCAATCAAAGTCAAATATAGAAAAATGATCAAAATCATATGGTTGATAATCCATAAAATAATTAGATTAAATATGAAACAAAAATTCAAATTATCTTGGATATCCTAAAGTATTTTTTCAATTGGCACCAATAAAATGAATCATGTCCCAAACCTCCAATGATGTTTTTGACTATTAATCCTAATCCTCCATCACCCATTACACTATCCTATCATGATTCTATCCTTCATTTTAGTCTTAATCCTCTACCACCCATCATACTACCATATCCTAATCTTATCATCCATGAAATCTAAGATTTAATCAAATTAATACCTCACATAACCTCCTTGAGTAGCATTGTCTCTCCTAGAGTTGATGATGATGCCTAGTCTAGATATCTGGAGGGGTCACCATCAAGAATCACTAAAGGCCACAAAGACATTTAGGCATGTAGAATCCATCATAGAATAGGTTTTGGCTAAATAATCCATAAAATTTCCAAGCCTTGCATCTTACCCATCATCTAATAAATTGAGATTTCTTATAAAATTCAAAAAAAAGTCAAAAAAGTATTTAAAAAAAATCATCCAATGGTGAAAACCAGTCTTTTGGCACCTTGGGTAAGTACCATGATGAAAACTAATTTTTGACATCATGGTAAAATAATCTATTGTCTACATTTTTCCTTAACACTTAGGGGCAAATCTATCCATTTCATACCCTCATCCATTAATCTTACCTGTCACATCCCTTACCCACCTTGTGTATATCCCTTGACCCATCATCCACCATCGTAACTTCATCCTATCTCTTCCATCATTACTATATTGACCTTCGTAAAGAAGTGAAAGATGTCTTGTGCATTGTACCAAAACCATCTTGGTATGTTCTCTAATGGACTCTCAAGAAATTTAGTATATGGTTCTTTCATAATGTGGTCATTAGATATCCCTAGTCTATTCATCCTTGGTCCCCATCATCGTCATCCTTTATCATCCCATCCATCATTATCCATTATCATCCTAGTTTCTTGGATTGGTATTCCCTTTGCTAGTAACCCCATTTTTACAGTGTATATACATATCCCAAAAATCCCTAAAATTTAAAAAATATGAAAAATCTAAAAAATAATCCATCATGTATTGTCTTCTCCCTAATCCCCAATTGAATATATCTCTATTCCCTTTGTCTATTATATCTTATTTTCCCAATCCCATATTTAGATACCACATTTAGTCTTGGAACCTGATCTAAGTGGTCACCCATCATTTCATCATCCTTTAGGCTAAGTATCACTATCACACATCACCTTGTCAATATTTAAATCTAGCACCTATCACTTCTCTATCAATGCCTTTTCATACCTATCACCCATTAATCATCACTTTGCTAGTGTGAAAGGTACTTGATCCTATCACTATCTTTATCATGGCCACTTTATATCTATCATCCATCCAATCACTCTTTGTTACTGTTAAAGGTATTTGATCCCATCACCTCCTAGTCTCTTTGATAGATTGGAATCTTTCAAGGCCTTGTCTATTGGTAATCCTTGGTCATCACTTGTATAATCACCTTCCTTGACCACTTTTTAATTTGATTTTAAGACCAAATCAATATTTAAAGACCTTCTCCCATCTTCCATCATTCCACCCTACACTAGGGGTAACATCCAAATCCAAGTCCATCCTAAGTCCACAATCACATCATGATCAATCAACCCATCATCCAATCACTCATCCTATCATTAGGTAAGACATTATGACACTGCATGTAGATACTTATGTGTGTTACTTATTTGTTCTATTTGTCTTGTTTATATGTCATTTATATATCTTGTTTATATTATGTTTTATTTTGTGTGTCTCTTTTTGTTTATTGTGAAATGAATGAGGATGTTGTGAGGACACCCAAGGTACCCTTAAGGATGCAGAGTTTAGTATTTGCCCATGCACTTTGGCATAATGTCCTCTTTGTCATCTCTATATCATGGGGAATCTTGTCAACTGTTATATTTTTTATTACTTAGACTATGGTGAGTGTTATGACATTTTTTATGGATTTATCTCATCATCTTTCTCCCCATCACAACCCATCCAACTAACATCCAATTTTTTATCCTCATCCTATCATCTAAGTCATATCCTATCATCACTAATATCATCCTTTAATCCCTAATCATCATCATTGTCTTTGATCCTCTCATTATAAATACATTACCCTAAGGTCTTTTCAAACTATGTAGGTAGTACTTGACCACTTTTTTAGTGCCCAAGGATAGCTCATCCACTATCTCTATCATCTATCCTCATACTCCAATCATCTCATTTATTATCTATCATCAACAAAATCATATCAATCAATTTACCTTTAAGCTATACCCATCACTAATCTTATCAAATCATCATCTTATCCTAGCCTATATCTCTCCCTTACATGAATCCTTGCTTGGGATACATCTAAATATTGTGTCCCTTTAATCCTATCATCATCCTATTATAGTTGATTCTCCCTTGGGATGTGTCTATAACCATGACACCCATCATCTATATTCCCTGTGCATGTGTCCTTTTTAGGGGCATAATTATTGATTTGTATCTTATTTATCAACATCAACATCATCTTTTTCTTCTTTTATCCCACATCTAACATCCCATCCTCTCATCTACCCATATCATCCCACCCATCATTTTTTTGAGTGTCCATCTAGCTTATTTTTTCCCACATGTCCCCTCAAGGGGAAATCATATCCCCTAAATAAAATCTAATAAAATTCATCCATGACATGGTTTTTATTTGAAATACCATTACTCCTTCCACTTATAATGCCCTTCCAAAGAGGGGGAAAATGTATGCACTTAAAATTGCTCACTTCATTATAGTTGACTAATATTCTTATTAATCGATAGTAATTCTGCTTAACCAGTTTTATTTTTCTAATTAATTCCTCTTCTTAGCCATTTATCTAATACCAACATCCATTATCCTACATTCACTAACCTTATTTCATCCCATTCCCTCATTAATTATTATAAATATCCCATTATCCTAATCTAATCCTACTTATCCATTATATGGTAATTTAAAACTCCCATAACCCCATCTACCCACCTACTAACCTACACCCTAGCCTTCCCTACATCCTTATGTCTCTAATCCTCACCTAATCACCCATATAACTCCCACCTAACCCTCTATTATCTCAAAGATAATAGAGAAGTCTCTACAATTGGGGACTTCCATCCAAGTCTCTAGAAACCTCTAATTCTAGAGATTTCCCAAGGAATTTAATATTCTTTGGGTAATCTAGAGCCTTTTATCTCATCTCCCTAAATTCAAATAATAACCCTTGATTTTACATCCTAAAATATATATATAAGCAATCTATCCCTCCACCCTCAAACCAACTTGAGATCTCAAAATAAAACCATATCAAAATGATCCTAGAAATCTTATAGCAAAATCCATGTCCAAATATCTATTGAGTCCTCCATCAAAAATCCAACATCAAGCTATCATGGTGTCAATTTGAGTCTAATCATCCACTTGTAAATCCTAGAAGGAGGTAACATAAAACAAGGGATTTGCTAAGATCTTTTATCATTATGATTTATTTTATAAATCAATCATATTATGTAGTTTGTATTTTGAGTATGAATTAGTGTGTTTAAATTCATAGTGTGCTAAAAATAATACTACAATTATCATCAAAATATTTCTCCCAAACTTCCCTAGATAGAGGGATTTTAATGGAAGTGGAAAATTCTCCCTAGATTTTAGTTTAAATTCTTAGGAATTCCCATTGATTTTAGAGTTTCACACATTAATTTGTGGTCTTATGTGGTTGAAAGTATTGGGAAAAAATATCCTTTTAGATCATCAAACCCTTATAATTAGTAGGCAAGTTTTAGATGTGCTCTAAGTTTCTAGGTATGATTCATGTCTACTCTTTTTGGGTCCCATCTAATATTATGTATGCCAAATTGGGAAACAAATTATGGGATTTCCTATGGGCAAATTCTAAAGGTAACCATAGAGTTTCTTGGATCATTTGTTACTAACCTAAAGAGGTAAGAGGACTGGGACTCATTGAAATTAAAATCCAAGGTTTGGAAGTTGATGAATCCTATAATTGTTTTGTCAAGACATTGATTTTCTCAAGATTGACCTCTTATTATAAATGTTTGGTAAGGTATTGGTCTTGAAATCCTTCTCATAACCACTATTTATATTAATATTGGGTGTATTTTTTTAATCCATAACATCTACAAGGTAAGGGAATAATTCAAACCTATCCTTACTTGGGTGGGGGGGGGGGAGGGGGGGGGGGGGGTTGAAATGGTCTATATCAAAATTCTCTTCCTTATGATGGTCCCCAATGAACATTGTGAAATGGTACCTTAGATTAAGAGTTTGAGATTATTTAAAAATAGTATTAGGACCATTGGGTACTTATTATGTAAGCTATCCATGATTATATCCCTTGGAATCTTGTGAAGATTAATTTTAATCTTAATAAAGAAGATAAAAAATACATTTATAATATACAAAGTTCCATACCTAAGGAGTACTTACTCAAGATTGGTCTTTCCTCCCTTACTTCATGGTTGAAATATTTGCATTGGCTTAAAAATACCTTTTTTTCATTACTCTCCTTGGATGAAATATAATCTATCAGCTCCTCAACACATCAACATTGAAACTCTCAATCATCGATGGAGTCTTATATCCCTTCATGTTGGTTGGTCTATAAGGTTTTTTACTATTTGGGCTACACTCATTGAGCCTAAAAAATCCCATTTCCTTTGGTGTATTCTCTACCTGGGTTTTTTTATATGTGGTTATCTCAAGAACATGGGGGTTTCAAATCCCATGTACCCTACATATCATTATCCAAAAATACTTAAACATTTTTTTTGGTTTTAACCACATGCTAAGTTTCCTTGGAGATGGAGTTACACCCTCTTTGATCCCTCTAAAACTAAATTATTCACTTGTAAAATGTCTCTATTGGGGGAGTCTACCCTAATTCTTACAATATACAACATATTTTGGTAGATTTTCGATGATAGCATTATTTTTAAAGTTTTGAAAACTAGAAATAATATTTGTTTTAATACTGAAGAAATGGAAAGATATTTTATGTAAATAATAAAGTTAATTTGATTTCTAATGTTACCCTCTAGATTTAGGTCCAAATAAATAAAGTTTGTCTTGAGTTTCATAATATGTAGGTCTTTTTGGATGATTGGGGGACTATAACTTGTGCTTTCAATGGTGATCTTCAAATCCTCCATGCCATCATTTTATTCCTCATGATTGTGGTCATAGATTTTGGCATTAGTGGTATCAAATATGAAGGATCCCATCTCCTCACCCTCACTAGTTGTATCCACACCATTATGATTTTGATAGGTATAAAAAATATTGTGGTGGGAGAGCAAGTTTGGCCCGCCCTTCCTAGAATAAATTTATCTTTGGATATTTCACCCTAAAGGAAGGAATAAATTGAGAACAAGGAGTATAATTATGGCTGGGATTCCCTACCAGTTAATGAAGATCTTATTACTTAAGGGGGTTAGCATGAAAATCATAGGATCCTCCACCTACTCTTCCTCTACCAATCGCCATGTTCATTATTTTTTCTTATATTTGACCTTGTTATTTGTGCTTTTATTATCCTCTTTTTGGTCAATGTACATTTGAGTTTGTATAATTTATCATTTGTGTGGCCTTAGGAAGGCATTTTTTTATTTTCTCTCTTTGCTAAGACTTTTTTAGCTCGATTTGACTTAGATTTCATGGTGTGACATTTCCACCCATATATTTTGTATGAATAGATATGTTTTCTTTTTTATATTAATATAAGTGTGATTTTCAATAAGAAAAATGTTTAGGTTTTCAAATTTTAAAATTTTAAAGAGAAAATTATACAAATTCAAAGATAAAATATTTAAATAAAAAAATTCTATGAGAAATACAGTCATAATGGGGGAATGAATAGGATTCATTCCCTTTCAATCATGTAATTCTACAATAGAGATCCATTTGTAGTTGTGTGATTCTAAATCTATTTGGGTGATTTGCATTCAAGGCTAGTGATAAGCAATGGCCTTGGAATCACTTATAGCAAACCTAATGTGGTTGCACCTTTTTAGGATTAGTTCATTAAGTACTATTACTCATTCTTTAGAGTTGTAATAATTCATCTTTCCAAATCATGGGCTTCATTATTTATATCTAAAATTTGAGACTTGATCACTCTCAACTATTCAAAGATTACTTTAATATAATTAAATACATTATCCAAATGCTTTAATAATAGGGAATGGTTCTCCATTATTAGTTATAGGTTACAAGAAATTTTTTATTTCACCTATATACATATGTACTCTTCCCTTACTCTCTTTCAAATTTTTAAATTTAAAGTTTTTTCAAAATTTAAATCAACAAGATGATTACTTCATTAGTTGTTTTAGGGTTTTCTAAGTTAAAGTGCCATGTACAATTAAAGTATCTTCTCAAAGACAAAGTGTGTTGTACACACTAAGGTTCAATTATTTATCCTTTACTAGAATAAAAGTGTGAGCCAAGGCAAAGGAATGTAGACACATAAATTTAGTCATAGATATTTGACAATGCTAATTCTTGATACATTCCAAACTAGATGACTTATGGTAAAATACATTACTCTTATTTGCAAATCCTCTAAGCCATTCATCTATATGCTAGTTTGACTTGTATTCTATCTTATTATTACATAGAACATTTCAATTTTAAATTATTAAGCTACCTAAAAACACCTTCACATAATATCCAACTCTAAACTTAGGTCTTTAACCTTTCTATACATGTTTTACCTAGGTAAATGTGGGTGTAGTGGGTTGTTATCCACTTAGGTCAGATATGTCCTGCACCAAATAACAACTAGTTTCCAAATTCTAAATTATCTTTTTGGGTTTTACCACATGTTTCATAAATTTATATAAATTATTATCAAAATATATTCCTATAAGTACATGTCAATAACCATTCATTTAAGAACTTGGTAGAAGCATTTATAGTTCTACACATTATGCAAATGTGCCCTATTCTACCATAATTATGTAAAATTCATAAGGAGTAATCATAATCCATGTTAAAATCCATAAAAATAAAGTCAACATATATTATTTTCAAGTATTAAAACCATTATAGTCATATACATGTAGTCAAAGGAACACATATTGCACATTCAGTCTTGGTGAGATAACTACATGTGTTGAGCATAGTCATTGATGCTAGATTTGTCATTGATGTCCAAGGTGCATGATGTCATGATGAATTAATTACAAAGAGGTAAGTTATTTTCAGCATGGTCATTTATTTTAGGTTGTCATTGATGTCAAAAAGAACATGAGATACTAGTGTGTTAATGATAAAGAAGTTATGTTTGATTTCTTGGAGATCATTTAGAATGATAAACATGAATATTTTAGCTTAAGGGAAGCTAGACCATCACTAAACCTCATACATATATGAATGAACCAAAAAAATTATGCATTTATTTTTAGTACCCAAAAGGTCAACTGAGGTTAAAGGATTTCATGAAGTTATTATCTTTAGTGTCAATTAAGTCCCTTGAAAATTTGGACTCGTGAAGTGTTTTCTAGCTCAAGTTATAAAAATTCAAGGTTTCTCTTGCAGACTATATCAGCCCAGAGACTATCAAGTTTAACTTTGTTAAAGTCTGAGGTCACTATTCAGTTGATCTAATGGTGTGTATTTAGTCAAAATTTCAAATAATATAAGATTTCATGTGATGGTGAAAAGTGTCACTATCTCATTGAGTTCATAGAAGATAAATGGTTTGTGGGCATTCGTACTGACAAAGATCGATGGTGCAGTTCAAGTCAAAATTTAAATGTGCAGAAGGCACGTAGAGCTACCAAGTGGCATAATCATGGAAAATTTGATCTAAGATGAATGGTGAGAATTTAAAGATAATGATCAAGATACTCAGAGGAGATTAATTATTCATATTTGTCCATAGTTTTCAAGAATCAAGAGATGAGGTTAACGTGCTCAATGTTTAACATCTATACAGTGACTATTGGAATTCAAATAACTTTTGATCCAAGACAAATTTATTGATGTAGTAAAAATAAAAGTTGTAGAGGACTTCAAGATTAATCCATAGAACATAGTTATAAGGTTTGAGTATCTATAAAATTAAAGATATGTAGCTTAAAATTTTATTATGTTTGTTCATGATGGTACTATGTACATAATATTATTCAATAAATTATACTTTAGTAGAAGGATGTTTTGGTGAGATTAATCACTTGAATATGTATTAGAGATCATATGAAGTGGACCTATATATTTGAAAGTGATCCTATGTTCTTAATTTGATCGATGAAGTGCTAAATGGGTGAATAGATCTCCATGAGACCTATAAGGGATACTAAGGCCTAATTTGAAGGCATAACTACTTAAGTGTGACTCATAGGTGCCATGACCAACTTGTGAGAATGAATTTGAGTTATGTGTTATCATGTTAGATATCTTAAGGGTTAAGGCATGTCTTATGGCTGACCAAGAAGCTAATATTCATGAATACTCTATAAATAGTGGAGAAAAAGGTAATGGTTTCTAGACTTTAATGTGCTTGAATTGAGAGAGTAGAAGATAGAGATGAAGGAGAGAGATTAAAGATAGTTTGATCAGTGCATGAATTAAACTAGATAATAGATTGAGGATGAGAAAAGAATATTAGATAGATATAAAAGGGTGTTTTGGAGGCATTACTTATATGATCAAGTTTGATTGTGTGTGAAAAGGGTGAGAGAGAGAGAGAGAGCTATTATACATTGTTTCTCCAATTAGATTAATCTAAAATCAAAGTTTTAGAGATATTTATTTCAAAGGTGTTGTGTGGGTACTCAATATCTATAATAAATGGGTGATTGTTTATACGTAGGGGTGGGTTCTCCTTGTAAAGTGGGTTATTCACTAAAAGGTCTCATGTTTGTGATCATCTTATAGGACAAGTAGTCCATGTGTTTACAGGCTTGAGAGTGGGTTTTATTACCCAAGAGGATTTGCCATGTAGATCTTGTGTTATATGTGTGATCTTGAATCATCTTACTTATTCATTTTTATGAACATCTTGTCTACTTTATGAATTTGTGTGGTCATTGATTAAGAGTTTGAAAGGATCATGATTAAAGTTTGAAATATCTTGCATCACTTATTCACCCTCCCCCCTCACAGTGATTATACCTCCAACAAGTTTTATGGATTGGATGATGTATGGCATAAATGAAGAGCATTAAGGACCAAGATGATGTTTTGAAGTTTTTATATATCCTTTTATGAGATTATAGAGATCAAATATGTCCTTTGAAAAGAGGAAAATGCTTCCTATCTTTAAAAAACTAGACCATCACTACATCTCATCAAGTTCAAAGTCAAAGGTGATGACTACAGTAAAAAACATAGAACATAGTGAGATAAAAATATCCTTAGTCAAGATATGAATATGATCTATTGATCTATAAGTATATTCTATTGAAGCTCTAAAGATCTTCTAGGCAACTCTAAAGACATTTTGATGAAACTTTGAAGATACCTTATCGTAATTTGATGATACCCAACTATACTCTATAAATTAATATAACAAATCAAAAAATATATATATTATACATATACAATTTTTACCTCTTTAGATATCTTATTTTAGACATTACTATTCATAGTAATAGTCTAAATGATCTGATAATGTCTCTCTATTGAGAGAGAAATTGAAGGCAACCTGATGATTCTTCTAAGGTTGATGTCAAGTTTTAGGTCAGGATAAGGATGTTTTGAATTACTATTCTTTTAATAAAGGATGTATAAGCATCAAATAGTGTTTCAAGTTTAGTTATCAATATTCAAGTGCTTTAAAATTCTAGTCATGACACTGGTCATTGCATGAATAAACATTACAAGAAGGTATAAGATTGGTGGCCTGGTGAGATGAATGCACAGAGGAATAAGAGGTTTTATGAGGTTTTTTGAGCATGATTATGAGGCTTTGTATCACTAAAATGAGTCTCATGGTAATAATACATGGGTAAGACATATAAACCTAGTATGCAATTAGACCACCTCTAGACCCTACTTGGTCTAATGAAGCAACATGAGTTATTGATAAGATATATGAAGAATAATTAATAGTGTTTTAGGATGAGATAGGTTGTTTGAGTTTTTACATGAGGTTTTGAGAGATTTGATAGTGGCTAGAAGGTAATATCCAAGACCTATTATGACTTATAGGTCAAAGGCCTAGAGAGGAAAGAGAGAGATGGTGGCCTAATGAGGTATAAGGATTAGTTTTTAAGGTATGAGTGAGAAGGTGAGAATTAAAAAAGTTAATTAAAGTTTTTTTAAGAATTTTAATGAAGTTTTAGGTCAAAAAATGTAGGTTAAAACAATAATAAGTGTCTTAAGGTCTCTCAAGTGCACTTAATGAAGAGTTGTCTACCTGAGAAGGTTTTTCAAGTCTTCATTGGCATGTACAATATCTGCATGAGGATTCAAGATATTCATGATATATGGTTAAGGGTCCTATATCAAATTTACAATAATTGGTTTCAAGAATAAGGGGCTGAGCTTTATGAATGCTTGTTAAGACTGGAATATGGTTTAAACCCTCAATGAACCCTAATAATGGCCCAATGTTGAAGATCTTATTCTAAAGTACTCAAAATTATTTGACATGGATAGTTAATTTATTGGATTTTATATTAAACTCTCTCAAGAACCTCCATGTGTGATTGATTTATTAGGTGTGTGAGTAGACACTACAGGAAAGGCCTTGTTTCTTAAAAATTTATAGCAGATAGATTTGACCAAGTCAAATTATAAAAATCATAAGATAAAGAAGCTTGAGACTTTTATTTTATGTAAATGGTGGTTTTTGATCAGTTTATATCCATTAGTTGTGTTAAACTAGTCATCTAAGTTGGCTATCATTAAAAGGCTTACTGGTACAGATAGTGAGAAGTGAGAAGTTGATTAGGGATGTGATATCATAGATTAGGTATGAATCCAATTCCATGAAAATGTTGTTCAAGTCTAGTAATAAATTTTCATGATGAGTAAAATTTTTGGAGATCATTTTATATAGAAAAAAATTATTCTCAAAGTTGACTTGTCTAGCTCAATGAGGTTTGTGTATAAAAATGTCTAGATATTGGTTTATATATATAATATCTACCATTACACCTTAGTGTTTTTATATTTAGATATGTTATAAATATCTCTAAGGATAATATTCATTAATAAATAATATTTCAATATGTTTATAATATTAATCTAGGAATTTGACTCAAGAGAGGATGGTTAGTATGGTGTTAGTTACAAAATGAAAACAAAATTAAAAAAACACACTAAATAGCATAACATCTCTAGGCCTAAACACTAGGGAGAGATTAGTTATAAAAACATGAATAAAAAACGCAACTAAAATTCAAAATAAATCTGTTTTACATTCCTTGGATGCTCTAAAATGCTTGTTGTAGTGGCATGCTCAGCTTATGCTCATGAAGTCATTTGCAATAGAAGCTTGGCTACCTCTATCTCTCCTTAGAACCTTTAAATTATGGCTTGGATTGGCTTGGAATAAATTTGGCATGATAACACTAGTTGATTGAAGCTTTTGGAACTAATTTGGCATTATAAATTTACATAATCATGTCTTAAAATTCATGTAGTGAGGCCTTCTATGTATAGATTTTTGAGAATGTCTATAATCAACTTGAACCATCCATCCTTAGATTAAGATGTGTGGTTGAGGATTAATTAAATTTTTGGAATAAATTTTATACTTATCCTCATCATGACATTATAAGAAGGGGGAATTAAGAGGCATGGAGGGCATTGATGTGGCATGGAGAGCATGAATCCTGATATTTGTGGGATTTATGGCCTAGGGATGTTTTCCCAAGAAATGAGGTCACCTAATGATGTAGATATTAAATAATAATTTATAAAACAAATTATTAAACACGTTTATATGGATTTATTAATTATACCTTGATTTGGTTTAATTAGCTCTTAATCATGTTTAAGCACTTTGTGCACAAATTACTCAAATTGATCAAAATGTCTTTTTATTGGTCCAAAATTTAATTGGGTTGGAATTGAAAGTCACTATCAGATGCATTAGATCCATTATCCCATTTATGATGTTACCAATAAAAAATATCAAAGGCATACATCTTATGTAAGAGATTTGATAGGAAAGAGTAATCCAGAGCACTTAAGTGCAAAATTGGCATTTTGACTTGAAATGATATAATCAAAGTTAGCTGGCCCATAAATTGCATTACCCCATTTAGGGATACCCTGGACAAAAATGGCATGTCAATATGTTAGTTTCACATCATTTGTCATGTTTTAGGATTTTTAAGCCAAATTGTGTATTTTTAAGTAGAAATTAGTCAAAATCCTGATTGAGGGTTATTGCTGGCTAGATTTAGGTGTCTATAGTTTTTGCCTATTTGGGAAGATGTTACAAATTTTAATAAAATCAATGTCTTCTCAAATAATTAGAAAATGCTTGTATGCCAAAAATAAGATGATGACTAAAGAACAAAGCTCCAAATGGTGTTTGGGAAGCCTATGGTGATGCTCCCTTGATAGAGTGGTTGTTACATTTGTTGATGGACAGTCCCTAAAAAATAAATAAGAAGAAAGGTGGAATTAACCCATGGTTAAGATTAATATAAATGAAAAAATGTTTGCATGCATTAATTTAAAAAGATTACTAATTTACCCAAAGGCAGCTATAATCAAAAATAAAATTCAAAATAATGATTTTCCCATAGGAAGTTATAATCACTAAGAGGACCTAGATTGGATAAATATGATTGCACCCCAGTTAGGGTTTATTATAAAAAAGAACTCAAGGATATAACCTTAAAATATAGATTAAAGATGAGTGGGTGTAAAGTGATGAAATAGATGAATAAAAGAATAAGATTGATCAGTGTGAATGATTTAGTTATACCTACCAATGAGGAGATGATCATATTGATTAGTAATGATACAAATAGAATGGTCAAATTAGTTATATTGATCAAGGTGGGTGGGAGGATTTGCCAAGGTGCCAAGGAGAAACTTATATGGCTTCATTGATTGTCAATTTTTCTAAAGATAATTTTTATTGTAGCATGTGATGGTATGCTTCATGATAGAACACCATGAATATTTGGCTAAAAAATGAATAAGGAATGACTCCCAAGATCTAATAAACACTCAAAAATAAAACACCAATGATAAAAACCATGATGACAATGTTAACATATGAATATGAATGGACTCAATAATAACATTTTCAAGGAATACCTAGTGAACACATATAGACTAACTCAAGGAAATAGTGCTAAGAGAAAATAAATAGACAAGAGAAAAAATAAACAAATAAACAAACAAACAACCTAAAATAAACAAACAAACAAACACCCTAAAAATAAAAGCAAAAGAAAGCATCCTGATAATGATAATGCCCTAGTAAGGTGGATTGAGAATAACTGACTAAGCTTAAATAGGACAAAGTTTTTGGATTTTTAAAATGTTATTAATGCTTTTATCATTTTTAGATATATTAACTCATTAGAGAATGACAAGATATCTACTCACAAAATAATGAGAGCATTTAGCTTAAGTTGCTCACAAAATAGTGAGAGCATATAGAAAGGGGGATTGAGGTGACCTCAACATGAGTTGAGCATGACCCAAATAGTCCTAAAATGACCTCAAGTCATAGTAATTCCATCCACATAAAAGGTGAGGAACAACCAACTAGGTCCCAATAAGTTCTCAAATCTGACAAATAGCCACTTAAATGAAAATAGTGATGGAAAAGTGATGCAATAATGCATGATAGATAAATATTACCCCTAGTTTTCCCAGAGGTGGTTAATTCTAGGATACAATGGCATAGTTAAATGATAATAATTTTCCCATATGTGTTTATAATTAGTAGGAAGACTAGTGAGACATTGATTTTCCCATAGACAGTTATAATCAAGCTCACATAAACAAGCTTGATAGGATGAAAGATATCTTGCTAGATCAACTATTACACTACTTTCATATACTATCATTTAAACATAGACTTGATTAATTATTGAAAATTGATTAGAATGTTATCACAAAAATTGTGGGAAGAACCAAAGGAACTAAGATAAAAGTAGGACTGGGTAGGATGACTAAAAATAGGCTTTGGTCTAGATAGGAATAGAATGATAGGATAGATAAAATGTTAAGAGAATTTGCTCTCAAGTGATAGGGTGAATGATAGGATACATTATAATGGAAAATGGATATGTAAAAATGGTAATGTAATGACAATGTGAAATGGTATGGTACATGTTTTTGGCTTAGGTATGGTGTTTTATTTTATTGTTCCTTTTGATGGGGAGATGTACATCCTAATCAATAAATGATATAAAAAGAATAATCAATCATGTTAATTGCTATCCCACACCTCATCTGAATAGCTTCTCTATCAAAAACTCAATTCAAATTTGGTTGTCAAGAGTGCTTTTGTGATCTTTATTGGTCATTGATTTTAATTTTTTCAAATGTCAAAACAAGGTGTCTTTGTAGCCTCTATAAAGGAAAGTGAAACCATAGATGGTATATAAGCACAAATAATGGATGGTAGGTTTGATTTTGAAATGGAATGATAGATGATAATGGAATGTGTAATGGTTGGGAGATAAATGAAGATTGAGACTTTTAGTCACACATAATGTTTTTAATGTCAGATTCAACATAACTTTGGTTGTGGTAGGGCCAAAGACTTGTTATCTTGATAGGACCACTAGATTTTTATATTTTTTGACCTTGAGAGTAGCTATCATCTTATTAGGGTGTATATTGGAAACTATTTTGATTTTATCTTTGATTTTGTCTTCATCAAGTAGTGAAGAACTTTTGTGCTCAACTATTAGTTCCTTAAAGAGGTTTACACCAATGAATTTGTCTTGATTGTCTCATAGTGCCTTTGAGAAGATTTCAATAAGGAATGTGACTTTTGAATTTGATTATCTTCTAGTGCTTCCAAAAATGTTTCACTAGAAGATTTCAATAAGTTTTGACTTTGATTATCCCCTACTACCTCTAAAAAGGTTTCACTAGGAGAGTGTTCTTCTACTACATGAATGTTGTCTCAACCTCCTTACTCTTATTCAATTGCTATGTTGCCATGGATGCAATTAAATAAAGTGTGATTCTATCGATCCCAATCAACACTTGTGGGAAATAGAATGTCAATAATATGGTAATTTTAGTTGATGGTAATGGCCTATGGAATTATAATGGAATGGGGAGATGTTGCACAATCCTCATAGAAGATACTAGGAAAAATTATGTCAAAGCTGAAGTACTCATATTTAAAAACCATATAATGATCGAAAATGTATAAAAACTGATCTATGAGGCATGCATAACCAATGTTATAACTTCCATGAACATATTCTTCTTCTAAATCTAATTCTAACTCAAGGGACTCTGAATCCGATATTGAGACTAATATCAATTCAAATTTTGATGGTAAATTTGATGTTGATTCAAAAATAAAACATAAATCTAACTCTGATTCTTCATCTGATGGGTACTCTATTACAATGATGTCTTCTTGAATGTTTAGCATTAGATAAATGACAACCTGTAATGGCATAATGGGCTCCACTAAGACTGATTTATCAAGGTGAGACTTCTCTAAGACGGGAAAAAGGTCAAGAGACAACTCCTCAAAGATTGGATTGTCAATAGGAGGCTCTTAAAAAATAGGCACATGGTCAAGGTAATAATTTACCCAAAGGCAGTTATAATCATTAAGAAGTGACTCAGTAAAGACTAGCTCATCAAAGTGAGACTCCTCAACAACTAAGATAGGATCAATAGGTGATTAATCATAGGATAACTTATCACAAATGGTTGATTCAATATAAACATCTTGTATTAGTTAGTTCTCTTGGCCTTGGATTCCAATGAGTTGGAAAATACTAATTTTGAATACAGCTTGGTCTTCAAATGATTGGATGGATTGAGGTTTGGATGGGATTGGTATTACATGAGGAATGACTTATGGTTGGATAATGGTATGGAATTGGGGAGAATTATTGATTGCATGAGCTAAAGGATAAATTCCTTAAATGTTAATGATAGGGTGGTATGGAGCATGATTTCTCACACAAGCCAAAGGACTAGGTCTTGGAATGATTAAGGGGCATTGTGGAGCTTGATTTCTTTCACAAACCAAAAGACAAGGTCTTGATATAGAAATGGTTAGGTGTTATGGTCCTAGAATTTAAATGGTATGATGTGTTGGATCCTAATTACTTGCATAAGCAAAAGCATCCAAGTCTTCCTCATAAACCATATCATCCCAATTGTGAGTTGGCTCATAAGCTAGTTCTTGACTTTGTTCCATATAATAATTATTGAAAATAGGGTATGGATTCATATCCCAAACAACATTATCTATAGTTGGGTCTTCAAATTCTTAGCCTTAGGCCTCTTCATGTCAATCAAGGTCTCAATTTGGATTTTTTGGATTTTGACTATGTTCCCCATATGCAGCATTATAGGGAGAATAATAAAACTCCTTAGAAAATCTTTCTCTATAGGGGTTCCTAGTGGGATTTTGTGTGGCCATTCTATCATAAGTTATATTGTACATAACTCCACCATAATTATAGCAAGACATATCCATATAAATAATGAAATATCTAAAAACAAAAAGGCTTAGAGTTCTATAAACTCTTTAAAATGATCTAAAGGACAAATGGTTCAAACTCAGTCCAACTTGGTCGAAGGAGTGGAGTTGTATATTGAATGTGGTTTGAAAATGGAGCTTGTATCTCCAAAATGGTTTATGATAAGACTTGGCATAAAATAGCCTAACATAAAATGTCTAATTTCAAATTTCATATACACAAAAGGTCAAGTTTCTGAATAAAAAATGACATGTTAAAGGTCTAGGTCAAAGTTTTCCAAACAAGGCCTGAACTAGGAAAGGAAAAAGTTAAGCTACTAGGTCTTTTGTCTAAATGTAGAATAAAAAACTAGACTAAAAAAAAATAGGCATATGCTATGACTTTTTGCCAAATAGTATCAAAATCTAGACTTGAAATAAAGGCTAATGTGATTTGATTTGATCTAACAAATTTGGAAACAATTTTGACATAGATCTAGCACACAGAATCAAACATAAATATGATCAATTCGCATAAGGCATAAGACAAAAGAATCTTTGATAAATGCTATGTTATCTTAAATAAAGGCACAAATAATGATGAGGATGGGAATTAAACAAACAAACCATCAATAGTTTTCAAATTTAGGTAATCAATTAATCAAAGTTATGCAACTCAAAAGAGAAAGATATGTGTATCAACCCCATGAATTAAGGCCTAAATAGAATTCAATAAATGTTTTAATATAAAATTGACAAGGCTAATTGAAAACTAGTATTTTACCAAACAAGATAGACAAGATTGGATAGCATGATAGCACAAGACAAAGGTCTAAATGGTATACACAACATGGTTTGAAATAATTGGTTTTTGACACAAGGTGAAACAAGTATTAAAATAAATTGAGTAGCCTAATGTCATAAGCATGATTTAATGATGTGATCTATGTTATATTTCAAAAAATCAAAAGGCAAAATGGTTTTAACATGTTTTGGGTAACATAACACTACCCTCCTCAACTCAAATGACACACACACAAACAAGTTCAGCAAAAATTTCAAGGCACAAGTGTGGTATAAAATGGCCAATATAACACCTCTTTATAAAAAAGAGTGACATATAGAAAAATTGATTTTGACATGGATTTATGAACAAACAAACAAGTTTTAGTCTCAAAACATACCAAGTAAAAATGACTAAAATACTCTAAGTATAATTGTCCAAATAATAGAAAGGGTGTGGAAAAATGGGTTTGACTAAATCTAACAAGGTTTTGATCATTTTAGGGGAATCAATTACAAAATGAATTTCACATCAAATAATTCAAAAGATAAGAATGGAAATTTGGTGACCAAGGCATTGGCTAGTTTTAAAAAGGTCTAGTCCTTTTTACAATCACTACATCTTATTGTTCACTTAGTCTAGTGTGATGTCCAAATGTAGATACATCCCATGTACAACTCCAAAGGAGTAAGTGAAATCAATGTCAGAAGGTGAAAACTTGGGTTAAAACTTCCCTAAAGAACTCATGGTTGGTAATGACATCCCCCTTGCAAGACAAGTTTGCATGAAATAAAAGACTAATAGAAAGACTTTAGGGTCATTTTCAAGATCACCCAAACTTTGATGAGTTTTTGGGGAGTGCTTTAGATGATTTTATTTCTAAGCCTTGGACTAAGCTATTTGCAATAATAATGACACTTTTGATTCCAAGGGTTCTCTAAAGGGGACAAATGGAAGAGCATACACGCAACATCCCTCTTCTTTTCAAATAAAAATTAAATCAAGCAACTATTAAAAACAAAAATCTTGGAAATATGAGTTCATTTTTAAGCCCAAATGAAAATGAGGTGGTGTTCATTTGACCCCTTGGTGTCATTTTTAACTTTGAAAACTAATGCTAAAAACAATTATCTAAGCACCTTAAATGTTACTTTAATCACTAAAATAATGTCTCTAATTCATTTTAAAACATGCAAAATATGTTCTAAAACATGATTTATCAAACTTGAAATTTGCTAGTTATCTGTCTACCCTTAAGGCAACACCCTAAAAGCAAATATGTTAGATTAGAAACATTTTAAATAGATTTTATAAAATTTTTAAAAATTAAATGAAATTTTAAGCTAAATTAATGTCAAATTCTAAAAAATTAGGAGAAAACACATAGTTTTTTTTTAAAAATCATCCAAAATGGAGTCTGTATGACCCTAAACCAAGCATTTTAAAATATCTCTCGAGTTTGCGTTGTTAAGAAAACATAGTGACCAACATCAGTTATATAACTGACATCAATTACACTTACTAACCAATGATGGTTATGTAACTGACATTAGTTACACAATTAATTACTAATGATGGCTATGTCAATCGATGCCAGTTTTACTAACTAATGTCGGTTACTATGTAAACCTGTGACAAAGAAAAATGGCAAAACAAAGTTAAAAAATCAAATTGCAAGAGTTTTAATGATCCAAATGAATATTTTAAAGTTTCAAAATGATATTCTTCATGTGTGGGATGTGTTTTTTCCCATTGGGTGTGCCATATGTGAATCTAGAAATTTGACTCAAGAGAGGATGGTTAGTATGGTGTTAGTTCCAAAATGAAAACAAAATGAAAGAAACACACTAAATAGCATAACATATCTAGGCCTAGACACTAGGGAGAGCTTAGTTAAAAAACATGAATAAAACACACAACTAAAATTCAAAATAAACCTCTTTTACCTTCCTTGGATGCTCCAAAATGCTTGTTGTAGTGGTTTTCTCAGCTTGTGTTCATGAAGTCCTTGGCAATGGAAGCTTGGCTACCTCCATCTCTCCCTAGCACCTTTGGATTATGGCTTGGCTTGGATTGGAATTAATCTGGCATGATAACACTAGTTTTTTGAAGATTTTAGAACCAATTTGTCATTATACCTTTGCATAATCATGTCTTATAATTCATGTGGTGAGGCCTATTTTTTAGAATGTCTAGAATCAACCTGAACCATCCATCATGAGAATGAGATGTGTGGTTGAAAATTAAATTAATTTTTGGAATTAAGTTTATAATTATCCTCATCATAACATTGGAATAAGGGGTAATTAAGAGGCATTGAGGGCATGAATCCTGATATTTGTGGCATTTATGGCCTAGGGATGTCTTCTCAAGAAATGAGGTCACCTAATGATGTAGATATTCAATATTCATTTCCAAAAAAAATTATTCAACAAGTTTATATGGATTTCTTAGTTATACCTTGATTTGGGTTAATTATCTCTTAAGAATGTTTAATCACTTTGTGCACAAATTACTCAAATTGATTAGAATGTCTTGTTATTGGTCCAAAATTTAATTGGGTTAGAATTGGAAGTCACTGTCAGATGCATTGGATTCATTATCCCATTTAGGATGTTACCAATATAAAATAATAAATGCATGTGTCTTGTACAAGATATTTAATATAAAAGAGAAATATAGATAACCTAGGTACAAAATTGGCATTTTGATGTGAAATGATCTAATCAAAGTTAGTTGGCCCATAAATTGCATTGCCCCATTTAGGGATACCCTAGCCAAAATCAGCACTTGAATATGTCAGTTTCACATCATTTATCATGTTTAAGTGTTTGTTGGCCAAATTGTGTATTTTTGAGTAAATATTGGCCAAATCTTAATTAGGGGTTATCAATGGCCAAATTTAGGTGTCTACATAGACAGGTGTTGGAATTCAAAGTCACTATGACTAATCTTTAAAGAAGACTACCAGTTCTAAGTGAACAAGGTACAATAATGAGTTTGAAGCTTTAAGTTATAAATTAAAGTGTCTAATGAATATGGTGATGTTTTTGGTATATATATGACATATCCATGCATTATATAATTTTTTATAATCATATAAAAAGTTTGAAACATTGAATCTAAAATGGCTTGTATGATTGAGTGAAGTCCATGAGAGAGAAAGTCAACAGATTAGTCTACAAGACCAATAGTGTCCATTAGATATTTTGATATATTTATTTGAGGCTATTTTAATGATGTTATAAGAGAATTTTCATGCATTTAAATCCTTTAATTATGTTTAATCATGTGTCATAAGTTTATGTTTTCTTGACTATGTTTTGAAGCCACTTGGTAGTTCAAAGTAAGCATCTTACAGAGAAGAGTTTGAGCCTATATTCCTTGATTTGAAGCATATAATTAAGTTTATTATGACCATATGGTAATTAATAATATGTATATGCTATTTTTTCCATATTTTTTTGGCAAAACTAAGTTTATGCTTTAGTTGTTCAAGACATATTTTCTACATATGTATATGCCTATTGTGAACAATGTTTTGAGAAGAGGTTCAGGTGGTGGTTGGACCTAAAAGGTGTTGTGGAACTAAAGTGAATTTAAATATGGTTTATTTTAATTATATGATAATTTATAATATTATGTATGGATTCTGGAATCATTTCAAGAAATATAAGAGTAATGTGTGACTAAGAAGGCCTAATAGGTCTCTATGAGACCTAAAGAAGGAATATAGCCTGTTAAGTTATGGCCAGCCTAATACATTATTTGATTCATGTTTGAAATTTATTATAATATATATTTTAAGGTTAATAAAAGTATGAAATTGTGTATGGATTATCAAGGTATGTGAGATCAAGTGACTTGTATAAAAGCAAGGCTAATTAGGCCTATTTGCATGTGTTAGAGAACTGAGTGTGAAAGTGAAGAAAAGAGCACAAATAAGAGTAGAATTAGGTCATGTGGACCATAAAATGGGTTTAATAAATATATAATATAAGGTATGAATATTATTATCAAGGTCATATGACCTAATCAAGTTAGGAAGAGTGCTAGTTGAGCAAAGAAGGCTAAAAGCTAGTTTGAGAGAAATAAAAGTGTGTGAAGAGATGAAGAAGAGGACTATCATTTGTTCAATATTGAAAAAAGGAAAAATAGGAGAAGATAAGAATTATATGAGGTTTTTATAGGTTATCAAAGGTGTATTATAGATCTGAATGTGTTAATAAGGCCATGATGAGGTAGTTAATGTGTAGAGAGAGCATATAGAAGATTAAGTATGACATTGATGTCATGGAGAGCATAGAAAAGATAGAGAGTAGAAGAGCATCATCAAGTGTTGATAAGCATCAAATAAAATCTGTAAAAATAGTTTGTGGTTGAGTGGGTGTTGAGTCATCATAATTAATTATTGAGTGGGTGCTTGATCAACAAGGGAGTTGGTGTCTCCTATCAAGTTGGTGCTTATTAAATCCAAGTGGGTGCTTAGTGAATTAGGGGTTGGTGCCCCTTTCTAGGTTGGTGATCAAATAAATATTGATTCATTAATTTACAAGACTATTTAACCAATCTTTATTTCAATGGGTTTTATCCCCCATGAGGATTTTCCACCTATATGAAGTGTTATGTTTGTTTATGAATTGATTTGGTTAATTTATGATTTCTTCATGCTTATGTACTTTGGGTTGATATTTTTTTATGAATGATAATGAATTAATGATGAAGTAAAAGTAAAAGAGTATTAATGGCATTGATTCACCCCCCTCTCTTAGTGATTATGCTTCCAAAAATTGGTATCAGAGCTTGGTCCTTTTAAAGACAAGTCTAACAGCTTAAAGGTGATCCTAAGAAGCATAAGATGTCTTGTGATCAATAAGAAGAAGACAAAATATATGCTGAAGAAGTATACTATGACAGTGAATAAGGATAATATGAATTAAACCTTGAAGCCAAGATCATAATATCCCTTAATGACTTAAAACATCAAAATAAGACTATCAATTATCTCAATATTCAATTAAAGGATGTCAATACAAGGTTTAAATAAAAGGAATCTAAGTATGACCAGTTGAAGACAGGGCTAGATTCTTTGAAGGTTGAGTATGATTAGATTGTAAAAAAAATTATTAAGATAAAAACCTATGAGAGGTTTTAAAAGAGCAATAAGGATCTAGATGACATGTTAAGTAGTCAGAAGTTTGCCAATGATAAGCTAGGTCTTGGATTCAAAGAAGACCACAAGGAAAAAACTCAAGCCAAGGAGAGTCATACCTAAAAGGTCAATGGTCTACCAAATAATTATGGTGATGGTAAAATGATTACAAGTCCTATTATACAACCTAAATCCATAAGGTATGCAAGTTATTTTAATGGTTATTTCTCTCTTGTAACTAGTTTGGTCATAAAGCAAACGACTGTGGAAGGAGAGACTACATAAGGTCATTAAAAATGTGTAATCATTAAGCTATGGAAGAAATCATGGTATGAGAGATGTTATTTCCTAAAACTATGATTAGATATGACATATTGTAAGATATTTCAATATGAGGCATATAAAGAAGACCAATCAATACAAGAAGGTTCATAGTCATGCTTCTAAGAAATGGTTCAAGAAGAAAAACCTTATAGAGAAGGTAAATGTGGAGCATAAGACTAAATAAGAAGAGTCTATAAAATCTTATATTATAGATAGTGGTTGCTCAAGCTACATGTTAGAAGACAAGATAGGTCTTGGTTCTTATAACATTGATCAAATTAGTAAGAATGAATATTTGACTAAGAAGAAGAAGGATGACAAAGTGAGTCATGATCAGCTCATAAACCAAGGTGGGTTATTTGGTACTATAGAGCATAATTGAAATTTGAAATAATATTAAGATTATTCTTTTCCATCTCAAAATAATGATAAATAATCCAATTCAAAGGTCAAGCTTAAGTTGATAATCAAGCCTAGAAGGGCGTTGAAGAATATATAGTCTTGTGAGAGTATAGAGATATGATAATCTACTAAATTGGTATTGTTCTAGTGCCCTATGGAATTGGTGATTAAATTAGGATTCATGGAGATACTCATTAGTAAGTGGAAGCATGGTGGATGATTTTTGAGTTATGATAGATGTTATTTTTAAAGAAGGCATGTTGAATATTTTTGAGTCTAAGCTGGAATCATGGTATTTTGGCATGTTGAGAGGTAAGTTTTTAATATATGGTTTTATTTTATCTTGATATATGTTGGATATGTTCTATGTTTACTGATTCATATGGTGATAAAGTTGTGAAGATAAAGGGGGAGCATGATATATGAGACGTTTCATGATTCTATTTCTTGAGTTAGCTATGAGAGAGAGAGAGAGAGAGAGTTAAATGTTCTATTTATATTAGGATAACCTTAAGGTCATATAAAACTAAGGCACACATTATAGTCTCATGAAGAAGACAAGTTATGATAGAGGTCTATCATAGTGAAGCACGTAAGTGTATACCTAGTTGAAAATATAATGTAAGGAGGGTGTCATGATTATGTATGTATTATGGTCTCTTGAGAAACATGAGAGAGAAATATTGAAGAAAGAAGAATATTTTAAGATGTTATATGGGCATGATATGAGTGATATTTTATCTATTATAGAGGACTAAATTGTTCCCTTGGAAAAATATATTTGATAGTAGTCAAACCTAATGAGCAGTAAACTAATACAAGAATGGTTGTCATAATATAGATGGATCAAATATGACTTAAGAAGCTAAGAGGATGATAGAAGTAATATTTATGGTGTGAACAAAGGTTAAAGAACTAATAAAGCATAAAGGAAGTTCCAAAAAATATAACATTAGCTCAGGGGGTATTAATCAGTTAATTCATGTGCTTTAATAACAAGTGTTTAGTATAGATAAGTTATTCATAATCATGAAGATAGGTTGGATGTTTATGAAACTTGAAAAAAATTTGGATATCATTCATCTCAATGTATTGAATATGTATAAATATAGTGAGTGCATATGTTTTGAATACTAAGTGGGAGTCCCTTTGTCTACAAAGAGGTCTGAACTAGATAAGGTGATGGGATTATGGTTCAAACATTAGAAAGACATGGTTTTATTTCTAATATTCAAAATGACAGTCAAATATTGTGATAAGAAGACCTAATGTAGCTATGAGCTAAAGATGAGGGAAAGAGATGTGTTTATTAGTCATCAAAGGCAACTCATGTGTGAGAAAGAATGTCACAAATAAAGATATGGTATTCAAGATGGATGAAGGCATAAGGTTCATTAAAATAAATAAATGTGATGCTATGGTAAGCTAGTGGATCAAGGTCAACATCAGGCTAGTTGATGGTTAGTATAGGTTCAAGACCTATTGTGACTTATAGGTTAAAGGCCTAAAGAGCAAAGAGAGAGATGGTGGCCTAATGAGGTATCAAGATCCGTTTATAAGGCATGGGTGATAATTAAACATTAAAAAAGTTAATTCATGTTTTTTAAATCATGTGAATGAATTTTTAGGTCAAAAATTTAAGGTTAAAACAATAAGTGTCTTATGGTCTCTCGAGTGCACAAAATGAAGAGTTGTATACCTAAGAAGGTTTTTCAAGTGCTCGTTGGAATGTACAACATGTACATGAGGATCTAATTTTTTCATGGTAGATGTGTAATTTTACTAGATAAAATTTATAATCATTAGTTTCTATAATAAGGAGCTAAGCTTTATGAATGATCATTAAGATTGGAAGATGGTTTAAACCCTCAAAGAACCCTAACAATGACTTGATGTTGAAGATCATTTTCTAAAGTGATCAGATTATTTGAAATGGAAAGTTAATTTCTTTTATGTTTTATTAAAATATCTCATGTACATCTAATTTTTATTGGTTTTTTAGGTGTGTGTGAGTAGAACCTACAAGAAAGGCCTTTTTTCTTAAAATTTTGTTGTAATAGATAGAGTTGACCAATTCAAATTATGAAAATAATTGGATGAATAAGCATGAGACCTTTTTTTCATGTCCATGGTGGTTTATAAGTATGTTATAGCCATCTGGTGTTCCAAAATAGTCATCTAAGTTGACCTATTTCTAAAAGGCTTAATGGTGCAAATAGTGAGAAAACCAAGGAGAAGTGAGAAGTTAATTAGGGATGTGATATCATGGATTAGTGATGAATAAAATTACATGAATATGTTTTTAATACTATTAATACATTTTCATGATGAATATAAGTTTTAGATATCCTTGTATATGTCAAAAATTTGCTCTCAAAGTTGACTTGTTTAGCTCAGTGAGGTCTGTGTATAGAAAGGTTTAGAGATTGGTCAATATATATAATATTTAACATTAGACCTTAGTGTTTTTGTGTTTTTATATTTTATTAAGATATATAATTATCATATTTATTAATCAATAATATTTTAATATGTCTACATAGGTGTTGCAATTCAAAGTCATGATGATTGGTCTTTAAAGAAGACTGGTTGTTTTGAGTGAATAAGGTACATTAATGAGTTTGAAAAATTATATTAGTAATTAAAGTGTCTAATGAATATGGTGATTTTATTTTTTACATATATGACATATCCATTCTTTATATTAGGTTTTATAATTAGATAAATAGGTTGGAACATTGAATCCAAAATGTCTTATATGGCTGAGTGAAGTCTATGAGAGAGAAAGTCAACAGATTGGTCTACAAGACCAATAGTTTCCATTAGATATTTTGATATATTTATTTTATTTTTTTATATTTACTTATAATATCATTTTAATTCATTTAAATCCCTTGATCATGTTCAATCATGTGTCATAAGTTCATGTTACTTTACTATGTTTTGAATCTAGCTAGGACTTCATAATAAGCATCTTGTAAAGAAGAGTTTGAGCATGTATACCATGAGTTTAAGAACATTATTAATTTTTTTATGAAATTAAGGTCATTATTATTATTTATATGTTATTTATTTCCATATTAATTTTTAAAAAATTGATTTCATGCTTCAATTGTTCAAGATAATTATTTTGTGTATGCACAGGCCTATTATGAACAGTGTTCTAAGAAGAGGTTCAAGTGGTTTTTGGACCTAAAAGGTGTTGTGGACATAAAGTGAAGTTTTATAAGGTATATTTTAAAAATATTATAATTTATCCTATTGTTTATATATTTTTTAATCATTATAATAAAGACAAGTGTAATGTGTGACTAAGAAGGCCTAATAGGTCTCAATGAGACCCAAAGAAGGAATATAGCCCGCTAAGTTATGGCTGACCTAATACATTGTTTGATTAATTTTTTAAATGTTTTATAATAATTATTTAAATTTTAATAAAATTATTAAAGTGTGTGTGTTTGACCAAGGTGTGTGAGAGTAAGTTACCTATATAAAAGCAAGGCTAATTAGGCCTATTTGTGTGTGTTAGAGAAGTGAGTGTGTAAGATATTACAAGATCACAAAGAGGAAAATAATTAGGTCATTTGAAAAATTATATGGGAGTAATTAATATATAACATAATGTATAAATATTATTATCAAGGTCATATGACTTTATCAGGTCAAGAAGAGGGCTAGTTGAGCGAAGAAGGCTAGAGGCAAGTTTGAGAGGAATAAAAGTGTGTGAAGAGATGAAGAAGATGACCATCATCTATCATAGATTGAAAAAATTCCAAATAATAGTATATGATAATTATATAATGTTATCATATATGATCATATGTGTATTAGAGACCTAAATATGTTGATAAGGCCATGATGAGGTAGCTGATGTGTAGAGAGAGCAAATAAAAGATTGTGTATGGCATTAATGTCATAGAGAGAAAAAGAAAGATAGAGAGTAGAATAAGACCATAAATAGGTTTTGTTAATAATTAAATAAAATGTGAATAAATATAGGGGATGAGTGGGTGTTGAGTCATCATAAGTGTTGATTAAGTGGGTGCTTGATGAACAAGGGGGTTGGTGCCTCCTCAAAAGTTGGTTCTTATTAAAGCTAGGTGGATGCTTGGTGAATTAGGGGTTGGTGATCCTTATTGGGTTGGTGCTCAGCTAAATATTGACTCATTTTTTTATAGGACTATTTTTCCAAGCTTTCATTTAGTGGGTTTTATCCTTCATAATGGTTTCCTGCATATATGATGTGTTTTGGTTATTTATGCATTGCTTTGGTTAATTAATGCTTTCTTAATTCTTACGTAATTTGGGTTGATATTTCTTATGAATGGTAATGAATTAATGATGAAGTGAAAGTAAAAGAGTATTAAGGACACTAATTCACCCCCCCTCCCCCTACCCCCAATTATTGTGCTTCCAACAACATGGGCTTGATTTACCTCCTTGGATTATTGAACACATAGGAAATAATTAGTTATCAAATAGGTGATTGAGGTTATCTTATCCCATTATACTCCCCTCTCTTGATTTCATGTTTTCAAGAAATAAAATTTATCTAAGGGTTTCAAAGACAAGATAAGACATAATTTTTTTTTTGTGACCAAACCCTAATTAAAACATATCTTATTTCTCCTCATTCATAGGTGTATAAGGTACAGTGATTAGTTCAAACCCACAATCAACCCAATCAAGTCTATAGTCAATGGAATAGGGTTCACTATGGTTTTATATTACTAATGTGTTTCTCTTAAAAAATAACTTATGATGTTACTTATATTTTATCATTTACATATCTCTACTTTTATATATATATTATACACACACACACACACACACACATATATATATACATATACATATACATATATATATATATACATACATATATATATATATATACATATACACATATATGTACACACACACACACACACACACACACACACACGTGTGTGTGTGTGTGTGTGTGTTCTCTCTCTCTCTCTCTCTCTCTCTCTCTCTCTCTCTCTCTCTCTCTCTCTCTCTCTCTCTCTCTCTCTCTCTCTCTCTCTCCTCTCTCTCTCTCTCTCTCTCTCTCTCTCACACACACACACACACACACACACACACACACTATAGTTACCTATGTCTATCACATTCAACAAGGACAATTACGCTGTCAATACACTAAAACATTCTACATCATTTTACATTTACAACATACCTATCTAACTTTAGTTTATGTTCTTGACTTTGATATTGAGTTTTTACAGTCATTTCTTCTTTTAATTTTCATAGTCAAAAAATTAGAATAGTCAAAAGAGATCATTGTGTGAGGTAAGTTTATTTCTTCTTAGTACTTTCCCAAAAGAGAGATTTTACATATTTATTAATTTATCAAAATCATAATATTTAATTATTTGTATATATTTATATTTTATAGTTTTACACCTATAATTAACATTAATTCAATTATTATTTTATTTAAAATATGGTGATACTATCTCCATGAAATACTTTAAGTTGTTGAAATGACTCAGAGAAGAGAAGCTGGTGATGAAGACTCTAATGATGATGAAGCATTGGAGGTCATATAATAATAATTTTATAAATTATATGAAATTTTTTATTTGATGTATATTGCAAAAACTCAGAAGATGTTATGCATGGATATCCCAAATTTTCCAAGATTATTGAGTCCTAAAGATATAATTGATTGGATTATATAATTGGAGAAGTATTTTGAGTATGAGTCAATAGAAGACCGAAATAAGGTTCATTTTTCTTGCATAAATCTAAAGGGACATGCATCTTTATAGTGGGATCATGTTCAAAATGATGTATAGATAAAATAAAAAGATAATATTAAATCTAATAAGAGGATTGTTTCCAAGCTTAGGGTAAATTATTTCTTTTGGATTAATAATTGAGCTTATTCAAGAAGTTTTGAAACTTGAAACAAAAGGAGACATGCATAAAATATTACAAAAAGTGTTATATCACCTAATAATTTACAATGGTCACATATAAGGTGGAAAACTAATGTTGGAAAAAAAAAAGTATAACATAATTAAGCTATGTTTATAAGAATAAGCCTATCAATGTGTGCTAAGGGGAAAGGATAATTTGTCATATAGACATAAAAATAGTGCATGAGAGAAAGGACATTTTATGTGTAGAGGTGTAACTTCACATTGTGACAAGATAAATAATGTCCAAGAAGGTCAATTGAGTGTTTTGTATGATAAAATTAATGTAAAAAGAGGAGGAAAATCTTATTTCAGAGGAATAGGATACCATAGATGTGAAAGATGCATATGATTCTTTAGATCACTTGATTTTTATGTAGAGATACTAAGCATGGTGTGTTTAAATGTAAAAACAAACAACAAAGTAGTAAAATGATATAAATTATTCCATAGACCATGTTGTACGTGCAAATATGGAGAGTGTTACACTACTTAACTACCAAAAACATCTAAAGTGATTGAAACACTCACGATGAAGTGAGATATGTTAAAACTAGCAAAAGTGGAGAATTTACCCATGCAAAGGAATAATATATTCATAAAAAAAAATTCAAATTAAAAGATAAGTGGTTTAAAGTCATTAAAATTTAGATTTCTAGAACTAATTATCTTGTTTCTAATGAAATGGTTGAAAAACTTGATTTGAAGATGACTACACACCCAAACCTATATAAGGTGTCTTGGTTACTAAAGGGACATCAATTATTTATGAATAGTCAATGTAAATGCTTTAAAATCAATCCATACAAATAATAAGTCTTGTGTGATATATTGAGCATGGATATATGCCATGTGTTTCTTAGCTGACCTTGGAAATTTGATAGGAAGGCATAATATGATGGTCCGTGAAAAATTACACATTTGAGAAGGATGGTATAAAATATACTATGAGCCCTTTTTAAGGATAAAATTTTTGTAAGCATATTAAAGTCTTAAGTTATTTTTTTATTGTAATAAAATAATTCCTGAACATTCACTCCAAAGCCTAAGCAAAAAAGGATACATGAATATAGGAAGGATTACTTCCATGAAAAGTGGAATAAATGCTAGGTTAGAATATGATATCATGTATAATTACATTCCAAATGAATTTCCACTTATGCATAATATGAGTCATTACATTGAAATGATTCTAGGGTCTAGTTTACCAAATAAATCTATATATAGGTTAATGCCTATAGAGGATGAAAGAGAGAATAAGTAAGTTAAATAACTACTTGAGAAAGAGTTGATTATAGAGTCTCTTAGCCTATGCACAATAATTGAAATATTAATGTTGAACAAAAGAGGAGAATAGAGAATGTACACTAATTACAAAGACATAAATAATATTACCATCACATACATATTTCCATTAACACAATTAAATTATCTAATTTACTAATTAAGTGGATCAAAATAATTCATGAAGATTTATTTGAAGAGTGGGTATCGCCAAATAATGATAAGAGAGGGTGATGAGTGGAATAATAAATTTAAGACACAAGATGGATTGTATGAGTCAATAAATATTAAATTTGGGTTATCTAATGCATAAATCACATTATTAAGACTTATGAATGTAATGTTTAAGCCTTTTTTTAGGCAAGTTCATTATTGTGTATCTGAGTGACATATTTATTTTTATTAGAATATATGAATAACACTTAAAACATTTATGGAAAGTTTAAAAAAAAATCATGAAAATAATATGATTGTAAACTTGAATAAATGAAGTTTTATGAATAAGGAATTGGGAAACTTTTCATTTATGATATCTCAAGTAGGGTTGAAGATGGATCCTGAAAAGGCATGTGCTATAGATGAATGGACATCACCTAAGAGTAAATTTAAGAAACAAATTTTCAATTGATTAATGAGTATCTATAAGAATTCATAACAAAATTTAGTGGAATATGTGTACCAATCAAAACAAATGTAGGGAGATAGAAAAGAGTTAGTATAGATGGTATAGTTAAAGTATGGCTTTCATAAGTTGAAGAAGATAGTTATTGAATATCTAGTATTAGCTTTGTTTAATTTAAATAAGGTATTTAAAATGGATTGGGATGTAAGTGTAACAAATAATGAAAATATGATGAGTGAAGAAGGTAGTCCCATTGGTTATTTTAATTAAAAATAAATTATGTATTTAGGAAGTACTCAATTTATGATAATGAATTTTATGCCATTGTGAAAACTCTAAATAATTGGAGGCACTACTTGATTCCCAAGGATATTATGTTTTACATGGACCACATATCATTTAAATCAATAAATATTCAAGGTAAATTAAATAAAATACATATTAAATAGATTAAATTATTATAAAGTTACTCATTTTTATTGAAGCATACAAATGGGAAGTCAAATAGAGTGGTAGATGAGTTGAGTAGAAGATGTTTCTTGTTGAGTGAACTGCATGTGTAAGTCATGGGGTTTGATTCCATGAAGGATATTTATTTAGAGGATGAAATTTTATAGAGGAATGGAGAGCATGTGAAGAACTAGTGAGCATTGATCACATGCCTTAGATAAAAAAAACATCTTACACACAAGGTTATTTTTTAAAACGAAATGTTTTTTCATACCCATAAGATCATTATGTGAGAATTTGATCTAAGATAAGAATTTTGGAGGATTTACTAGTAATTTGATTATTGACAATACATTGGTTGAACTAAGTGAGGTATTTTTGTCCATACATGGATATAAAATTGTAAAAGTATATACAAGGATGTATAATTTTATAATCAACACAAGGAAAAAGTAAAAACACATGGTTATAACAACTGCAACCAATACTTGATAAATCATGGGAGTTTTTGACTATGGATTTTTTGTTGGGATAACCTATAACAAAAATGGGTCATGATTATATTTTTTTAGTAGATAAATTTTATAAAATGTCTTATTTTATTTGTTTTAGGAAGACCAATGATGTTACACACATAAATAATTTGTTTTTAGGGAAATTGTGGTTTGCATGGATTTTCATGTATTATTGTGTCTAACATAGACCCCACATTTATAGGACAGTTTTGTAAGATGTTGTGGAATAAATTTAAAACTAATTTATATTTTAATTATATGTATCATATAAACAAAATTTGGCTAGACAAATGTAATCAACAAGAGCCTTCATAACTTATTTTTATGTTTAGTTGGATACAATCTAGGGGCATGGGATTTAGTACATACACAAGAAGAGTTTTTGTACAATAAATTTGTGAATATAAGAATTGGGAAGACACATTTATAGATATTTTGTGGACTATGTCTAAGGTTTGTCATATAATTACATGACATCAAGGAAAATAAAGGGAAGGGCATAGCATAAAACATTTTATGGATTATATGAGGAATGTCCAACAACAAGTAGATCCATAAATGTAGAATATTAACATGAAATATAAATAGCCAACATATTTGAGAAGAAGAGAGATAAAAATTTTGTTAAGAGACATGGTATTAACACACCTTTGAAAAAAGAGCTGCCATAAATGAACATATGATCAACTAAAGCAAAATAATATTGGACTATACAAGGTTTTGGGGTAGTTTGTTATGAATACATCTAATATATAATTTTTAAATGGGATAGATATATCATCTATCTTTAATGCTATCTATTTTCAACCTTATTATGAAGGAAATGTAAGAATAAAAATTTAAGGCATGAAAGTATATGAGAGTACTAAATACTAGAGCATGTGCACTAATAAATTGAATTGATATTAGATTCACATATATGGAATACAATGCATATAAAGGAATATAAATAATATTTTTTTAAATGGATAAGCAGAGAATCTAATGATTTAAGTTATATTAACACAACTAAGATCATTAAATCTAGATGATACATTAAATACCACACAAAACACATATTATAAAGGTTTCATGTTTCTTCTTACTTAGTTTGTATGATGTAGGAAAATCTAGGTCCAATAGCTATCTTACATAAAATCAAATTATATTAATAAGCTTGCATAACATTATGTAACTTGTCACAACCCTATATATATATATCCATTTATTAGTTCTTAAATAAGGAAGGATACACACCAACAACAAGTTCAGGGAAACTCTTGTACAAATAAAATTTAAGATATTATAAGGTATACATAAATAACCTTGTATAAATCATTATGTAAATACTTAAGTTGATTTTTCATGTACACTTATGCATACCCTTTCAATGATGATTTATTTGTTGATCACATATAATTATGATGCAGAAGTACCCTTCTAAGGATGGCATGTTTTATGTTTGTTTGAACAATTTTGGTTTGATAAAGTATATAGTTTGTCATACATCATGTTTAAGGTGTTTTAAGGGTGTTATGAGTCTTATTATAGACTTTGAAATTTTTTCCAAGTGTCTAGATGACTTTAGAATGTCTATAATTCAAAATTGGCATTTTCCCAATAATTTTGATAATTTGAATTTTTGAATTTGGAAGGTCAGTTTAGGTGTTTTAGGATTGATTTGAAATAATAATCAAATATTAAAATTTTTTATGTGATTTTTTAAAACACCATGTGTCTACCATTGTTCTTAATTAATACATGTATGGAATATTAACCTTGGTATTTGTTCTAATGTGCAAATTTGCTTTCCAGTGACCATTGGAAGGTCCCAAGGTAGTTAGAGTAGTTATAGGTGATATAAAAATTATATTTTTTTGTGTTGGAGATAGTTTTAGGATTTATTTTTAAGTGTAATATAATTTAGATAAAAATAAAATTAATGAAAGAATTTTTAATTTGAAATATTTACTATATATGCTCTGTGACATGTGTTTTGTATTAAAGATAAGTACCTGAGTATACACCAATAGTATGGAAGATTGTATGAAATTTTCTATAATTATGTTTTATATACTTGTGTGTGAAATTATATTATAGGAAAAAAAGGTTCCAATAATAATAAATTTTAAGTTCTCACTTTTGAAGGAAAGGTTAGAAACTTTGTTTCCTAATATTGTTCAAAAGATGTCTGAGAGAGCACTGGGTGTGAAGAAAATCTAAAAAAAACATAGATTTGATTGAATTTAAGCATGGTAAGTATTTTTATTGAATTACATTACATATAATTTTCAATTTTTAAGTATGGAATAACTAGCATACACTCTATGACTATAATAGTATACACATAGACAATATACAGATCATGGTGAAAAAGTGTAGCAGACATGTCAAGAAGACCATAAAATGATTATAAAAGGTGTTTTAGGTTGTAAAATATAATAATAAACCTTCATATAAATTTTAAACCCTTGTTTCTCATAAAATAACAATATCTTGGTTTTCAGACCCTTGCAAATTAAGAAAACCCTATATTAGGGTTTTGAGATAAAAAACCATTTATCTAAAGTTACCACTAGTGAAAATTCCTTAAATTTTTTAATTTGATATTGTATAATATATAATAAATTATTTTTAGGGTTTTATATGAGTTTAGTATGGTTATTTATTATTGTGGGTGACTGTGTGTGTCATAGGATAATGGTGGCTTAATTAAGCCTAAAAAGAGCCTAAAAAGGGGATGACAATGTGATGTATGAGTAGAATATTACCAAGGAAATTTTTGGATATAGATAAAAATATATAGGGTGCCAATAAAGAAAATTATTTTTTAAAAACTAATTTTTACCCATCTCTACTATTAGAAAAAAATCCTTAAAAAGAGGCTACAAGGAACCTTGTCAAAGTGAGAGTTATGTATGTTCTAAGAGTTGTAATAAATGACTAAGGTGATGAGATAATGGACTCAAGGAGACTTTAAGTAGTGTTAAGATGGTCATAATAATTATATATAACCAATGAAACCCTAAATCTTGTATGAAACAAGTTTGTCATGAGTGGTTATCAAAACAAGAACAAGTTGTAAGAAGACAAGAGACAATTGTGTGAATTGTTAATTATTTTCTCTATATAAAAATTGATCCTTATTACATGAAACATAATTACCTATTATTTGGATTACTCATAATCATATGAAAATTTCCACATGAGTTATTACCTAATGATTAATTCATTTGATCCAATGGTGACCTCATAATGAAATAGAACCTTTACAAATGCATCTTTATTTAGTAATGGATCTTTAATTTATCACCAGATTATAAAATTATAAGAGTAAAAAACAAGAGAATTAAAATATAAAAGGAATAGATTATATATCTTGATGTTTATTAGAATAAGTATTCAAGTTGGGTCAATATACTTTGGCATGTTTCAAGTCTTTAGATTTAGAGTCTTATAATTATGTACCCTTGTTGCAAATTATATATTATAAGACTATATCAAGGATTGTGTTGTGTCATTCCATTAGTTTTTTATATTTTACTCATTAAATTTATATAAGGATTTTATTTTTTTATTTCAGACTACAACATGGACTTTGCTTGTGTAATCTCATATTAATTCTATAAATATGTGGATTATGTGATCTAACATAGTCTTTCATTGGACCATATATTAATTAGGGAATAAAAAATATAAGGTATGTACTATTTTATATAATTAATATCTTGTACTGATTTATTTTTTTCTTAAAGGACTATTCTTATTTCGAACTTGAATAATTCTACCTCAAAACATAACAAGATTAGTAATCCAATGCACATATAAAACATCAAGTTTATTTAGGCTTATCATTGGCATATAGATTCTATGAAAATTATTCTTAAATTATTTTACATTTGGATACATTTATCATGAAGAAAAACACTAATCTCACACTTCTCAAATACTTGATCCTGCTAAAACAATTAGTTGATAAAACTGAGAATACTTACTAAAAAATGCATTCTATAAATATTACGGTAAAAATAATAAATAAAAATATTCAATTTTGGTTTTGTTGATAGTGGAGGAGGGGAAATAAATATACCATATTTTAATGAATTTATTTAAAAATATATGACCAAGTTTGAACTAGTGAAGTCTACATTATCTCTAATGGAAAGCTTGATGAATAAACTAAGTACTTTAATAATTCAAATTTTTGTAGGAAATAAATTTTAAGCATAAATTGATAATGAACTATTGATAAACATGAAGATAAAAAAACCTATACATCAACATTTAGTTTCTTGGTCACTCAAAAAACTTGATGTGATTTTTTAGGTAGCCCCTTGCATCATTTACACCTTGTATATCATTAGGGAACATGTTGCGTAAACATGCACACCATTGCACCACCAAGAATCAAAAGCATAATGTAGATGTTGTGAAATACTTATATCCATGTCATAAAGAGTCAATGATAATAATGCATATTTTTAGTCTCAAATTTCATTACTAACACTCCAGGAAACATATTGTTCTATGCAACACTTGCCATGTGCACCATTTTTGTGAGACATTGAGAAACTATGCAATGTGTATTATATAAAGCTATGCACAATTCCTAAATATTTGAGTGATTCTATAAAAAAATATGATACACAATATAAAACTTGGTATCACTCTGTGCATCTATAAGTTAGACATGTAACACTTAGAAAATGAAGACTTAAATGTGGAAGGCCAAATAGTTCAACTTCCATAGCCTCTTATTAACCTTCATGGATTTTAATCTATTGTACATATATGTAACTTTATTTAGGCACATATTAGAAAAGTATAAAATCATAAATCTTTCTCAAGAGTATGCCATGCATAAAATGCACAAATAAATAAATATATGTATTTCTCCAATTGTATTGCTTTCCCTAGTCTCATCATATTTAGTATAGCTTTAGCACATAAACACAACATCATCTAGATTATTATATAGACTGTTCTCCCCTTTACCACATAGGAAATGGATAAACCATTATTGTGAGTAATACACCACTATACCATTCCATCATTTTCATTTCAATAAATTAAGTGATATACCACATATTTACAAAATAACTATGGTGGATATTCTTTGAGTTTTAATATAAATTTCATTTACTTCAAGTTTTTTCAAAAAGTGTATCAAAATATATTAAAATAATGAACTCCCACTTAGATACATGTCATGGTATATTATTTTCATTACATTTTGGGATACACATCATGACAAATTAGGTGGACACCTTTGAATTTATTTGTGCCCTAGCTATTTATATTCTTGTAATAAATCAAGGCAAATATCTAATTTTTATTTTTGTACTATTGAAATTATGTTCAATAATAAATGCTTTATTAACTCTAAAATTGCTAAGATGGACAACTTGTATAATTTTATTGCATGTAAAAAGAAAATGTTTATTCCCTTTCTTTGAGCAAGAAATACATTGGCCTTGAAGGGAATTAACCAATAGATTGACATTATTTGTGATTTTGAAAAAATGGAATTTTAACAAAGTATAATTAGCTTGAGTTGAATCAACTATAACAAAGGTCCTCATGGAAAATTTATTTTACTTGGATTATATTTTTATGGTTAGTGATTTAAAAAATGCCAAAAATGTTGTAAAAAAAAAGGTTTTACTTGGTATTTTTCAATTCAGATAAATAAATTTTTGAAAGTAATTGTAATGGTTATCCTCAGCTTGAACTACAAGACAATATTGTTAAGATAAAATTAGATATTTATTTTGATGAAGTTATAGAATCAATTATGGGAATAAAAGTAATAGATTTAAAATTCTTAGCTATAGATGATGAAGCAACTCAAGAAATTATTTATCAAATGGTTGACCAATTTTTACTTTTAACATTATTGATTAAAAAATAAGCTTAAAAAAGTGGAGATAAAATCAAATTCATTATTTTTAACTTATAAAAAATGATGAAAAGTATTTACCAATTACCTTCTATTCATTCAAATCACAAGACTGCTTCAAATATTATTCACATTTATGGTGTCTTTTAAATTTATTCATGCTGTAAGCTTTCCTACTATTTATTAATATCTTCTAATTTTTGCATATGTTGGTATGTGTAGAGCATTGTATATTTAATGTTTAACTAGCTTCGCATTTTACAAAATTTATATATGTGAAATTTATATATGAAGGATTGTTTTAGATAACATGGACTTATCAACTATCCAAATTTTCAAAAAGTATTAGAAATAAATTAGATAGTATCAAGATTAATTTGGAATATATCAAGATTAAGTTGGATATATTACATATAAATCACATCTATGTAATGTATTTGTGATAAGTCTAAATTGTTTAAAATGATCATAAATAATTAGTAGTTGAAAACTATCATAAATAAATTGGACTTCATCAAGAATTACTTGGACTTATTATAAATAATTCACATCTATATTATATATTTACAACAAGTACAAATTATGAAACCATTTAAATTGTTTCACAAATCATGCATTTACAAATAATAATGATTGGTAGTTTATTTCTTACAGAAAAATAATTCATACATCAATCAAGCACTCAGGTGATATCTGATTTATAACACCTAAGATCATTGGCATGCCACATGTCATCAGTTGATTAGATTGTGAACTATCTTTTTAATTTGATTTGGGTGATGTCCTCATGACCATCAAAGTTTATCTCATATTTGTGTACATGTCATGTGTCGATCACAGGTGTTCTATTATTATATTATTAATATAATCTCCTACATAGTCAAGTTATCAAGATTGTGATGTGTCTTGTAATCTTAGATGCTCACATTGTTCAAGATTTTATTTTTGATTGGTCATCCTTCTGCACAGTTGAGTCAATGATATTATGCCACGTGGCATAATATTGAGTGCTTACATGAAGTGTAATTTGAAAAATTAAAAATTTGAATAACATTTGTTGATACGTAAATGCCAAAGAATAAATATTGATGCACAAGTGGAACATTCTGAGGCATAAACCCCAAAGACCTTTTTGAATACATGAGAATGCTAAAGTGTATTTTGTAAAACATAAAAGCTGAAGTGTAAATTATCATATGTGAAAATTGTGAAGACCATTTGTTGAAGACCATTTTGAAGGATGCAAAATGTGAAGTTTAATTTAAAAAACTAAAAATTCAAAGAGGTTTTTGTGATTCACAAAATGTGATCTAGCTTTTTGGAATATACAAAATCTAAAGACCATTTTGAATCACAAAAATTCAAATTGGATGATCCAATAATTAAATTCTATTAAATAGATGCACAATTACCAAAATACTAAATTATCATATTATAAAATATAAAACTCAAATACCAAAGTGTATTTTCCAAGACCCAAAATGTGAAGTGCCACTAGAAATAAATATAAATAAATAAATAAAAATTACATTTTTAAAAAGTAGACTAAATTTTGAAAAAAAATATTCATATTTCTCATTCCAAACTTAAGGAAACACCATTTCAATTTCCTAATCCCATTATCACTATTTTTGTTAGTTCTTATTGGGACAATGCATTCAAATAGTCTATTACATTGCCTTTCAAAAAATCAGTGAGAACAAGTGTATGACCTCTCTAATTTTTATTTGGTTTCCAAGTGTAGATGATACTATCTATGAGTATGGATGGTAAAGATGTGTTAGTTGGGTTTGGCTTCCATTTCTTGTCCAACTAGCCTGAATAAATTTCTACTTCTTTTACATCTTTTTTCCCTACATGAACTGGGATGAACCAAGCTACATTAACCCTTCATTCTATATCCCCATTTATTTTTAGTATCTTAATATTAATTTTAACTCTATCAACCCATACTATGTAGTCCACTCATAGAATTGTTAGGTATGACAAAAAACATATCTCTGATTTACACATCTTGAGCTAGATTAAATGAACTTTTGTTTTTTAATTCTTGGACCAATATATGTATTTGTAGATGCCACTCCAAAATCAAGGGTCCTATCATGAACCATTTTGTGTATATCTCTATGCATGGGTATGTTGTGATGAGTTCTAGGCCAAAAATCTCTTGTGCACTCAACCTTAGAAGGGAACATGTCTTCTTTCATTATGTAATGGATGTTTTGGAAGTAATATGTTAGATCCTTCCACTTACTATTTCTAGTAAAACCAAATTTATTGAATTATTGTACATACTTATTCATGTTATATTTAATTTATTTTTCACTTTTTTTTTCTACTTTGATTTGATTCTTTTCTAATAATGGAATCTTGAGACATTTCTCTATTTTTTAAGTCTTTGAAATATTTTTTTGTCAGATTAACTTCTGGAACATTTGTCTCACCATTTTATTTGTTCCCCATAATGGAATCAGGGGGGGGACATTAAGAGATTATTAAGAGATCATCATACATAGATCAAATCATGGGCACTTTGTGTATTATAAAAACTCCCAAAGCATATTTATATCCTATCATAGTTCATACAAAGGACATCACATCATGCACAATGGTCTATATAGGAGAGGTTTGTTTTCATAATGAAAGAATGGTAAACATGTGAAGAAGATAACAATCTAAAAGGAATTGATTAAGCTATATACTTTAGAGGATACCTCAAGGAGCCAAACTTAGTTGAATATTCAATTCTATGAAATCTCCACCTACAACTACTTAAGGGGCTCAAAAAATATGTTGACAGTCAAGACATTGAAGTATTAAGGTCTTGCATATTTTCAAAGTTCATGGGATCTAGTTATGTTTGAATAATCATTTAAGTTTTTTCCTTACTCTTTTCATCCCAACATCTAATAGGTTTAGTAATTGATCTTAAATTTAAATATTCAAAGGAGCTAACCTCACAACTAGAGGTCTGGTCTAGATATAGGCATCCCATAACCTTATATCCTTCAAATATTAGTCTAGATAGGAATCAAATTTGATTAGTTTGATTTGAACTAGGTTACTAACAAAAATCAAAGGAGATATATTGGTATTTATTTTTGTAAGGGAACTTTCTTTTTTGCCTTACCTTACTCCCTCCTTTTGAAACTTTTTAACATGAATCACTTTAGATTAATTTTATTTATGTATATTCATTTTTTTTTTTAATAGTTTGAGATTTTACTAGACAATAGAAATCAATTTACATCATAAAAAATTTAGGTAGATTGTGTCACTACCATATTCCTATTGTCCATATAGTAGGGTTTGCTTGTAGAATAGAAGGTGGTAAGTTGTAACCACATAATCTCTCAAGAAAAACTAAGTGAGCTCATAAGGTGTCACTACCATATTCTTATTGTCCCTATAATCTAAGAAATGCAATTCTATTATTCACATTACATCGTTGACATAGACACACATCAACAATCTAGAAGGACCTGAAGATGAATCTAAATATTCTCAACCTACTATTTCTTGTCATGTACTTTTAGATATTAGTACTCCTACAAATATTAACATGGTCAATTTGCTCAAGAAATAGAGGTCGAATATATTTATTTACTCTAGGAGTATACACAAATTCATCAACAATAAGTTCGTTACTTAATTGAAATATATCATTCACCCAACTCTAAAATTTCAAATCCTAATTATAGGTGGGGGTATAGTCAATTGTTCTGGTAAATTCCATAGTATAGAGCTATGGGAGACTATCTATTATATTATCTTATGTTTTTTATTATCCTGGATGGGGATTAAAAATAATTTGGATTTTAATGGCTCACCACTTTATGCACAATTGAGATGAATTTTGAGTAATTATTTATGCTCATTCATTTAAAAGGAAGGACATTTAAATTGCATGGTTCATTAGCTAAATCTATGTAATTGGTTAGTTTTCACCAAATGATAAAGATGAAAAAAAAGGTGCAAAGTAATTATTGTGTAACTATTTTCCATAAAATTTAAACCAAACAAGGAGTCTACCCACATTGAATTACAATTGGTGGAGTCTACCCATTTTTATCTTATACACCCACTTGACTCTTTTGACCTCTTTTCCTTTTGTATTAGGCTTTACCAAACCAAGGCCTCCCTAAACTCGACACACATTCTTAAAAAGTTTATTGTTTTTTATTAAAAATTGATTGAAGCATATATAGGTAAAGTATTCGGAATTATATTTATTGTATTATTTTATAAAATTTTAATGTTATAATTTGAAAACCTCATTTGCCTAAATAATAGTCATGTGCATGCTCCTTCATTAGAAGGTTTACTAACATCACAACTTGATGCATTCTAGAAGGGACAAAAATATTATAATAATCCAAGTAGACTATCTGAATCTTAGTGAAAAATAAAGTGCTAAATAATGAATAAAAGGGCCAAGTCAACAAAAATAAATCACACATTTTAGATAGAGTTAAAATATATATTGAACACTATTAATATTAAATACCTAAAAATAAAGATCTACAAAAAATATAGTTAAAAATATGGTCAATGGTTTGGACACTCTACAACCTGCTCTATTCAGATCTATCAGCACTCTATAGTGTATGTTCATAAAAAACTAAGAATATGTAGGAATGGGAATATCATGTTTGATGGTTTTTGTTCCTCTTAAAAATGTGTGAAAATTATATAGACCCTATTTTTCAAAGTAAATTTGAATTTCAAATTCATTGGGGACTCCCGTATATTTTTGAATTCAAATGCACCTCAGGAGTAGTGAAGTTGAATTGAAGGTAAGTGAAATATTTAATATATTATAATTATATTTATATATATTATATTAAAATATATAATATTAATTTAAAATATATACTAAAATATATATATTATATAATGTAATCAAATTTCAAGTAAAGCTCCACATCCTCCTTAGAAACACTTCTTTGAGCTACTATGACTATGAATGTCATAAAATTTCCCACTAGTAGACTAAAATTTGTCTCCTAAATTAAATTATCCTTGCATAGACAAAAATCCAACTCTCCTTGTCTTGATTACAATGATGGTACGCTCGAATTAGGGTTCTTATACCTACTAGGGATTTTTTGAAGGTTTATGTAGAGCTCTAATGGTGGTAGTAAGTCCAAATTATGATTTTTATGCTTAGATTTTAATTGGATCAAATATTTATGCCTTTTCCTTTTGTGGATCCATAAAATATTCAAATTTATCATGTCTTGCTTATGTGGTGTCATCATGGCATCTAGATCAGTAATATTTAAAAGTGATGGTTGCCCTTTGAAAAAATCCTCTTCACCTTGCACCACCATATTTCCTTACACAGATCAATGTGAGCTATTGATATAGATCTGAGGGATCAAACACCATTGTCTATCTTGTGATACTCCTCATGATTGTGACACTTGTCACCATCATATATTTTTTAGCTTTGGTGAAAAATCCACCTTCATCTCATGTCATTAGATCTTCCTTGCCTAGATGAATGCACTCCATTCAATCTTGATCTATTGGATTATGTCCTTTACTCTATGTACTATTGACTATAATGTGTACACCCAACCACATATCATTTATTTATGAGAAGATGCTCTATCTTTAATTTTTGGCCATGGTTTTAACACGTATCATTTTCATGCTTTATATGAGTTCTTTTGTAGTCTTACATTCTTTAAAAGTTTGTACAATATACGTTTATTAGAAAAATTAATTCAAAGGGAACCTAGGTTAAACATTAAACATGGCTTAAATATGGACCTAATTAATCTTGAACCATGGACTTAGTTTAATTTTTATCCTAAATATTGGTCATGTTTTATAACACAACCAAACCTTAGACTAAAAATCCTAGCTCGGTCTAAATAGTCACATGGTCCCTTTGTTATAAGGTTTAGCCTAAAGTCTTGTCCTAAGGTTTATCATATTTATTAATATGATAAAAACCTTAGGCCAATACTTTATGTTATGTCTTTTTTATTTATAGAGTCTTTTTATTTTAGATTTCTAACCTTGATCCAAATTCTTTATGCCTTAGTCCATTTTAATTTATGGGGTATCCTTTAATATGTTTAGAACATAGCTTAAATATTTTATCCTAAGTCATTTATATATACTCTCAAGCTTAAATTTTGTTCTTATTTGTAGGATCAATTATCTGCATTCACTTAGATGAGATTGATCTAATGGCATGAGCTAAGTAAATACTTTAATAAAGCTTAGGATGAGTAAGAGGGAGACAAGTATCACATTCTCATCAAAAGAATTTTGAGCATCCAATGGTGGTACATACCTCAAATCTTGATCCAATGGTCCTCATTTTCTCATATAAGATGGATCCAATAGAGCATGATAAGTATTGAAAATTCAAACCTTGACTAAAGAGTTAAACCCTGAGCATGTTCTCATGATCTATGGTATTTATGAACCTCACATAGTTTATTGAATGATGCATGAAACATTGAATTATCAAAGGTTTTATGGAGATATATAGGGGTGACAAGTCTCAACATCATGGGAGCCTAGTACAAAGAGCATAGAAGCATCGAGTAGTCACCACATGGCACACATAAAAAACGGGATGAATCCAGGAATAATAAGTGATAAACTCAATAGAGAACCCCATAAACATGTTTAAAATTGATTCTCACATTCTTGTCAATGATGTTCACATGGATGTAGAATAATGGTCTCAAGGATGTCAATTTTAAGACAAAAAAGAGACCAAATGATGTGTTTAAAATTGATGATCACATACCCATCAAATAAATTCATGTAGACATTAAATTATCATCATAAGGACATAAATTTTAAAATATCAAAGAGTTCTAAATATGAGTTTAAAATTTATATTCATGTGCATGTTAAATATGTTCACATTGACATCAAATGATGGGCACGTGAATGTCAATTTTAACCTAGCATAGAGTTCTAAAGATGAATTTAAAATTGATGATCATGTGCCCATCAAAGACATTCATATTAATGTCAAATGATAGGCATGCAAACATTAATTTTAAGATAATTTTTTGGATCCAAATTCAAAAGTCAGTGATTATATTTTGAATAGTGATTAGTAGAATGCCATAGAGATGCCATGAAAATGCCACATCAAAGCCATGTGAGTGAATTTTGCCAAATCAGAGACCTTACAGACCTATTGATGTAAAGGTAGGTATTTAAGATCATGATTTTTGAGCTCATGTCCACCATTAGAGAACTATTATAACCTACAAGAATGCCCTGGCATGGTGAGGACCATAACCAAACCCTATGAACATTATGATTGATGTGAAGTTAGGTGAATTGTCACCTATATAAAGATAAGTTGAGCTAGAGTCCAATAGTGAGAATTATTAAAGGATTTGTATAAATTATATGGGACATCTCCTATATACTTGATAATATTTGAGATATAATAGTGTATGTATTATGTAGCATCATAAAATAATGAAAACCCTATAGTACTCATAGAGCATTTCATCAGCCAGAGGGTTCTCAAATTCATAATATTCCTCGTGTGGATAAACCTTGTCCATTTTAAAAGTTAAATATTCTATTTTTAAAGGCATGTGATATTTATAAAACACATTACCTATAAATTATTCCATTGGGAAAGTCTAGTGTATTTCTAGAACATTTTTGGAAAGGATAGCTGTCCCTACACTTGTACTTTTTTAATTGGTTGGGACTAACTGACATGCTTCCTTGTATATTATAAAATAAGCATTGTCAATTGTTAATATGGGAGAGTTTTTAAAGCCAAAACTACTTTATAAACTTGGAGGAATTAATATAATTAAAGAATTTTACAAAGATTATCTAGTATTTGATTGTGTTCATTATTATTGTGTCTTCACTCTCACTTGTTTGTTCTAATTTCTAGGTTTGAATGGTTCCTATGAATTCTTGATGTGCACCTTTAATTAAATATTTAATTTGTGCCAATGCTAGGTTTATTTAAAGTCCTTAGGTTAATTTCATTTTCTTACTCTTCTTGTAATTGGGCTAATGTTGTTTGCCTATAGGATAAATCTTTAAATTGAAGTAGGTTCTTATTTGCATTATTTATATCTTCCTTAAAAGCTTGCCTGATGTGTAATAGGATTTGAGCTTATGCTACTTCATGTTACACATTGGTTAAGTGCATGTATAGATGATAAATGAACTTAATCATGATGTTTACAATGAAGATAAGCAACATTTATTTCTAACCTACCCTTCTTTTTAGTTATTTTTTATCTAGATCACTTTAGCTTAATTTTAATTATAAATATCCATCTTAGGTTAGTTAATAGATTAGTTATTGATCATAATTCACTATTTTTACTATAGATACTTCATATTTTTCATAAGATTTATTATTTGGCCATAGTTCATGAATACATGCATCTTAGTAAATATGCATTAAAATAAATTGCCAACACATCTCTAGCTCACTTTATGGTACCTACAATCATAAACACCAAGAAACACATTTCATAGTCACACTTCAAAATTAAAGTTAGTAAGAAATCATTCTAGTCTTAATAAACTAGAGAAATAAACCAAAGGATTTGAGTGGATAAATAAACTCATCAAGACATATAATCATTGGCCCTTTAGCTTAATTTGAATCTATTCAATAGAAGAATTGCATATCACTAATTCAAATGAAAGCTCAAAATACCTAGTGGTTAACTCAAATTTGATGGTCATTTTTTAAAGTATAATAGACTCAATTTATTTGTATAATCTGTATATAATTTAAAAGTTTATAGACTTTTTATAACCAATTTTAAAGGACTACACAATTAATCAATCACATTACTTGAAATTAATTGACTATCCATTTTCTTTATTGCCAATTATTTCATACCAAGTATCATCTATAACATTAAATTTAATGTTTGTGATTCATCAACTAAGGCACCTAGAAAATTAATCATTCACATTACTTGAAATTAATCAATTGTCTATCTACTTTACTACCCCATGTCCCATGTCAAGTGTCATCTGCAACACTAAATTTCATGCTTCGCGATATGTGATTTAACCTTCCTAATATGTGATTACAACTTTTAATTTCATTCTCATTGTCTACCAAACATTATTAATGTTTGATATAGTTTCTTTTCAAAGTAATCTACCTTATCTTTTATGCATATGGTGAAGCATTGTAGAGTTTTAAATATGTACCATTGATCATATTTTGGTCCCTGTAATGTTAAATGAAGTAGAAACTTAGCTCATTTTCATGTTACGTGGAATTATACACTATTTAAAGGCATAAAAAATTATTTAATTTTATTAAAAATATAATAATATTTTTATACTATTAACAATATATAGATGTATTAAAATATATTATACTAAAATATATAAATATAATATTGATTTATATCCTATATTAACATTTATATTATATGATATAATAATATTGATTAATATTAAAATATATTTTACAAAATATATAATATTAATACATAATTAATTAGTTTAATAAATAAAAATATTGTGATATATATTATATGTCAATAATATTTATTTAATAACTAATATAATTTGTGTATGGGGGTGGGTAAGAGGGGTTATGTGAAGTAAAAGAGTGTAAATCGATAATTAAACCTAGTAGTTACTGCAAACCCATGACAATGTCAAAATAATTTTATATAAAATAATTGTGGGTGCAAACCTATCAAGATCTGAATCACCATGTAATGCTTTAGTCTATGATAACTTACATTCTTCATGTAAAGAGATAGCCTATTATCATAATCACTACATCAAAATTGAAACTCTCTTGATTTTGATCAAGGGACATTTGTATTCATTGGATAAGGAGCATAGTTGTGGGTGATCAAGTTTTGTCTTGGTGATTGCAATGAAGAAATTACTTTTGTTGCAATGGTGCTAAAAATTTAGAAGCAACCAAGAAGAATTTTGGGTTTAGAAATATGATAAAAAATTGAAGTGAACATATATTTTTGAAAGACACCATTTATTCCTATGTGTATGCCTACTATTATACCACCACCACTTATTTCTCCTAATAATTAATAATGTTACATCTTCAAAAAATGTGGATGAAACTCCACTTATTATGCAAGAGCCTAATAATTATTTCTAAATCATTACCATTGGTTTCAAAGATTTGTGATGATAATTTTAATCCTATTTTCATATTTGAACTTCCATAATTTTCATTGTACTATGGTCTTGTAGTAGATTATTGAACATTTTTCAATTTTGATGATCCCCTTGGATGTGATCCAAAACCCATGGCAGGAGACCCATCAAGCGTTATTTTTTACAATGAGTATGTTTTTATTTTTATTAGAATGAAATTACCTAAACTATACAAATATACATTTAAATAAAATCTATAAATAAAAATTCTATATATAGTAAGTGTTTTGAGGTAAATTGCTTATGCCCTCACATAATGATAATTTAGATAAGCACACAAAATCCTTTCCCAAGGGGTCTTTGAGTTATTAGGTATGATTTTGTGTCACTTATTTTAATTAATATTTTGGGGTCAAATTCATCTCCAAATATTAGTTTATAATTTAAATAAAGGTGACTCGCCCTGATAAATATTTGAATTGGCGAGTTAAATTATCTCAAAGGTTGAGGTTAGGGGGATAAACATTGAGTCAAATCTCTATTAGATAATTTGATTATGTTACATATTCAAAAAATGTGGATGAAACTCCACTTATTATGTAAGAGCCTATTATTTCTAAATCATTGTCATAATCTCTAAGTCGAAATTGCAACTCCCCTAGTTTTGATCAGGGGGCATTTGTATTCATTAGATAATGAGCTCATTTGTGGGTGATTAGGTTTTATCTTAGAGATTTCAATAGAGAAATTGATTTTGTTACAATGATTCTAAAAACATTATAAGTGAGCAAGAAGAATTTTATGTTTAGAAATATGATAAAAATTTGAAGTAGACATATATGTTCGAAATACACCATCTATTCTAATGTGTATGCATACTATTATATCACCAAGTCCAGTTATTTTTCCTAATAATTAATAATGTAACATCTTCAAAAAATGTGGATGAAACTCCACTTGTTATGTAAGAGCATATTATTTTTGAATCATTACCATCGATTTCAAAGTTCTATGATGATAATTTTACTTTTATTTCCATATTTGAACTTTTATAATTTTCATTGTACTATGTGGTCTTGTAGTGGATTATTGAACATTTTCTAATTTTTATGATACCATGGATGTGATCCAAAACCCATGGTAATAGATTGATCAAGTGTAATTTTTTGTGATGAATCTCTTGCTATTTTATTAGAATGAAATTCCCTAAATTATAAAAATATATATGTAGATACAATCTATAAATGGATTAAAGTCTATATATAAAATCCTATATATAGTAAGTGTCTTGAGTTAGAATGTGTATGCCCTCACATAAGCATATTAATTTAGATAAGCACACCAAATCCTTTCCCAAGATTTCTTTGAGTTATTAGGTATGATTTTGTGTCACTTATTTTAATTACCATTTTGGGGTCGAATTCATCTCCAAATATTAGTTTGTAAATTTAAGAAAGGTGACTCACCCTCATAGGTATTTGAATTGGTTAATTAAATTATCTCAAAGGTATTCCAAGGGGGATAAAAATTACGGAGTCAAATCCCTATTTAAAGACAATTTGCTTATGTTACATCTTAAAAAAATGTGGATTAAACTCCACTTATTATGCAGGAGCCTATTATTTCTAAATCATTACCATCATTTACAAAGTTATATGATGATAATTTTACTTCTATTTCCATATTTTAAATTCTATAATTTTCATTATATGTCTTGTAGAGGATTATTAAACACTTTTCTAATTCTGATGATCTCCTAAATGTGATCTAAAACCCATGGTAGGAGATGCATCAAGTGTAATTTATTGGGACTCGTATAAGTCAGGGATTGATCAAATATGCTTAGGGATTGATTATAGGTGTAGGGAGAGTCTGAAATGAGTTGACACTCAACCAACTTTGTAATAAGAAGCACCAAAGGCTTTATGAATCTAGTATTTTTTTATGAGATGCATTTTGTAATATAGCTCATTGTAGCAATGTCATGTTCACTATTTGATTGGTATCACATTTTGGTTCATTCAAATTAACATTGTAAATGGCTTGATCTTAAATTTCCATGTATTATATGAGGTTAATTTAGTGGCCCCAAACTTTACTAGTTTGTTTAATATAAAGATTTTTATTTCTCGATCATGCTCAGGGTCACCCAATTATTTCTTATAGGTCAAAAATTTTAGTGACACATAGTGTGGTGGCAAGGAATGAAATGATACCTCTAACACAAGAGGGTTATTCAAGACATATTTTGAATCAAACACATAATTTTGATGTCTTTAAGGTGTTCTTCTCAATGAGATAATTTTTTTCCTCCAATACTTTAATAATTTGTAATGAGAATTTTGAAAAATCCTAACCTTGGTTCCTTTCCCTTGATTTACAAAATTTTGTCTCAAATACAAATCTTAAGATCTAAAGACATATATAAAAGGATTCAAGTATTATATATATATATATAGATATATATATATAATATGGAAATTTATTTATAGATATACTATATAAATAGAAAGTGCTCTTATGATAGCTAGAAATGATCTTGGTCATCATATAATGGACCAATTAGTCATAAAAATGCCTTAGAAATTCTTTCTAAATGAGTTGGTAGCTGAAAATAGAATTGATCATCTTGGGATGTACCAGTTAGTCATCAAAATTCCCTAGTTGAAAAGCTTTCCAAATGAGTATGTTGTTATTTTATTACAATGAAATTCCTTAAATCATACAAATATACATTTAGATACAATCTATAAATGGAAATTATATATATATATATATATATATATATATATATATATATATATATATATATATATATATATATATATATAGTAAGTAATCTGAGGTAGTTGAAAATGACATTGATCATCTTGGGATATACCGCTTTATAGTAATCTAAATCTACTCAAACATCAAACTACCTAAGTAAGATCTAGAGTCATTATAAATAAATGTAATAAATGAATTTATAATTCAAATCAACATTATAATACTAAATATAAATGCTCTAAATCATGATTAAATATAATATGAAAAAAAGATTGGATTGATTATATTAAACTCAAAATTTTGACATTATGTTGGCATGATCATGGACTATTGATGATGGATTAGATTGGCATGGAGACTATAATTAATCACTTTAATAGTTGGACATGGATTTTATATATGATTTATAGTTAGCTAAAATGGAGGAAAATAGAAAGAGGAGGGAAAGATCAATGGTTGAGATTCAAAGATAGCTTGGGGAGATCAAGGGTTGGGGATTATTATTGGAAGCCTCTAGATTTAGAGATTTCTAGAGAAGAGGGATGAGAATAGAGAGGATTATAGAATTGGATAATTTTAGAATCCTCTTAGGGACTAATTAGGATTAGGTAAGGGATTATATCTGGATTAGGTGGGTGATTAAATACTAGGAGTGTATGAGAGCCTAGGAATAGGCTAGTGTAGGTGGGTAGGTGGGCCATGAGAATTTAAAATTTCTAAAATAATAGATAAGTGGGGATTAGGATAAGATAATGGGGATTTAGGATATTAATTAATTAATTTTTATGGATGGATAAGGTTAGTAGATGGAAAATAATGAAGATGGAAATTAGATAAATAATTAGAAAGGGGTGATAAATTAGCAGGATGAAAGGGGATAAATTAGATAAGAAGAATTAATGTCGACTAATAATAATATTAGTGAAATTCAATGGAGAGAGAAAATTTAGATGTACAAATATTTGGATGTACTAGATAAAGATAAAAATTCTTTTGAAAAGCTTCCTAAGAGATATAATTAAATCTTGTGTTTCATCAGTAATATAATTTATATAGTCTTGATAAATGAAGTTTTTATGATATTTATATCGAAATATTTTTTTCAAGAGGAGTAAAGTTTCTTGGTTTATAGATTCTTTTTTAAATTTAATTGATTTCACATGGATGTGATTTGGACATGTATTTTTGACCCTAATATTGGGCTTCAAAGTTGAAGTACTTGTGTTGTTAACTAAAATGTTTAACCCTAACTTTGTATTGAGATATCACACGACTTGTCATAAATGAAAAGTTAATGTTTATATATTGGTATGGTGTATACATCTTATGCCATCACATAAAAATAATTTAAATAACCCCAAAACATAATTTCCCAAGTCTAGGTCTTTGAGTTACTAGGTATGATTTTGCATCACTTATTTTAATTACCATTTTGGGGTTGAATTTGCCTCCAAATATTAGTTTGTTAATTCAATAAAGGTGACTCGCTCTCACAAGTATTTGAATTGGTGAATTAAATTATCTCAAAGTTATTCTATGGGGGATAAAAATTGAGTCAAATCCCTATTAGATAGTTTAATAATGTAATTTAATGAACAAATATAAATAAATTTTTTAAATTAAAATAATTATAATAAATAATAAAAATATGTAAATATTTTTATATTCAAAACTATCTGAGTTTGTTATTTATTTTTATTTATGTTTAAATCTTTAACTATTTTTATTAAATAATGTACACTATTTAAATTTTAATATGTTTAAATATATAGGTGTTTTTTTAAAATATTTTTTAAATATGTTACAAATTTTTATATAAAATTTTAAATTATTATAGAATTAAAAATTCCCATGTGCTTTGAAATTAGGGTTAAATTTATATTTTTCTCTTTTCATTATTTTATCTCAATTTTTCTATGTCCTTTTTGAAGGCCAAAAACCATTATTTTATTGACTATTAGGTTAACTATGGCATTAGTGGTGGAAGCATTGACCCCATTTTTCACTATCATTTTTGTAGGTGCTTCTTGTTAGGTATTTGATCTATGTAATGTATTATTTTACTATATCTAAAATATGTAATTTGTTTGGCTTGACATGACCCTTTTATTCATTTTTTACTACTTTAAGTTATGAAATCACTACGAATCAGATAGACCTAGATTTTTGTTATGAAATGGCGTAGATTGGGAATGTTTAGTGCTTACTTGTATTCAATAGAGACCCAAATTGTGAATGTGAGGGGAAAGCAAACATTTTTTATTAACTATAAGTAAAGAATGAAATTTTTGAGATAATGAAATGGTATATATTAGGATTGTTTAGTGCTTACTTTTATTCAATAGGGACCCAAATGGTGAATGTGAGGGGAAAGCACACATTTTTCATTAACTGTAAGAAAATAATGAAATGGTGGAGGTTAGTATTGTTTATCACTTACTTATATTCAACAAAGACCCAAATGGTGAATGTGAAGGGAAAGCAAACATTTTTTATTAACTATAATTAAATAATGAAATGGCCAATATAATTTGATGATTGAGATAATAAAATGGTAGAGATATATTGTTTACCACTTATATTTAATAAGGACCTAAATGGTGAATGCGAGGGAAAAGTAGACATTTTTTATTAACTACAAACAAATAATGAAATGGTTGAGATAATTAAATGATAGAGATTAGGGTTTTTTAGTGCTTACTTCTATTCAATAGGAACCCAAATGGTGAATGTGAGGGGAAAAAAATATTTTTTATTAACTATAAGCAAATAATGAAATGGTCAAGATAATGAAATGGTGAAGATTAGTATTGTTTAGTGCTTAATTATAATCAACAAGGACCCAAATAGTGAATGTAAGGGGAAAGCAGACATTCTTTATTAACTTTAAGCAAATAATGAAATAGTGAAGATTAATATTGCTTAGCATTTACTTGTATTCAATAGGGACCCAAATGGTGAATGCAAGGGGAAAGTAGACATTTTTTATTAACTGTAAGGAAATAATCATAGTAAAAGAGTGTCATGATGTAAGAGGGTCTCAATGGTTCCACCCTATCTCTATCTCCTTAGATCATTCGTATGTGGGCTCTATTCAAGATACTACAAATTGTTTCTATTTTAAACTAAGTTGAAAATTCATTTTTTGGCCTATTTTAGGTTATTATTATTTTAGTTGAATTATTTTAATTTTATTCTAAGTTGAAAAGTCATTTTTTTGGGTGGCAAATGTTCCCCTCATGCCACATCATAGACTTTAATGAATGAATGATTGAATAACACCTAGAATTATTATTTTGGGTTACAAAATTTTCCCTTGTGCTTTGATATTCTTGGGTAGAGGGGTCTCATGCATAATTATATATTAAAAATTTTATTATAAAATATTTACACCTTAAAAATATTAGCAACTATTATTTAGGGAGAAGTTTTTGAGGGGTGGGAAGTAGTAGGGGGATACAGATTTATATAGATGCTCTATTTTTTAATTTCTAGCTATAATTTCAATCCAATTAATTTTTTATTTTTTTCAAACAAAATTTTAGTAGTAAAATGCTACTAATTTCTCTCATCAGCACATATTACATGTAATTTTTTAGTCTTTGAATCACATTTGGATATCTTCAAAGCATCTGGTACATGTCTTTTGATCACCCTGTATAGGTCTTTAGAGCATTCCAAAAAAAAATCAGGACATCCTATGTATGTCTTTATAGCACACCTAGAGCATATTTGGGTCAATTCTAGAGCATCTTTTGAGTGTCTTCAAAGTGTTCAATCTTAAAATCTCACTTGATGAATCCTCCAAATTATAGCCGAAAGAGTTGTAAAATCTATGTGTTGCCTTCTAAAAATTACCCCATCCTTGGGATGTGTTTCTCTACCCAAAATTACCCCATCCAACTTATGATTTAAAATTCCAACACCACCATGGAGATAGAGAACATAAAATGATAGAAGGCCTAAACCTCATCCCAATCTAAACATCTAAATCTATTTCCTCTAAGTGTTGAGTGATTATCTGGTAAATGACTTTGGCTCTTCTTAGACTCCATTTAATATTGGTGGGGTTGAGGACTTCCCTGTAATTCAAATCAATAGGTGATATTTCCCACCTAGCAAGACTTGGATTGAAACCATTGGCATAATGGTGTTAAAAAATATCTAAAATTAGTATTATTATATCTCAATAGCTCATGATATTTATTCTTCATATGCATATGATATAGTGTTTGAAAATAATAAATACATTTCTTTTCTTTTGGATATTGTGGTATCATGCATAACCTAGTGGTGCTTTGTAATTCTAGAAATTTATTATTAGTCTATTTTCATGCCATTTGGTTCATTAGAGTGGAGATAAATGCACACAATTATGCTTTCTAACAAATAAATTTATCAAAAAACTAGATTGATATCTTAATAATAAATTAAAAGTATATAACACATAAATTTCATCATACCTTTCTTTAGTGCTCTTTACAAAAATATCCATAAATACATGCTCATCTTCAATGATATGTGAAAATCAATGGAAATTAACTAAATTTGCCATTTATAAAATTGGTCATGTAAGAAAATAACATAAACTGATGAAGGCAACTTGCATGCTAATAGTTTCATAGAAATAACACAAATGTGTTGGATAGAAGCTTGTCATTTCTATAATTGTAGTTGGGATTCTACCAATTGCTTCTAAGATTCCTCCTTAAGTTTGACATTTTCATCTTTCAATTTTGAATTTTCTTCTAGGTGATATGCTAGACAAAGATTATTTCATATAATGCAATATGGAAAGAGTGAACAACTCTTGTTGTACCCTCTATTTGAACTACAATCTCTTGTGTTTCTCTTTGTATGGCTTGAATAGAGGCTTGTAACTCATAATTTTGAGTTGTGAGTTATCTTATTCTATTAGTATGTTTGTAAAGCATTGTATTTATATCAAAACTAATTTATTTTAGATTATTAATCAACTTATGCTTATCAACATTGACACTTTGAAAATCAATAACCTGAGTGTCTTTGATATCAAGAGAATTCTACAAATTACTTGATTCTTAAGTCTATGAAAAAATTACATTGTGGGACCTAGTTTGTTTAGCTAACTCTAATAATAGATTATTTCAACCTTTGTTTCAAATTATAAATCATCAAGTCCTTACCTTTCAAAGTTGAATAGAAAACATCTAACTCTTTTATTACAGCCTGATTGATTCCTCATGACATGATATAATTTTATTCTTTATTGATAGAATGTGGAGAAATGGATCTTTGTCAATAAAGTGTGCCTTACCCTTATCAACAATAGAGGGCATAATATGCTCTACTTCTTGAAGTATAACTTCGTTTACTATGGTTCCCTCTAAAAATACAACTTCTTCTATGGCTTGCACATCTTCTTCTTCTTTTTACTAAAATATAAGTCATTGAATGCATCAGATTTTAGTTAGATGAGTATGAGGGGTGTCTAAATAAATTCCCATTTATAAATTTGATATTCAATGTAGTATCTTTAGAACTAATGGTGGTATACATGGCTATTCTATAATTTAAACTATGGGTTATTCAATCTAGATGGTAGTGGAAGGAAGAGAGATAGGGTGTGGTGTCTTTTTGGTAGGAACTAGAGAAACATTTTAGAGGAAAGAGGACCAAGCCTATTCACCCGTTGGTTTACTAAGAAAATAATAGAGACAAATGAGTGTAACTATCCCATAATGGTAGGTATACCTAGTACCCCATATTATCTTTTGAGAAACATTAATCAGATCATTGTGAAGGAAAGAAGGAAGATTAATCTTATATTCTTCTCAAATAGCTCCTTTCCTCAAGTGAATAAGGAGACTCATAACATCTCCACCCACTAATATAAAATGACCATCACAAGTGATATATTTCATTATCTAAAAGACAACATTTTGTCAAGGTTGAGGAAAACTTTCTCTCAAAATTCCCTTGGCCATTCCTTGGGGGTTTTTGTCTAGTTTAGGGTGTGGCTCATTTCCTTCAACAAACATATAAATCAGGTCAAAAAAATTGATCTTTATAATGCCAAATTCTCTATCCTTAGGAAGGCAAATATTTGGGGAGGAAACCTCTACACATGGTAGAATTAGTCATTGTAGTGTTTATCATCAATGGAAAATTCAATGGTATTGAAACTAGTGTCTCATAAGACTATGTTTTTCCCATATGAATAGATAAATGGAACCTATTTTGAGTTAGAAATTATGGAAATTGCTTATTTGGCCATGGATTTCAATTTTTTATTGATGAGATCATATATTGTCTTAATGTGGGATGAATGCATAGAAGTCCTTTTTTTCAATCTTGATTAATGTAATATTGATGGTGATTCTAGTTTATATTATATTAATTTCAAGATTATCAAAATTAAAATTATTAATTTTATCAGTTAATTAAACCATAATTAAATTTAACTTTAATTTGAATTTGATTTGTCATCAATTTTAGATTTACAGCTAAAAATTTCCACCTTTCAACCCATGGCTACCACCTCAGATACAACTAAGTACTCATGTGCTTTGAATATGACTAAGCTACCTATTTGGCTTGAAATATGGACATGTGGAACCATTTATTTGTCTCATAGATTCTTAAAATTCAACTTTTCATGATGATTCATCTATTTCTCACTATGTAGTGACTCTAAATTCATAGAGAGCTCTCAAGTGGTGCCTTCTAATTATGATACTTAAATGGGAAATACACTCTTGTTTCTATTTTAAAGGTATCTCCTAGGAGATACCTGGAAGGGTAAATCCACTCTTGTGCATGTTTTAAAGGTATCTCCTAGTAGATACCTTGAAGGTATTACAAGGGCTTTCAAAATATCACCTAGTAGTACCTTCTATGTAAAACAAATTCCACTTGTTCCTTGAAGGAGAAATACACTCTTGTGTCTATTTGAAAGGTATCTCATAGGAGACACCTTTAATGAGAAATCCACTCTTGTGTATGTTTGAAATGTATTTCCTAGGAGATACCTTGAAGGTATTACAAGAGACTTCAAAATATCACCAAGTGTTGCCTTCCATATAAAAAATATTTCACTTGGTCCTTGAAGGAAAAATCCACACTTATCCCTATTTTAAATGTATCCCTTAGGAGATACCTTGAAGGGTAAATCCAATATTGTGCATGTTTGAAAGGTATCTCTAAGGAGATACATTAAAATTATTACAGTAGCCTTCAAAATATCATCTAGTAGTGCCTTATATATAAAGGAAAATCTACTTTTTCCTTGAAGGAGTAATCCACTATTGTGCCTATTTGAAATGTATCTCCTAAGAGATATCTTGAAGTGGAAATCCACTCTTGTGCATGTTTTAAATGTATTTCCTAAGAGATACCTTGAAGGTATTACAAAGGCCTTAAAAATATCACCTAGTAGTGCCTTCCATGTAAAGGAAAAATTCACTTGTTTCTTAAAGGAGAAATCCACTCTTGTGCTTGTTTTAAAGGTATATCCTAGGAGATAACATGAAGGGGAAATCCAATCTTGTGCATGTTTGAAAGGTATCTCTTAGGAAATACCTTTAAGGTATTACAAGGGCCTTCAAAATATCACCCAGTAGTGCCTTCCATGTAAAGGAAAATTGTACTTTTTCCTTGAAGGAAAAATCTACTCTTGTCCTTATTTGAAATGTATCTCCTAGGAGATACCTTAAAGGGTAAATCCACTATTTTCCATGTTTTAAAGGTATCTCTTAGGATATACATTGAAGGTATTACAAGGGCCTTCAAAATATGACCTAGTAGTGTCTTCCGTGTAAAGGAAAATTCCACTTGTTCCTTAAAGGAGAAATCCACTCGTGTATCTATTTGAAAGGTAAATCTTAAAAGATAACTTGAAGGGTAAATGCATTCTTGTATATTTTTTAAATGTATATCCTAGGAGACACCTTGAAGTTACTATGATGTCCTTTAAAATATCACCTAGTAGTGTCTTCCATGTAAATGAAAATTGTACTTGTTGCTTGAAGGATAAATCCACTTTTGTTTCTCTTTGTAATGTATCTCCTAAGAGATATCTCAAAGGGGAAATATAATCTTGTCCATGTTTAAAAGGTATCTCCTAGGATATACATTAAAGGTATTACAAGGGCCTTCAAAATATCACCTAGTAGTGCCTTTTATCTAAAGGAAAATTCCACTTTTTACTTGAAGGTGAAATGCACTCTTGTGCCTATTTGAAACGTATCTCTTAAAAAATACCTTGAAGGGAAAATCAACTCTTTTTCATGTTTGTAAGGTATCTCCTAGGAGATACCTTAAATTTACTATGAGGGCCTTCAAAATTATACCTAGTAGTGCCTTCCATGTAAAGTAAAATTTCACTTATTTGTTGAGGGATAAATCCACTCTTGTCCTTGTTTTAAATGTATCTCCTATGAGACACCTTGAAGGGAAAATACTCTCTTGTTGATATATAAACTAGCACTTATTTCCATGTAAAATTTTTTTACCTTGGATCGACTCATCAAATAACTCAATTTCTAAAAACACTCAAGAAAACAAAACTAAATTTGACCTTTTACTACTTATTTGTCTCAAATCTCAAAGTGCTCAATTTTATGTTAATATGTTATATTTTACTAAATATGCATTCAATAATTATTAATAAATAAAATTAATCAAAATACAAAAAAAGAATGCATAGTTAAAATCAACTCATGACAAGCACTTGATAAAATAGTTTGGTAATGCCTACATCTTCAAGTTTGCTTATAGTATAAACTAATCCATTTCCTTTAAAAGTGAGTACATGGCCTACCCTCACAATTATCAAATGGATACTATAATATTTCACACAAATCAAACAATAGATCTTCAAAAAGTCTTGATAAACCCATGAATAGACCTTCCACCTTACTATCATGCAAATGTAATCTCGCAATCTTATGGATTTATAATAAAGATATCAAAAATGGAATTTTAAAATGGTCTTAAAAAATCATCATAGGGATTTCAACATACCATTTAAATCTTCTCATAGTCTAAGACAAATCCCTAGTATACACTGAGAAGTGTAAATCTCTCTAAGTCCTTCAAAACTTAGGATACATGTAGACTGATCTCTATATTGGTCATTACACTATCTAAAAAGCTTTAATATGAGGCATTAAAAATGGCATCAAATGACCTCAAATATAGACACTCAACATATGGTTGGAATCATCTCTAGCTTTAGCTCTTCAGCTCTCAGCTTTGGCTCTCAACTCTTCAGCTCTAGCTCTTTGGCTCCTTGACTCTGGCTCTTAGCTTTGGATCTTTAGCTCTAGATCTTGGATCTAAATTTGTCTCTTGAATCTTCATATTTTTGGCTCTAACTCTTTAGCTCTAGCTCTTGAGCTTTGGCTCTTGAATCTAGCTCTATCGTAAGAGCTTTGAGACTTTGGAATGAATTCACTGAATTCTAATTCTAATTCTCAATGATTTCCAAATAACTCCTCACCCATTTATATACTTGTGGGAGGTCCAATTTTTTTATTATGATGATTATCTAAAATATTTTTTAAATAAATTTCATAATTATCCCATACCTAATTTTTATGATATTTTAAATTGTCCATTACATTTAAAAATATGGGGTGATAATTATCTCCCAATTTATGATGTTTTATGTTTATCCCATTTTAATAAGGTGGAATTTAAAAATATTAATGACTTGGGTTGAGCCATATTGCTACGTCACTTTATTTCCATGTCATCAAGTTTGACCATAACTTTGATTGGTCATAACTTGCACATACAGACTCTGGTTTTCAAATCATAAAATGTGCCAAAAAGCTTCTAAAAATATATACATCATAGAATTATTTCATAAACATTCTAAGATTATCATTTTTTCTAGTTTTGACTAGTGTTGATCACTTTTTGACCTAATTTGATTAGAACTTTGACTGGTTGCATAAGAAGCATACGAGCTTCATTTCTAAAGTTACACATACCATCACAAAGCTCTTGATTAGATATTTATAATGGTGTAGGATTTGGTATAATCTAGGACATTTTTTAAATTGACCTTAGGATCAATACTCCCTACTAATAAGGATTTTAGTCCACTAAAAGTTGGTACCTAATTAAAATACCAGTCAGTTTTGAAGATACTCTAATGGGTCTTATTGGTCTACTCAAGTTTCACAAATATACCTACAACACTTTGAACTATTGATTAATCACATCATCTATAAATCATATATTTCTTCATGGCCATCAATAGCCTCTACATATAATTAAGATGTAATGACTTCCTCTATTGCATGGCTTTACAAGAGCCTTTACATAGATAAGCCTAGTGATCTCCTCTACTATCGCTAAATAGTCCTCTATAATATATCAAGTACATAACCCAAATCATAACATAGAGATAATAGTGGTAAAATATGATTCATAACTCAAAAATGTAAAAAGGCCCTAAAACAAGGCATGATTTATATTGAATCGTGTAATTGCTAATATGGTCACAATATATCAAACTATCTACCCACTGTCACATCCTATAAATGATGAACTACCAAATACTAAAATAATCACCAATACAACTACAAGACAAGTTTTTCAATGTAAATAAAATATAATATTGGTTGTGACCATGTTGTAATACATTTCCCTAGTGGGTCTTATCAATGCATCCAATTATAAATGTGCCATAAATAGATGCATTCCAAAATAGTAATTATTCTAGAACAAGTACTATAGGAAATCTAAATCCTACCTAATAACCTATGAAACTATTGTCAAATCTTCCAAGCTAATTATTGAGTTAAATTCCTTAATAATTCAACAAGAAACTCATAAAGCTAACACTGTAGATTTAAAAAAATAGAGATAATCATAACATAAGAGTGAGAATTAAAAACTTCACATGATAAACCTATCTCAAAGTGTTCCGACAATAGTAGCTCCAAAATGCATATATCAAAGAGTGGGTAAATGTCCTTTGTCAACATACAATAGGAATCCTAACAATGCTTTGAAACATAAATGCATATACCAATCCACTAATCATGACATCATGAAATTAAGAAATTATTTACTAACCCTTTTAATTAGATTCTCTTGTTTACAGTGTTTAATTTCCTTAGTGGATTTACTGACATCTAAATGGGTTGAAAAAACCTTCATTAATTACCTTATTAATAGGTTTATAAACCATCTTCTTCTTACCATTACTAGGATGGTGGGATGGTTGAAGTTTCCAACAATTCTTAACCCAATGTCCACTCACATGATAATACATGTAGACATCCCTTTTATTAGGTGAGGTCACCCATTTACCATTTCTCGCTTTGCCAATATGAGAATGGTCTTTAACACTTACAATCTACTTCAATAAAGATTGTCTTTTACAATAATATACAACACAATGGTTATTTAATCCATAAAATGTACAAGGGAAAAAATGCAACATCTTTTGAATATCAAAACTAAATTTCTTATATGTCAAAAATGAATCAGAAGTCTTGGAATTCACATTTATATTAGTGTTTTTTCTAATGTAATATTGAGGAGGTGGAATTTCAATACCTGTTTTACCTAATTTCTTACACCCTCCATTGTTCCTTCACAAAAAGGAATTTTTCTCTGCTAATTGCCTTGGATCTTGGTTGTCAAAATCTTGTCCTCTTTTAGCAATGGAGGAAATCTCTCTAATATCTATTTTCTCACTAGTGTAACCCTATCATACATGGCAAGATCTATGCTCTACCTATATTGGGTTAGCCATACCTTGGCCATTCTTACCAAGGACCCTTCCATAAAATCCTATTTTCAATAATAGTTTAGATCTAATGCCCTTAGTGTGTTTCTCAAAAATACTAAAAGAAATATCTAAAACATCTAAAAATGCATGAAAGGAATTACCATATGAACAACTTATAGTGTACTCATCAGTCATAGTGGTTGCATCTATAGTGGAAGATAATTGGTGAAGATTGTGTTTCTCTTCATCATGCATCTATGTCAAGAGCTTATTCTTGGCTTGTAGCTCTAATTTTAAGTGGGCAATCTCCTCTTCTGAGGAGTAAAAATGAGCTCTCAGGAAAGCATTCTCTTCCTAGATCTACCGATTAATTGATTCAAGTTCATTAAGCCTCTTTTTATTAATCTTTGCCTATTATTTCATGTTCCCTTCAAACAACCTAATTTCACAAACTACAAATAGAGTATTAATAGACCCAAAAAGTCTACAATAATACTAGGAACTAAAATTAAAACAATTAATATCAAATCCACACAATCAAAATCTAACCCAATATACTAACTACTTTGATACCAAACTTGATCTACAAATTGGCACTGATTTCCATGCAAAAATTATTTACCTTAGATCATTTCATCAAATCACTCAATTTCTTGAAACACTCAAAAAATGAATTATCAAACCTTGAAGTGCTCAATTTTCTATTAATATGTCATATTTGACTAATTATGCATTCAATAATGATTAATAAACAAAATTAATAAAAATGTGGAAAAAGAATGCATAGATAAAATCAACTCATGATAAGCACTTGATAATGAAGTTGGGAAATGCCTATGTCTTCAAGTTCACTTATAGTATGACCTGATCCATTTCTTTGAAAATTGAGTACATGGCCAACCCTCATGATTATCAAATCGATACTCTAAGATTTCACACAACCAAAATAATAGAGCTTCAAAAAGTCCTAATAAACCCATGAATAGACATTCCACATTATTTTAACATGAATGCAATATCAAAATACTATGGATTTCTACCAAATGTCTCAAAAATGGACTTATAAAATGGTCTTACAAAAATCATCACAAAGATTTCAACATATCATTGAAATTGTCTTAAAGTATGGGATAAATCCATAGTTTACACTAAGAGTGTAAAGTTCTCTAATTCCTTCAAAACTTAGGATATATGTAGACTGGTATCTATATTGGCCATTACACAATCTACAAAGCTTTACTTTGAGGCATTCAAAATGGCATCAAATGACCTCAAATCTAGACACTCAACATATGGCTAAAATCATCTCTAGCTTTGGCTCTCAACTCTTTGATTTTGGGTCTTCAACTTTAGCTCTCAGCTCTGGCTCTTAGCTTAGCATCTCTTCAACTCTATCTCTTAGCTCTTCATCTCTAGCTCTTAGCTCTAGCTCTAGATCTCAACTCTTCAGCTCTGGCTCTGGCTCTTAGTTCTTCAGCTCTAGCTCTCAGGTTTGGCTATGCCATAAGAGCTTTGAGACTTTGGAATGAATTCACTATATTATAATTCCAATTCCCAGTGATTTCCAAATAACTCGTCACCCCTTTATATACTTGTGGGAGGTCCACTTTTTCTGACTGGGATGATTATCCACAATCTTTTTTTAATAAATTTCATAATTATCCCATACCTAATTTTTATGGGATTTTAAATTATCCATTACATTTAAAAATATGAGGTGATAATTATTCCCCAATTTATGATGGTTTATGTTTATCCCCCATTAATAAGGTGGAATTTACAAATATTAGTGACTTAGGTCGAGCCATATTACCATGTCATTTTAATGTCACATCATCAAGTTTGACTAGTCATAATTTCCACATATGAACTCCATTTTTTAAATCATAAAATGTGCTAGAAATATTGAAATGAGCTATACATCATGGAACTATTTAATAATTATTATGATATCATCAAGGTTTGTATTTTTTACTATCATTGACCATTTGTTGACCTACTTTGATTGGAACTTTGACCTACTTTGATTGGAGATTCATTTCTAAAGTTCCACATACTATCAAAAAGCTCTTGATAGGATCTTCATAATAGTGTAGGATTCAGTATAATCTAGGACCTTTTTTGAATTGACCTTGAGATCACTTGTGCATGTTTTAAATGTATATCCTTGGATATAGATTGAAGGTATTATAGGGGCCTTCAAAATATCACCCAGTAATGCCTTCCATGTAAAGGAAAATTACACTTATTCCTTAAAGGAGAAATCCAATCTTATGATTGTTTGAAATTTATCTTGTAGGAGATACCTTGAAGGAAAAATACACTCTTGTTCATGTTTAAAAATTATCTTCTAGGATATACATTTAACTTATCACAGGGACCTTCAAAATATCACTCGATAATGCCTTCTATATAAAGGAAAATTCCACTTGTTCCTTGAAGGAGAAATTTAATCTTGTTCCTATTTGAAAGCTATCTCCTAAGAGATACATTAAAATTTAATACAATATTTTTCATGTTTGAAAGGAATATCTTAGGATATACCTTGAAGGTATTACAAGGGCCTTCAAAATATCACCTATTAGTGTCTTCTATGTAAAGGAAAATTTAACTAGTTTCTTGAAGGAGAAATCCAATCTTATCCCTATTTAAAATGTATCTCCTAAGAGATAACTTATAGGATAAATACAATCTTGTGTATGCTTGAAATGTATCTCCTAGGAGATACCTTGAAGGTATTACAAGGGCCTTCAAAATATCACATAGTAGTACCTTCCATGTAAAGGAAAATTGCACTTGTTCTTTAAAGGAAAAATCCACTCTTGTCCCTATTTGTAATGTATCTATTAAAAGATAACTTGAAGGTTAAATCCAATTATGTGCATGTATCTCATAGGATATATCAAAACACATAAGGACATTAAATTTTTTCTAAAATAATTCAGACTTTTATTTCTGGCTTTTTTACTGTGACAAAAGTCCCTGAAGGGCAAGTGCCCTTCAAACCATTTTCCATGGATAAAGTCCAAAAAAATGGACCTTAAACTTTTCTTGAAGGAATTAAACTTATCTCTTTTGTTGAATAAATCTAATATTTGCACTTTTACCAAAGGGTAAGCACCCTTCAGACCTTTTATGGTGGTTAAAAACTCTAATACAAGTAAGAACTTTACATCTTATCGATAATATACAACTCTTTCAGAAAATTTTTCCCATGAAAAAATGCCTAAACAGAAATTACCCGTAAAAAAAATTCCATAGATAAAATATTTGAAATAAATGACCCTTTGGATTTTTTTGGAAACACTTATCCTGATGTAAGTAGGATTTGGCCAAGACATTGAATTCCTTCAGAATTTTTATAGTAGACAAAATGTTTGATGGAAATAAGTTTTCAAACTTTTTGACTGAGATAAAAAGATTAAAGGCCTATTTACATCAGACATTGTGTTCTTGCAAAAATCCCAAAAAAGTCTAAGGGAAAGACACATTCTCTAAGCAAAGACCAGATTAGAACTTAGCCAATTTTCACATGAACTTGACCTTTCAAAGGAACACTTGGAAATGGAAGTTGGGATAAGGACTTAGGCATTTACACTTAACAATGGTCCAATTGATTTAGTTAAATTTTGGGAACAAACACTGGCTCTTTCCTAAGGATGTATATGCCCTACAGGTGTGAAAAGAACCCCATAATGTAATATTAGGTACCAATCCATTGCGCTACATAGTCAATACTTATAAATTTTATCAAACATTCATGAAGGCCCAATAAAACATGGTAGATTGAAAAAAATAGATCAAGAGGATCTAAAAATGAAAACATGATAACAAAACATGAAGGGAAACTATACAAACAAGGCCCAAAGTAGAGGGGTAACAAAGCAACAAAAATACAAAGTGATAATTTTCAAGGAGGCTATGTGACCAACTAGATCATAGTTCCACTAGTTGATTTTGTCAAGGCTGAGATATGGTAGCTTGTCCTTATAAATGATCTATTCTCTTATCTTGTAGCTTATAATTTCACATAGGGTACCATGCCAATCTATACTTCCATCTTAAAATTATTAATTCAAGTGGGATTCTTGCCTTTGTATGCCATGGTTTCCTTGAGGAGAAGCCATGAATTTAACACCTTTTCCATAATATTATCCTTATTCCACAAAACTATCATGTGTTTATCAAAATAAGCATTTGGTGTTGGTAGTGATAAATACCTCTAAAAATCTGCTTTGAATATGCATGCCACAACTATTTGATTACGTATGTGGTTCAAAAAATCATCATGCATAACCTTGCCTATGAAGAATAAGTCTTAGAGGAGGTTAATGCATGGCATCACCTTGGGCTTGGTCACAGTCAAATGCAATCCCTATCTCTTAAGTGCTAATAAGTATGTGATGAATATTCACTCTGAGGGAGATATATTTTCATCCAGTGAAAACATGTCAATATAATTGATAACATCCCATAATTCAAAATACTGGCATCATAAACTGTGTCCTTGAATTCAATTGAGTCCTTGATAGAAAATGGTGATGGTGAAAGTGTTACCCTAAATGCCTTAGATGAAGATTCCATTTCAATTATGTGTAGTGCTTATAGTTTATTTATGTACTATGTGAAAAAATCTCCTTTTCGCTAGTTGCTTGTTCACTTACAATAGTCTCATAGGTAGTTAGGGATTTTATTGTGTAGGATAGCATTTGAGTTTGAATTCATTCAAGAGTAATGAATACATCAATGGCTTCATGTCATGTATATATCCTTTAGAATTTAATTATAATTTTTTATAAATTCCCAACATTCACATGTTTTTTACTTTGTGCATAGTTCATGTCTAGCTAGTTTAGTTGGCGAGTATCCTTAACAAGTATCAAGAAGTAATTTTCTTTATTGGCCAAGTATAGCAGGCTTTCAATAGTCAAGAATCAAGAGTCAGGATTTATTTTATGACAGCCTATAAAATATCCAAATAAAATTTTTGAAAATAAAGGCCGATACTATAAACCTAAAGAGTAAAATCATTGATAAAAGACAAGTGATTAGGAACATTTAATTGCACAAAAGATCCACAAAATATCTAATGTAAAAACTCTGATCAAAACATTTTGAAGACTAAAAGTCCTGAATGAAAATTCCAAATACCAAAATCCATTATATAAAATGTTTAACAAATAACATGGAGACCAAAATCTAATAATAGGTCCCAATCAAAATGTCTGAAAACTAAATCCTAAATACATTTCCTTCAAATAAAACTAAGTCCTAGCAAGGTCCTTTAGGTTATCACCTAACAGTACCTTCAAGGTCAATAAAAATTCCACTTGTGTACATGTTGAAGGTGTCTCCTAAGAGATACTTTTAATTTTCCCTTTAGTGTACAACAATTCCCTTTGAAGTATCTCCTATGAGATTCCTTTCAATGGCCTTGTATTTCCTTGAGGGTATGACAAAGCTCTTGAGTGTAATTAATTTTCAATATAAAATGATATAATGATGGATTTTCCTTATTCAACTCTCTCTTGATGATATTATGAAGTTTTAATTTTTAATGTGTTTCACATTTCATCTTATAATTAAGACACATTTACCCCTCAATAAGATCTAGAGAAGAACTTATACACAACAATGAATGTATTGTTAACTACCTTCTTTAATTGAAACACCTAGCTACTCATTGAATCCTTTCTACACCAAAATAATGATGGGTAAGTTTCACCTCGAGGTATCTACTATAATACTCTTTTAATAACCTTGTAGTAACTTAATGGGTGACTTGAAATTATCTCCTTGAGGGTAACATGAAGGTATCTTAATGGTGACTTAAAATTATCTCCTTCAAAAAGTTTCACTCCAAGAAGATTCCAAAAATAGGGGGAAGGTTAGATTAAAAAAAAAGTCCCTATGGTCTCAATATTTACCTTTGAATGTGGATTCTCTATGGATAAGTGTTTTTAGAACCAATGTTTGTTGTGAGCAGGTGTTTTACACACATAGACAAACATAGTCAAGCAGTCTAGAAAAGTTCGATAAAGGAAAACTTAGAGGTCTGGACCAATGATTGCTCCTAGAAGATACCTTGAATGAGAAATCCACTCTTGTGCTTATTTCAAAGGTATCTCATTGAATCCCTTATATACCTTGATAACACTAGGCAAGTTCAACCTTGAGGTATCTTTGGATCGTAATCCATGTTTTGAAGTTTTGGGGTAGTTAGCCTTTTTTTCATGGACGTGATTGGCAAAATTTGGTGGGTGGCATATCAGCCTCCTCTTTCTTAGGTTCCCCTTCTTTATTTTTTGTCTAAGTCTTAGTACCTTCTGCTAATGACATGTGTTATCACAATGTTCCTTAGAAAAGAAGGGAGTTCTTATTGAAACTAAAAGCATGCCATTGGCTAAGGGAAGTGGGCCCCATTTATAACAAGAATTCCAAAGGTAGTTTGGAGGGAGAAATGTGTCACTACAACACTTCTTTTAAGCATTGTGGGAATCTTAGAGGTTGATTCGTAGATAAAAATTTCATCCCACATCTTTAAATATTTACATATGAAACTATTTATCAAGAGAGATATTTTAAGGCATCAACAGTATCCACTAGGAGATTCCTTCATGGGTAACTTGAAAGTATCTCATAGGAGATAACTTGAAGATATTACAAACCTCAATAACATTAATCAAGTTCAATCTCAAGGTATCTAATATAATATTCCTTTGAGGGCCTTGTAATACCTTCATGGGTAATTTGAAGGTATTTACTAAGAGATACCTTGAATATATTAAAAGGACCATCAAGTTAAAGTAAAAATTTAAAGGTACAATAAGGTAATTATTTAGATCTAAAACTATTAACATAATAAGGAAAAATGTTAAATTGAATTGAGGTGAAAATAGCATGTACGTAGGAGGACCTAAAATGTGCACTCTTTCAAGTATTATAAGGCCCTTAAAGTTATCAATTTATTAGCTAGTACTACTTTCAAAGTGAAGGAAATTTTACTAGGAGATACATTCAATTTCTCTATAAATGTATGATATCACCCTTCAAGGTGTCTATTAGGATATTCCTTCAAGGTCTATGAAGTACACTTGTAATACCATCATGTCTAAGTTGAAGGTATCTCCTATGAGATGTTGTGTAAGAAAAATTCACTCTTGTGCATGATTGAAAGGTATCTCCTAGGGGATACCTTAAAGGTTCTTATTAATGGGCATTTTGACACATATTAGAAAAATACTTACCCTCATCTTTATCCTTTGTAACAAATGTTTATGTATTCCTTTGCCCATCAAATTATATTGGTTGGTGCACATAATTTATTTTAGGTTTACTCATACCTTATTAGTGTTGTTAGGAACTACCGAGTACAATTGATTACTTTTGTATAAGCAACTAAACATAGAATTAAACCAGAAGTAATAAGTAACTAGAAATATGAAATAGAAAATAAGAGGAGATATGAGAAACAACTAAACTCTATTTAACTCTTCTAGAAGAAAATACAATGAATAAATCTCACTCTTCCCACACCTCTTGGGTGTACAGTAATTCTCCCTCAAGAGTTCTCTCTCTCTCTCAACCAATTACAATCAACTCAATAACCGAGTTGTTATTCCCTTCTCTTTAGCAGATCTTCTTGATCTTGCACCTTGCAGATCTAATTGATCTTACTTATAACTTAATTACAATACTGCCCCATGGGTCTCTTAAATAGGATCCAAGGCATACAATAATTATAAAAATAGACTCAAGACTAAAATTAGTCTTTACATGCAAACACTATATCTTCCTAAAATTAGAACAAATCTAATTCTAGAAATGCATGCAAATGCACACACATAGGTGACCGATGCCAGTCGCTATTAGTCTGCATATGACCGATGTCAACTGATCCCTGACCGACATCAATCAGTTATAATCCATGCCTGACTGATGTTAGTGATACTATCGATGTTGGTTACTAGTTAAGCCTAGCAACCTCCACATGAACTCAACAGTGAAGCTTTTAGCTCCACAATTCAACAATCTCCCACTTGGAGATAAAAAACTGCACCTGTACCTATACAACAACATCCTCTGTCTTGTTCTTGGCTTGTTTCTCCATCTTCAATTTCAATATTGAAGACCAACAAAAGTTGAATGAAGATTCAACTTCTCCTTTGTTACTGGCTTTATTAACATATCAGTAGGGTTCTTATCCGTATGGATCTTTTTCAGCTTCAACTTTCCATCCTCCAATACCTGTCTAATGAAGTGGTACCTAAGCTGTATATGTTTGGTTCTTGAATGAAAGGCTAAATTTTTTTCCAAATGAATTGCACTTTGACTATCACTATATAATCTACAACTCTCTTTCTCCTTTCCCAACTCTTCCATGAATTGTGTCATCCATATCAATTCCTTGCTAGCCTCTGTGACTGCAATGTATTATGCCTCTGTAGTAGATAGGGAAACAACCTTATGTAACTTTGAAATCTAGCTAACCATCATTCCACCAATACTGAACACATATCCTGTGGTGCTTCTCCTACCATCCAAGTCACCTGCCATATCTGAATCTACATACCCATGTAGAGAAGTGTTTGACCCTCCATAGCATAAATGCCTACTACTAGTCCCTCTCAGATATCTGAGAATCCACTGAACTACTTTCCAGTGCTCCTTTCCTAGATGGCCATAATATGCTAACAACTCCCACTGTTTGGGCAATATCAGGTCTAGTACATACTATTGCATACATCAAGCTCCCAACTGCTAAAGCATATGGAACTCTGCTCATGTACTCAACCTCATCATGTGATTTAGGACACTATTCTTTGCTCAACTTGAAGTGTCTAGCCATAGGTGTGTTTACCAATTTTGCATCCTACATATTGAACCTCTCCAACACCTTATTCACATAATCCTCTTGAGACAAAATCAAACTATGATTTTTCCTGTCTCTAGAAATACTCATGCCAAGGATTTTATTTGCTTCTCCTAAATCCTTCATGGAAAATATGTGAGCTAATTTTACCTTTAGCTTAGTAATTTTCTACATGTGTGAACCTGCAACAAGCATATCATCTACATACAATAATAGGATAATATAACTACCATTATCCAATCTGGTAAAATAAACACAATGGTCAAATTGACATTTACTAAAGCCATGCTCTATCATAAACCTATCAAACCTCAAATACCATTGTCTTAGAGCTATTTAAGACCATATAAGCTTTTCTTCAACCTGCACACAAGTTTTTTCTTACCTTTTACCTCAAAACCTTCTGGCTGATCCATATATATCTCTTCATCCAAATCTCCATGAAGAAATGTTGTCTTAACATCAAGCTGATCAAAGTGCAAATCCTCAGTAGCAACTAAAGACAATACAGTTTGAATAGAAGTCATCTTTACTATAGGAGAAAATATTTCACCAGAATCAATACCTAGTTTCTATGCAAATCCCTTTACTACCAACCTGGCCTTATGTCTCAATTGTCCATTCTCTCCTTTATTTAACCTGTAAACCCATTTTTTTCAGTGCTTTCTTTCCAGCTGGAAACTCAACCAAATCCCATGTTTGGTTCTTTTCCAAGGAATCAATTTCCTCATTCATGCCATGCTCCCACTATTTCCTAGATTCTACTTGCATTGCCTCATCAAAACTTTCTGGTTATCCACCATCAGTGAGCAACACGTAGTACAAATAAGGGGAATAATGAATTAGAGGTTTACTTACCCTTACAAACCTCTTCATAGGCATTTGAGACTCATTGACAACTTGCTATCTACCCAAATTCTCTGTCAGTGACTGATCTCAGTCATCTCTCAGTCTATACCTGACCAATGTCAATTCTACCTGATCGACATCGGTCATTGTCTGACTGACATCAGTTCCTATCTAGCCAATGTCGGTCTCTACTTGACTGACATCAGTATCTGTGTTTTCTTGTGAGTGATGATTTTTACCTGTGAGCTCATTTTGGATCATAACCTCATCCAAATCAAGATTGCCCTGCTCAGAATTATTTAGCCTCTTGAGCTGATCACTGTACATCACCTTCTCATTGAAAACTACATCATAGCTTCTGATAATTTTGTTAGTTTCTAAATTCCACAATCGAAATCCGAAATCTCCAAAACCATAACCAATGAAACTGCATCGCATAGATTTAGCATCCATCTTCTTTCTATTTTCTTTATCAATGTGCACAAAATCTTCAAAACCAAAAACTTTGAGAAATGAAAGATCTACCTTTTTACTTAGCCACGCCTCTTTTGGAATTCCACCATCTAGTGTAGTAGAAGGTCCTCTGTTAATTAGGTAAATTGTAGTATCTACAACTTCTACCCAAAACTGTAAGGGCAAACCAACATGCAACCTCATACTCTGTGCATGCTCCATTATGTTTTATTCATCCTTTCAGTAACTCTATTTTGCTGAGGTGTCCTTAGAACTATCCTTTCCCTACTTATTCCACTCATAGAATAGTAGATATTGAATTTATTGCTGTAGTACTCACCACCATTGTCAGATCTAAGGCACTTCAATCTCAAACTTGTTTCATTCTCAACCAAAGCTTTCCATTTCTTAAATGTGTCAAAAACATCAGATTTCCTCTTTATGCAATAAACCCATACCTTTCTTGTAGCATCATCAATGAAAGAAACATAATACTGTGATCTTCCAATAGAAGCTACCTGAGCTGGTCCCCACACATCTGTGTGAGCAAGCTCCAACTTGTGCTTCTTCTTTATTGACCTAGTTTTGAGAAACCTCACTTTCTTCTGTTTCCCAAAAATACAATGCTTACAAAAATCTAGATCTATGCTTTTCAAATCTAAAAGCTTACCTTTTGACTTAAGAACATGCATTCCCTTCTCACTCATGTGACCAATCCTATAGTGCCACAACTTTGCATCTACATTTGAAGTAGATAAAATAGAAGGAGAATAATCAGTAATACAAGTAGATAGATAAAGTGTACCTACTCTCTTACCTCTAACTAATACAAGTGCACCCTTGGAAACTTTCTAATATTCATCTGTGAGAGTTACTATGCAACCCTCATCACCCAACTTTCCTATAGAAATTAGATTCCTCTTCAGGATGGGTACATGCATGACATCCTTCAACACCCATGTGTTGCCATTCTGCAATTTCAGCTACACTTTTCCTTTGCCAACAATTTGACAAGGCTCATCATCCCCTAAATAAACTTTTTCAAAATCTCCATGGACATAATCATTGAAAAATTATCTATTTGGGGTTGCATGGAAAGAAGCACCAAAATCTAAAACCCATGATTCTACTTGAGTATCCAAAGAAAGTATAAGAGCATCTTGTGCAACAATACCTGTAACATTTGCTTCCTTATTACCTTCATGTTGATTTTCTTTGTTATCCTTCAACCAACAATCTTTCTTTGCATGCCCTTTCTTTTCACAATTCCAATAGGTTATTTTTCCATTTCTAGATTTGGATCTCCTTCCCATCTTTGACCTTGATTTCCTTTGCTTGCCCTTCTCTCTTTGCCTTCCCCTGCTTTCAATACTTAAAGCATTACCTGATGTTTCCCCTGTGCTTTTTCTGTGAATTTATTCATTCAAGATTACACTAACAACATCATCAACTTTCAAGATATTTGAAGCAGATGCAGTATTACTAACTGCCATTACCAAGCTATGTCAGCTTTCAGGTAAAGAGTATAAGATTAAGAGAGCCTTAATTTCATCATCAAAAATTATTTTGATTGAATTTAATTGATTTATAATTTCATGTAAATCATTAAGATGACTATATATAGATCCACCTTTCTGCATTTACAAATTAAATAATTGCTTCATAACATATACCTTATTCGAAGCTGAGAGTTTTTCACATAAATTTGCCAGAGTATCCATTAACTCTACCATTGTCTTTGCCTATGATAAGTTAGATATCACAGAAGATGCCAGGCTCAACCTTATAGATCCAAGAGCCTTTCTATCAAGAACATTCCATTCTTCATCTTGCATATCTGTGGGCTTGCTTGAAACCCCACCCAATGGTAAGTACAGATCTTTCTGATACAGATAATCTTCTATCTACATCTTCCATAATTGATAATTCTTGCCATTGAATTTCTCCATTCTTAGTTTACTTTCGTCTATTATTGCTTTACTCCCACTCAATCAAAAACCCCTGTGAGTGAATCCTGTAATCAACAAAATACTAACCCGCTCTGATACCACTTGTTAGGAACTACCGAGTACAATTGATTACTTTTGTATAAGCAACTAAACATGGAATTAAACTAGAAGTAATAAGTAACTAGAGATACAAAATAGAAAATAAGAGGATATATGAGAAACAACCAATCTCTATTAAACTCTTCTAGAAGGAAATACAATGAAGAAATCTCACTCTTCCCACACCTCTTGGGTGTATAGTAATTCTCCCTCAAGAGTTCTCTCTCTCTCAACCAATTACAATCAACTCAATAACTGAGTTGTTATTCCCTTCTCTTTAGTAGATCTTCTTGATCTTGCACCTTACAGATCTAATTGATCTTACTTACAACTTAATTACAATACTACCCCATGGGTCTCTTAAATAGGATCCAAGGCATATAATAATTAGAAAAATAGACTCAAGACTAAAATTATTCTTTACATGCAAACACTCTGTCCTCCTAAAATTAGAACAAATCTAATTCTAAAAACGCATGCAAATGCACACACACAGGTGACCGATGTTGGTCGTTGTTGGTCTGCATATGACCAACATCGGCTGATCCTTGACCGATGTCAGTCGGTTTTGATCCATGCCTGACTGATGTCAGTGATACTGCCGATGTCGGTTACTAGTTAAGCCCAGCAACCTCCACATGAGCTCAACAATGAATCTTTTAGCTCCATAACTCAACAAGTGTAAGTATGAGTTAATGTATATATTATGAAGATTTAATATGTATTTTGTATTGTAGTTTAGAATTAACATTTGTTGATATACATTTAATCACTACTTAATCATATAAAAAATTATGAACGGATGAAATATGTAACTTGAAGTTTACTAAAGATCAATATTTAAACCATTTCAATTGCTTTATAGAATGTCTTCAGGCAAAAAAAGAATTCCCATAGTTAAATTGCAGAAGAAGGCCTCACTCAAAGAGAATTTGAATAAAAGGTAGAAGGCCTCACTCTAAGATAATTTGGATAGAGTAACATTTAAACAACAAAAACTAAAATTAAATTCACATAAACATATTCCATTTTATGTTGGTGACAAAATTCCTCTTACTGAATGATTTTTTGAATTGTTTAGTCCATCCAACATGCATGCAGATATATACTTGTTTAGCACTACATCAAGAAAAGAATCTTCTATGATTGGAATAATGTTTGCCTATGATAAGGATGAACTTGAATATGCCCTTCAATTCTAACTAAAAGTATGAAATGGATAATAAGGAATTATCCATTGAACTACAGCTAATTTCAATAAATTTACACCCAATAAAATAGAATTTATAGAAAATAAATTTTCTCCTTCTTGTGAAACATTTGGGTTTCATTTGAATATCTATGACATCCTTCAAATATTTGGGTTGATAGACAAAGATAATTGGTCATTAGAATACAAAATATGTTTAAATAAAAACATAAACAAGGGGTAACAACTTCTTCTATTTCCCATCATGCAAACATGTATTTAAGATACCATAATGTCATGACAGAAAAACATTGAAGAGAACAAGACAATAAAGGGAAATATATTTATATGCAGCTTTGAAAGAGGTCATACAATTATTCACACCAATGGATAAAATTAAGATCGAAAAAAAGGTTGGAACACTTTTGTTAACACAGACTTCTGATTAGACACATAGTAAATTTTCTACATGGTATATTTCCTCTAGCAATTATGCCTTGAACATTACTTCAGAAATTTGTGAATTAGGGGATGCTAATATCAGAATAATAAATTTGAATAAAAGAGGGGGATTGATATAATTCAATCATTTGTAAAACATAATGAGGTTCTAATGAAATATGTTTTGTTAATTCTTTTTGATCCAAGAAACCCTAAATGCATTATTGAATTAAATGAAGTCCTTTAAGATATGATGTAGAGAAAAACTGTAAGGTTATAAATTGTAAATGGTTGACACACAATTATAACACAACAAAGAATTCTTTCAGAGGATGAATATAATTCACTATCATTGAGAAATAAATATTCTATTAGAAGGGCAAGATTTATGAAAACTTGTACTTTATTCCATATTATACACAAAATATGTAACTAATCTAATGAATCCAATGAAATAATTTATAAGGCTTCAATTGTAGAAAGAGTTCAATCTACACATGACCTTATCAAACTAAGAGGTTTAAAGAATATTGAAATACAGAAAAAAATATGGAAGAAATGTATGAACAAGATAGACACTTTTTCACACAAATGAATCGTTTAGCATAACAACTGTAGGAGATAAAATGTCTTCTTTTCATGAAACAACCCATTTGGGATTATTTTGATAAGGTTTTTTATTTGTTTTAAATTATTACTATACCTAGTTTAGATAAATAAGATTTAAATCTGATTGATACAATAGTACTTAGAAATATTTAAGGGATTTTAGACAAAAAATAGAACTAGTAGATTTATTATAAAAGAGTCTATTTCTTTCTTGAAAACCACTAAGTACAACAACATGGATACTTGGTGCAAAAAGATGAAGCTAGACAGTAACATAGTATCAAAAATTGTATATTATTTCAGCAATCATGATATGACATTGCCACTAGATAAAACAATCACACCTAAAGAGGTAATTGGAGCATTATACAATTTTTGTGAAAAGGTTTGATGATTTGTGTGTCCTAAATGAAGGTATTTTAAAAAATAAAAAAGGTTTGGAAGCATTATCTCAAGATTCATTAATAATATTAAAAAATTATCTACATAATGATAGAGGTACACTTCCCATAATAGATACAAAAAGATTCAGCTACCATTATGGGTCCCCATGTCTTTAGCCATCCATTTTAGAAGATTTTAGTGAAATGTTCATTCTTGGTTTGAATGTCAATTTGATAATTATTGATATTTTTAATCTCATTGAAGTTTTTAAGGAAGAACATATTCTCCTATTTATTCAAGCATTGATTGATAAATTTATTATTGGGGCCTTCAATGTATTCATCATCCACAAATTAGAACATTTTTCTAGCATTTAGACCTCTCTCAAGAATCTGTGTGTTGGTGATTTCCATTCCATGCAAGATATGGGTATCATACTAAGGGTTCCAAATAGTAATGGATTCAATTGGAAACATATTATAGGTATCAATTCTTTTCAGGATCCTTCTCATTTTTAGATGCAAATTTTTAGCCTTCATTCACAACAAAGTATATTAGAGGAAGGTTTTGACATATACAAAAATGTACCAACATTTCAAATGATTGGTTCACATAAAATAAGAAGGCCATTAAAAAATTAAATAGATAATATCTTTTGGGAGAAAATTATCTCTACTTTCAATGATTTGGATGCATGTGATCTACTAAAGGTTTATATAGGAGTTGGATTGGTGTGTGCTTGTACAAAATTGCAAAGAAATTTATCTTGCATTATAAAAACTGAAGAATAAACAATTGTTAATGTTTAATATCAAAATTATTTGACAAATTCAGAGAAACTAATACAAGAACAACCACTTCAATAAGTATCAGGTGCATAACATTTTTAATTTATTTTATAATCATGCTTCATTTTCCAAAAATAACATCTTAACAATCTTTTGGTGTGTATGCTTTATTTTTCAAACCTAACATATTAGCAATATTTTGGTGTGTAGCACTAATGGAATTGCATGTAAGTAAATAAATAATAATAATAATAATAATAATAATAATAATAATAATAATAAAAGATCATATCAATGAACATGACACATTACAAGTTGAAGAAGGCAAGATAAGATCATGCATATTTTATCAATTATATAATTTTTAATTTATCAATGATTTATAATACTGATAGAATATTTCTTCATCCATTTGTCTTAATTAAAATAGTTCATAATGTAGCTCTATAAATTTGTGTGTCTAACACACCAACCCATGACACAGCTTTGCAATTTGGTGTCTCCATGAAAACAACACAAGGTAAAACTCTACAACAAGACACATTTGTAAAATACAAATATAAAATCAATTTATTGTGAGAACTTTTAGTTAAGGTATTATATAATACCTTGCAGGGAATAAAGAACTAAAGTTTTAATAAAAGAGTGCACCCATACAAACTACAAAAAGGAAAAAAAAGTGAAAACCCTTTTTTTTTTGAAAAAATAGGGGTAAAAACTTTATTGAAACTTAGAATAGCTTAATCTAGAACAGCATAGGGCCAAAGCCCTAGAAACCACTAGAGACTACAAAAAAAACAAGAACAAAAACATCACTCCCCAATACCACTCTCATCTTCTACAATAATCCTCTCCAGGTCCTGACATAACTCATAGGGCATCTGCTCCCAACCATCAATCTTTTAGCCATCTATATCTTATGATGCCCATTTTGCCAGGTAATCAGCCACCCTGTTCCATTGCCTTGGAATATGGGCATAAGACACTGAATCCATACAAGAGCTAACCTAAAGTATCTACTATACTAATGTAGATAGTTGCTAGCTAACATCGGATATCTTCCTCTCAAAGAGTAGATTGACCAAGACTTGAGAGTCAGCTTCACAAATCACCTTCCTCCACCCTAGATCATAAGCTCGCTTCAAAGCATATAGGATTACCAAACCTTCCATCCTATTAATGGTATGCACCCCTTTATTAGCTGAGAAAATAAAAACCACTGAACCAAAAGAATCCCTACCAATCCCACCAATCCCAGCCGACCCTAGATTACCCCTAGAAGAACCATCCATATTAATTTTCAAAAAACCAATGAGAGGTGGTAGCCATTTCCCCATCCTTTGAACTCTATGTTTCACACATCTACCTCTCCTGATGCAAGCTGAGGCTGGAGATATCCCCTGTATGCCCAACCTGTCAACTATCTCAGCATCACCCTTCTCCAGCAGCAAACTAATCTCACTCTTACCTTCAACAATTTCTTGGATCATTCTTAAGATTCTAATCCAAACCTATTGAATCCCCAATTTTTCACCTTGAAAAATTTTTTGATTCCTTTCCAGCCAAACTTGCCATAGCAAAAAGATAGGACCAGCATACCAAACATCCTGCAAAAAGGGAGCCGAGGAGGGGGCCCTCCCCAATCTCATCCAAAACTCTACCAAGGAGGATGCATGAATACACTGACATTTCCACACATCCCACCAGAGATGCCATAATGGCATTGTGAAGGGGCAGCAGAAGAATAAGTGCGAAGAATCTTCCTCCCCACCACTATAGAGAACACACCTCAAAAGGCCAGCAAAGCCCCTCTTCTAGATATTTTCCCAAGTCAAGCATCTATTCTAGACCAAAGTCCAAATAAATCAATTACACTTTGGCCAAGAGAACCTATTCTAGACTTTTTCCCACCAATGAACTTCCCTCCCCCCATCTAATTGATGAGAGAGCAACTCCTGATAACCAGAAGACATAGTGTATGTACCCTTGGGATTAGGGGCCCAAGCCAACACATCAATACCCATAAGGGTGCTATAGCTATGGCAAGAAAGAATGTAATTAATTTTAGCACACTTTACCTCCAACCCAAAAATAGGCCACTCCCCTGGGGTCTTCCATCTTGCTTCCACCACATGCCCATGAAGGGAATGGGACTTAAAGTCACACACCCTAGTCCATCCAGCTCACAAAACCTCTGGGACAATATACTTAAGTGAGGATATTGAGTAACTATGGGAGGGTAGCCATCCCAAGAGTATTTCCAAAAATGTGCCTCTATCCCACTCTTGCAAATCTAGAATAGTCCATCCTTAATGAGTGCAGCCCCTTTCTTGAGCGTAGCCCAAATCATCAAGCCTTTCCATGTCAAGCTATACTGAGGGGTATCTTTCTAGGGAATCCCAAAAAAGTACTTATGGGATAATATTTTGGCCCACACCTAGTCCTATTCCACACACCATCACCAATATAATTTGGCTACCAGAGTAGTACCAAAAAGTAATGACTACTGTAATCCAAGACAACCAAACCTTTTTGGGCTATAAACTACCTCCCACTTAATAAGGCTCCACTTAGTTGAAGATAAATTACCAACCCATAAAAATTATCTTGCTAAGGAATCAAAGCCCCTAACAAAGCTCACAAGCACCACCTAAATCATACACCTATAGAGAGGAAGAGTCTGCACTACAAATTGAAGTAGCTAGACTCGACCAGCAAAAGACAACCAACGATGGGTCCAATAGTTCACTTTGACATAGAACTTGTCTAGAATAACCTGTCATAAATCACTAGACTGCCTACCCACTAAAATAGGGATCCCAAGGTATAGCAAAGGAAGACTCCCAATTTGGAACTTAAAAATATGAGCAACTCTTCGCTGAATGGGAGGTGGAGTGTTGAAGAAAAAAATTGAAGACTTTCCCTCATTAATTAATTGCCCTAAAGCAACAAGATAAACATCCAAGCCATTGCACATATTAGAAGCCTCCCTAATAGTATCCATACCCATCAAAGCTGCATCATCCACAAACTATAGGTGAGATTGTACAAGAAGGCCCCCTCCCCATTGCCAGCCCTGAGTAAAGCCCCCTTCAACATTCCTTTTAATCAACCGTCCCAACCCTTCCACTAGAAGAAGAAATAGGTAAGGAGAGAGAGGGTCACCTTGCCATAAACCCCAAGAGGCCCCAAAGAGATTAGAATGCTCTCCATTAATCAAAACTGAGAAAAAATTCAAATTCACACAACTCATAACCCATCAAATCCATTCCTCCTCAAATCCAAAGGCACCCAAAACCTTCTGGAGGAAGGACCAATGAACTCTATTATAAGCCTTGCTCATGTCTAGCTTGTTGAACATAGCCTTGTCTTTAGACTTGGCCATGGAATGGATAGTCTTTGTAGCCACAACCACTCCATCCAAGATTTGACGGCCCTCCACAAAGCCACTTTTCTCTTCAAAAATAAGCAATGTAAGCCTCTTTTTCAACCTTTCGGCAATCAACTTAGATATAATTTTATAAATTACATTACAAAGTGAAATGGGATTAAATTGACTTAACCGATCAACCCCCTCCCCCTTGGGAATAAGAGCTAAGAAGGTAGAGTTTAGGGATTGGAGCATTTTCTTATTCTTCTTGGATTCTTGAAAAACTACCAATAAATCTAATTTGATAATGTCCCAAAACTCCTGGAAGAACTCAATCGGGAAGCCATCTGGACTAGGTGCCTTTCCTTTTTGCATCTGGAAAATAATCTTCTCTAACTCCTCCAAAGATATGGCACTCATAAGATGCTCTTTCATTTCCAAAGAAGCCAAAGAAGGAATACAAGAGAGAACCTGAGCCTCTATAGCTAAGTCCCCCTATGGTTCCTCCCTAAATAAATAAGCAAAATACTACATAGCTTCATTGGAAATATCATGGGTAGAATAGATAACCTCCCCCCTGTTAGTCACCAAAGAAGATATAGAATTACCGTGTTATTTGGCTTTCACTGAATTAAAGAAGAAGGTAGTGTTCTTGTCCCCCTCTTGAAGCCACACATTCCACACTTTCTATTTCCAAAAGATTTCCTCTCTCAGCTCCCATTCCTCCAATGTTTTTAGAGCCCTAGCTTCCTCCCGTAACAAAAACTCAGACACCCCCTCTTCCCTAATCAACCTGGTAGCATCATTCAACTCCATTTGAGCCTCATTTTTCACCTGGTAAATGTTCCCAAAGCATTGTTGATTCCATCATTTTATTTGATACTTAACATATTGGAGGAGCTTGGCAAAAATATACATAGCTAAACCAAAATCAGGTCTACCTACCTTCCACCATTCAGCAACACATCCATATAGGTTTGGGTCCCTGAGCCACATGATTTGGAACTTGAATGGTAGCTTCTAAGGCAATCAAGCTAAGGAAATGATAAGCTTTATGGACAAATGATCCAAACCTCTCCAATCTAATATCTCATAGCTGGAAGACCACAATCCACCCACCCAAAAATAGGAAACCATGAAACGGTCAAGTCATTCAACAATGCACCTGTCACCCACCCTTTTGTTGTTCTAAGTGAAGTGGCCATTCTTAGGCTTGATTTCCATGAGATTTAGTTCCAAAATATTATCCTGAATCAAGATAGAGGAAGGCTCCAGTCTTCCATTACCCCCCCCCCCATTTTTTAGTTAAATCAAAAATAGCATTAAAGTCTCTAGCAATAATCCATGGCAAGTAAGGAAATAAACTATGAACCACATGAATATTATTTCATACCAGAAGTTTACCTTGGAAATAATAGGAGCATAGACATTAGAAAAAAGGACAGATTCCCCAGACTCAATGCACAAATAAACCATGGATAAGGAGGACTTGAAGGAAATCTAGGACATAGGTTGGATCTTTCATGGGTTCCATAGACATGCCACACCCCCCAAAGATCCCTGAGCTCCAATGCACTAACATTGACCTTGCCTCCACAACTTAGGTGCAATACTCATCATACATTCCACAAAAACCTTAGTCTCCTAAAGAAAGAGAACATTACGAGAATGACCTCTAACTAGTTCTCGAACAGCTTTTTGTCTAGGGCCGTTGTTCAAGCCCCTTGCATTCCAAGAAATAATGATCATTTTTGAAGAGTCAAAAAGTGGGAATCTAAGGTCTTAACAGATCCTGACTCCACAAAAGTCTCCCCTATCATCTTAATCTTCTCTAAGTCCTTATTTCATCCCATTTTAACATTTTTCTCTGAAACCTCCTTCTTACCATCCTTTTGAAGAATGCCCAGATGAGGAGAAGATTTACCTCACTTATTTGTATTTGAAACTGTAGTCCATACAGGAGTAGCCACTTCCTCTATACCCTATCCCATATCAACATTTGGCTCTATAATCATCTGAGCCCCTGACTGCCCATCCGTGACCATAGGCATGGCAGATTCCACATGAGAAGCAGAGGGAGGAACGGAAGAACTAATCTCTAGTCCATAATCTACTGCCAGTTGATCTACACTAATTAATCTAAGATTAACTTCTTACTGACCCAATTCATCCAAGACCTCAAACCTGTTAAGGGTATCCTCCTCTTGTTGCTTCATTAAATTCCTCTTCTATCCTCTGTTACAATTTTGAGCCTTAACCTGAACAAAACCCTCAGCATCCTTGCCCTCACTAGCAACAAACTTCTTCCCTTTATCAGCACCAGGAGTGTTACTAGGAGGAGGCAGAGGTTGCTACTCCACTGGCTTGGCCTTTAGGCATCTTCACACCAAGTGGCCATATTCATGACAAAGGTAGCATCAAAAAGGAAGGGTCTCATAATCCAGTTGTTGCACCCAGGAATGTGAGCTCACACACATCTCTACCACATCTGTCAGTGGTCTACTCAGATCGATTTCCATGCAAATTCAAGTAAAAATCATAACTTTTTTACCCAAGGTTTGTGTTGAAGACCCCACTAGCCTTTTGAGCATCGATGCAAGCATATGAAGAACATCCTCTCAACAACATTCTATTGGAAATTTGGGAAATCAAACCCATACTGGAACCCAATTTGGGAGCTCCTCAGAAGGATTAAATCCTACATGCCATGGTTTGATGAATAGCCCAACCTGATTATAAAAATAGGGCCCACCCTTAAAAACCCTATTGCGATCAGCTAGGCAAAGAAATGTAACCATGAAAAAGTTGTTTGCAAGCAACGTGACCTCCATTTTGCCCTCTGGTTCCCACACTCTCTGAGCCCAATTCTCCAAAAATTGAATGGAAACTCTTAAACCCAAAAACTTGTAATATAGTGAATGCTTAGAGTAGTATTAGACATCTTTAGCAATCATTTCAAAAGTGATTACCAGTTTGGGTTTTTTTTTGCACCACTTGAGGCAACCATTAATCTTTGTGATTCAAGATCCCCCAAGTAAGCTTGATTCCGTAACACCTGTAGTCTAAGAAAAGAAGGCATTTTCAAACACCCTCACTTCCTATCCCAACATATTCAAACCCACCACTTCATGAAAACTTATACCAGGTTCGGTCGTAGAAGGCTCCCTCTTAGCAATAATGATGCCTGGCCTTGGACACTGCACAATAATGGGGACTATCCAGGCACCTCCACTGACTCGATCACAAAACGACATCCAAAAATCAATCTCAATACAAAATGGAAGCATAAATAAAGGTTAAACCAGTAAATTTGATAGCTAAATCCATAGCACCCCACCCCACACAAGCAATCAACCACCCCCTCCTACGAAAGCACAAACACAACAAAAACAAGCTAGGGCATAGCTGCCCTAGCTCGATGACGAATTGTAGATGCCTTCAACCATCATTCTTATCCCTTCCCATTCAATCATCTAAATAGATTGATTTCAAAGTGAAAACCCATTTCAATAAATGTGTAATTATACAACTTCATACAAGTCTAGAATATATTAATTATATTTATTTATTTAATCACATTATAATTGAATTTTTCTTCATGGATAAGAGATTATAGAAGACAATAAAATATAGACTTACATTAGGTTGGGATTTAGAAGTGTGGGTTCATTTTATTATTGTGTAGACTTCAATTTGATTGTATTTACCCATTAAAATGTTGTTTACATGTTTAATTTATCCATTACAATGTTGTTTACATGTTTAATTTACCTAATTTAAAATAATACAATATGTGCTATAATATGTCTTTAATATAATAAATTTTGATTCAGAGTATCCATGTGTTCTTTATCAATTAAAAAATTATATTTTGGTAAAAACACTTATATTTCTATTGATTTAAACATTTTTTAATTTGATGTGTCTTATTGGAAGTATATGAAGTAGGTTCAACTATTAAGGTGTATATTCATTTGAATTTAGTGATAGTGAACTATGGGTCAAAAGAGTATGTTGGTTGAATATTTTGTCGATCAACGTATTGATAAACAAAATAGGTCTGATCATCTAAATTAGGAAGATTAGTCATCTAAATGTGTAGGTTTACCATATCAAAAGGGGACTAATCTCTCCTCTCATCAAGGGGAGGCTCCCTATATATATACATAGAAAATAATACTCAAGGGTAAAACAAACCATACATCTCTCTTTTTTCAAACATGATGCATGCAAATCAAAGGACAAATCTTAGGGATAATGACAGAAAGTACTCCTCTTTTTTCAAAAGTACCATTCAGCAAACCACAAGAATCTTCCTGGTAGTAATTGCAAAATGTAACCAAGGAAGTAGTGACCAGCAGATTGAGATGTAGCACAAAGTCTCCACCTCAATTATGCAAGAGTGAAATATGAAGGACAATGAGGGCACAAAGTCGTCCCAAGGTCCTTTACATAGAAACAAAAAGAAAACACACTAAAGGTAATTGTAGGGGCACAAAGTCTCTCCACAGTTGGCTTCAGGACACCTTCCTAGCTACTTTTGCTAATTTTGCTTATTGAATTAAAGGGATAGAAAATATATTAATGAAAAATACATAAGAACAGTTTCCCCAACAACAAAGATACCATAGCACAAAGTCTAAAAATTCACTTACTTTCTTATTCCAATAACAAAATATGATCAACAATCTGAGCTCAAATTCTCAGTAATGCCTTTCAATTTGGGCAAAGTTTTGTTTCTGATAATCAGAGAGAGATTTTTTTACAATAACAAGAGAGTCCCTTATATAGCCTCTTCAAGATAGACTTGGGAATAGTAACACATCATGTTACATTGAATTTTGTTAAGAAGACAGGCTAGAATTTAGGGGCATCTACCCATTTTCTTTCCTCAATGCATAGAAACAAGTCACACTATTGAAAGTTTGCATCTTTCAATATCCACCTGGCAGTCTACTTTTAAAAACATATCTAGTGTGCAAATGTTTCTGGTCCTTCCTCATCATTCTTCCTTTTTTGGTTAATTGAATCAGGTCCTGGATTCAGTTTGATGTTATGTTCCTTAGTCACTTCCTACTGATCTTCGCCTTAAAGCCTTTGAATGCATTCAGGTCCATAGATTTAAAATTACAAGGATCAACAGCTATTTCATTATCATAATTTTGACGTCCATGGGCATATCACTTTCCTTGGCAATTTCTTTGGCTTTGTATTTTAAGCTTTCCTAGAGGGGACCTACCCTTCTGATGCAGGAGGATCTACGGGTGCATAGTCTATTTCATTTATCTTAAGTATATTGAATGAGTTTTCCTACAAAAAGTTGTAATTCAAATTGTAATTTGTGTTAGAAGAAGTTAATATTGTTGTAAAAAGTTAAAAATGATATTTTGGGCAAAATAAGCCATGACACCTTATCACCATATGGAATAAGGTGAGTCAAAACATAATTAGTGTGTATTAGTTGTTAGTGGAAGGATTCTTCAGTTGAAGGATATTGTTGAGTCACTTTAGGAGGTTGTTGAAGCTGTTGAGAAATTTTAGGAAGACTTTTCTAAGCATATTTAAGACAAGTATAGCTTGGTGAATTCATAAAAGTGGATAGAGGGACGAAGAGGAAGAAATAGAGAGGAAGGATCTCCTTTAGGGAGAGGAGGAGTCATGAAGGCCATTCGGCATGTATTATCCTGCTTTGACCGTGGTGGCATAGGCGGGAAAGGCGTGGAGGTTTTGAAGAAAGGATGCACCTTGGAATCTTTGTGCAAGATGGCGCAATAATTTTAGAGTGAATGGTCAGGGAAATGGGTGTGTGGCTGTGCGCAGCACACAAAATTCATGATATCGATATCCAAAAGAAGAAAGAAAGCATGTATGTGTATTGACCATAGGCACACAATCTACGATGTGCAAGATGGAGGCATCTATTTTATAAGGCCCTTTGGCCAAGGATGCACAAGATCTCTACATGGGCACACAGTCCAGGGTGCTTGTATGTAGACACAACCCGCGTATATACAGGGATGTCTTTACCTATTGGCATTTCTATTGGTTGAGATCAAGCCAAGTGTGAATCATGTATTTCCTGCCATTCACCATTTGAATCACAAGATCTTGAGTCTATACTGGAAAAGAATCGTTGATCGTGAATGGAAGAGACATATGTTTGCAAGACTATGAGGTTATGGTCTGAGACGTGATACGATTTTTCTTGTAAGTGGAGCTATTTTGAGATTAGGCATCCATTTTTGTACAAAAACTATTGGACCACAAATATACAATTGGTGTTATAAGAATATAAGTATCCTGAAAACACACAATCTCAAAACATTGAAGGTATTAATCTTACTTTATTTGCATAACCGAGGGCTCTTCTATTTTGGTATAGCCTTCACCCATGAAAGAGATATTGGGAGATAATAGATAAGGATAATATGTATTGTTTGCCTATGTATAGATAAGGGAAAATGATTACGGGATTATTATCAGAAATGTGATAATGATAATCGGGGTGATAGATAAGGTATAACAGTATTTTACATGTATGAAATCTGTGTGGTCTCAATAATATGCAAGATAAATGACAATGGCAGAACTAAGATTTGCAGGGAAATGTCATACTGGAAGAAATTACCATTCAAGTCTAACATTTTAGAATCAAAATATAGGGATATTAAGGGATTATGATTAATATCTCTTGAAGGAAACCTTGATAAAGATTAGAGATGGAATTGGCCATTGTTAGATAGAAGGAAGATACATTTTGGTAATTGATCATGATTGTTAATAAGTTGCTACAGGATTTGGCAAAAGGATCAACTAGACAAAGTGCTAGAAGACATTATTGAGGAAAGGTATGAGTAACTTTGATATTTGATTTGAGTTTATTGTGTTTGAGAAGTAAACAGGTGAAAAGGAAGTCTTAAAGCCATTGAGGCTTGACAAGAGAGAGAGAAGAGCTCATGGAAGCTCAATAAATGGTGACCCAAGGTAAAGTAAACTTGGATTTGTGATTTGTGTTTGTTGAAGTGTTGTATGAAGAGTTGCTACAGGATTGAGAAAAGGATCAAAAGACTAGGATGCAAAAGGCCTAGGTGAGATCAAGGAGATTGTCAAAAGACCAGTTAAGGAGAAAGGCTTGGGTGAGACAAGTGGACCTAAAGGGATCAAGAGACCAAGGTGGAAAAGACTTGGGTGAAGATCTCAGAAATGGAATTATTATTGAAGGCACTACAGAGCAACAAGGTACATGAGGGTACTAAGAAGAAAACAAGCATCCAAAAGAAGAAAGGTATGAACAGTATTGAAATTGATAAAGAGATTGATAGTTTGAAAAGAGATTTAGATAATTTTGTAGATAGATATGAGTCTTGGATGTAGATTGACAAGCAAGCATGGGTATGACCAATGAGGAAGAAGATGAAGTGGCCAATTGATCTCCTAATGAACAGGAGAATAAGGCAAAAGAAGATTTCCAAGAAGAAAGAAGCCCATAGAGGCAAGAGGATGAGTAGGTTGCCAAGTGAGCAACAAGATGAGAAAGAAGTTGTGAAGAGGGTTCTCATTGAGGAGAACAAGAGAAGAGAAGAAAGAAAAGATGAAGTGCCAGGAAGAGCACTTGAAAAGATAAGAGTGTTGATGAAGATAACACTCATAGGGACCTTGTGGTCTCTTATTTTTATTTCTAATATTGTCTTTGCATGGGTAATTGTAGGTATGAGCAGCTTTGTGCAGAAGGTCCAGAGAAAGGCCTTGAAGAATGAAGAGATTGGTGCAAGAGAAGACACCAAGTGCACAAGTGAATGTGTAAGAGAAAAGAAAAAGTTTGTTGTTGTTAATAAAGAAGAAGAGATGCATTGGTTAATGCATGAGAAAGATGTTGGAGACCTTGTGCAATAAAATGTTGAGATGGCGGAGGAAATTTCATTCCATGATGCCATGGATTACCTTGAAGAATCAAGTGAAAAAATATGCACAAAAGAGGATAGTGAAATCAAAGAAGCCATGCAAATGAAGAAAACCATGAAGCAGCCCATCAAGGAGGTAAAGGTGAATTATAGTATTGATTTTTCTCATCCACTTAATAATTGAATAGCTATTGAATAGGTTGAAAAATTCCACAAGGAAGTAGTGGAAGTCCTTCATCATGCCAATGAAGAAGAGGGTATAGAATACTATGATGACTTGAAAAATATTCCAATAGAACAAAGGAAGGAAACACACCGAAAGAAAGTGAATGTAAGCAAGGAAACTATGAGGAAAAGTATGGCTAAACATCAAGCCATTGAAAAGGTAAAAATAAATTCAAATTCTGATTTTGCACATGCATATAAGAGTAAGACTACTGATGTACAGATGGAGATGAAGAAGATCAATAAAAAGCCTTCAAATCCAGCAATAGACCATGGCTATGTGGTACCAAAATGGCTCAAGGGATCAGCAAATGTAATGAAAGACACAAAGCTCAATCAAGATGATGACTCAAGCAAGAAGCAAATACAAAGCATGAAGGAAGAGGTAGAATGCGAAGTGAGCAAGGCCAGCTATCAAACAAGACAACATGAAGATGTCAAAGAGCAGAAATTGGTTGGTGAATTGAACAAGTGTCATCCTAAAGCTATGAAGAAGGTATGGATGGCTAAAGGTGAGAAAGAAAACTTCTCAAAGAATAATGAGGTAGAGCATGAGGATACAAAGATGAAAGGTAAGTCAATTTCTTGCAATGAATGGGATAATGATATTTTTGAATCATTTAATGATCTTTTTATGGAAAATGAGGAATGTAAAATGTTTATGAAAACTAATGTGCAACAAGGAGAGAGTTCCAAGAGGATGGATGATGAAAGTGGAGATGTGAAATCAATTCACATGTTTGAAAAGAACAATTAGAGACAAGGTAATAGTGTTCCTATTGTTTTTGATAAGTATATTGATGTTGATGAAGAAGTTGACTTGTATGAAGAAACCATAGAGTGGATGAATGTATTTATAGAGGATGAAAGACAATTTGGTCCTAAGTTTGATATAGGACATGAAGATTTGGATGAGCTTGTGTTGAGTGAAGAATTGAAAAGGATAGAAGAGTTGTTGAATCCTCCAAGAGAGTTGTGTAGAGGCACATATCAACACAGTGGCACCATTAATCAGATGGAAAATGAATTGAGGCAAGAACAAAGAAAGATGGTGAGGGAAGATTTGGACAAAGAAGAACAGCATGAAGACAATCAAGGGGCCTCATGGCCTCAAGTTTTTTCTACTAAAGTTTCTTTTGATGTGAATGCAGGTATGGAAGTTATTGAAATAAATGATAACCATAACTCAATGGATGCACTAATGAACCAAGAAGGTAAAGAAAACTTTGGAGACACATATGAAGATGAAACATGGACATGGAAGATTGTAGCTAAGAAAGAGATGAGAAGAAGGAAATATAAGAAGAAAAAGAGAAACAAAATAAAGAAGAAAGATTGGTTTGAGAAAACCAATGATTTTGAAAATAACTTTGCATCATGTGCAGGAATGAACAAGAAGTCCAAGAAAAGAATCAAATGTGGTGCTATGGAACATGTGCACCAATATGAAAAAATAGTTGAGGCAGAGAACAATGGATGGCTTTTAATTGCAGCAAAAAGAGTGAATAAGCATACATGAGCAGGGGCTCATGACAAGTTTCAAGCATGGTAGTCTGATGTAGGAGCATCTACAGGTGCATAGTCTATTTCATTTGTCTTAAGTATATTGAATGAGTTTTCCTACAAAAAGTTGTAATTCAAATTGTAATTTGTGTTAGAAGAGGTTAATATTGTTATAAAAAGTTAAAAATGATATTTTGGGAAAAATAAGCCATGACACCTTATCACCATATGGAATAAGGTGAGTCAAAACATAATTAGTGTGTATTAGTTGTTAGTGGAAGGATTCTTCAGTTGAAGGATATTGTTGAGTCACTTTAGGAGGCTGTTGAAGCTGTTGAGAAATTTTATAAAGACTTTTCTAAGCATAGTTAAGACAAGTATAGCTTGGTGAATTCATAAAGTGGATAGAGGGATGAAGAGGAAGAAATAGAGAGGAAGGATCTCCTTTAGGGAGAGGAGGAGTCATGAAGGCCATTTGGCATGTATTATCCTGCTTTGACCGTGGTGGCATAGGCGGGAAAGGCGTGGAGGTTTTGAAGAAAGGATGCACCTTGGAATCGTTGTGCAAGATGGCGCAATAATTTTAGAGTGAATGGTCAGGGAAATGGGTGTGTGGTTGTGCGCAGCACACAAAATTCATGATATCGATATCCAAAAGAATAAAGCAAGCATGTATGTGTATTGACCATAGGCACACAATCTGCACTACACAAAATGGAGGCATCTATTTTATAAGGCCCTTTGGCCAAGGATGCACAAGATCTCTGCATGGGCACACAGTCTAGGGTGCTTGTATGCAGACACAGCCCGTGTATATATAGGGATGTCTTTACCTATTGGAACTTATGTTGGTCGAGATCAAGCTGAGTGTGAATCATGTATTTCCTACCATTCACCATTTGAATCACAAGATCTTGAGTCTATACTAGAAAAGAATTGTTAATCATGAATGGAAGAGACATATGTTTGCAAGACTATGAGGTTATGGTCTGAGACGTGATACGATTTTTCTTGTAAGTAGAGCTATTTTGAGATCAGGCGTCCATTTTTGTACAAAAACTATTGGACCATGGATATACAGTTGGTGTTATAAGAATATAAGTATCCTGAACACACACAATCTCAAAACATTGAAGGTATTAATCTTTCTTTATTTGCATAACCTGGGGCTCTTCTATTTTGGTATAGCCTTCACCCATGAAAGAGATATTGGGAGATAATATATAAGGATAATATGTATTGTTTGCCTATGTATAGATAAGGGAAAATGATTACGAGATTATTATCAGAAATGTGATAATGATAATCAGGGTGATAGATAAGGTATAACAGTATTTTACATGTATGAAATCTGTGTGGTCTCAATAATATGCAAGATAAATGACAATGGTAAAACTAAGATTTGCAGGGAAATATCATACTGGAAGAAATTACCATTCAAGTCTAACATTTTAGAATCAGAATATAGGGATAAAAAGGGATTATGATTAATATCTCTTGAAGGAAACCTTGATAAAGATTAGAGATAGAATTGGCCATTATTAGATAGAAGGAAGATACGTCACCTTCAAGCCTTGAGAAATGATCCAGTTTGGGTCGAGAAGAGCCCCCTGCAAGGGTATCTGCCCTTCAGATAGTCTTTGGCTTTCTAGTTTTGCATCCTCCTGAAGGGAAGGTGACCCTTCAACTTTGGGAAGTGTCCTTTAATTTGGCAACTGAGAGTCCCTCGAAAGGGCACCTACCCTTCAGGGTCTTTCAGCAGCCTTTTATTTTTGGAGTCCCTTACAGCTTTCTTGTGGACATTTTCCTGCAGACTTTTTCTACTAACTAAAAGTTTGCAAGAATTATTGCTTTGTCTTTGGCCTTCAGAAATTCCTTTGAGCTTTCTTCTCGTAGCCTTTTTGAATTCCTTCAGACTTTTTTCATGGACATTTTCCCATGGACAAAAAGTCCACAAGAATTATTGCTTTGTCTTTCGCCTTTAGAAATTCCTTCAGGCTTTCTTCTCATAGCCTTTCTAAATTCCTTTAGCCTTTTATTTTTGGAGTCCTTTACAGCTTTCCTGCAGACTTTTTCTGCAGACATTTTCCTATGGACAAAAAGTCTGCAAAAATTATTGCTTTTTCTTTGGCCTTCAGAAATTCCTTCAAGCTTTCTTCTCATAGCCTTTCTGAATTCCTTCAACTTTTTGTCTAAAGGAATTCATTTAGATAAAAAGTCTAAAGGAATTATGCCTTAGTATTTTTCTTGAAGGAAATCCCCTTATCTTTCAGCTGCCTTAAATAAAATTTTGAAAGAACTTACCTTTACAGCTTCCTTGAAAATGAGCCTTTTGAAGGGTTCTTTTGTTGACCAAGTGCCCTCCAAAAGGGCACTTGTCCTTTAAGAGGCTCTTTTGAACTTTTGCATTGAACTGCTCCTTTGATCTAATCAATGAACCAAGCTTTGAACCAATTGAGTGAACCAAAGCATTGAACCAAGCCTTTGAACCAAAGTGGTTCAATGGTTCATCAATTCAATCGGTTCATTCTCTTTGATTTGGCTAAGTCCTTTTGATCTTTATTGAACCAAATTCATTAAACTTGTTGAACATTGAACCCGTTGAACCTTTTAACCAAACTGGTTCAATGGTTCAATGGTTCGAGCCTTAGAAACTTGTTCTTTTGATTGAACCTACTTGTAAAAGTCTTTGAACCTAGAAGTGGTTAAACTCTTGCTTCTAATGTTGAACCTTTGAACCTGTTGATCCTGTTGAACCAAAAAGGTTCAAGGTTCAACGGTTCAATCCTTGCTAAGAAGCTTGCCGATGAACTATTTTGGTTGAACCTAGTCATTGAACCAACTTTGAGATCACCTAAGTGTTGAAAGCTTGCTTCTTTCTTGTAGAGTCTGTAGATTATAGCCTGATGAGTCTTTAGATTCTTGAAAAATGAGAAATTTGAATGCCCAGGACAAATTTTGAAAAGGAAAGAGACAATTTTGGTCTGTAAGACCAAAATAGTTCAAATGTTGTCCCAAAAGTGAGTGATACTTTTGGGGGACAACAACTAGCTCCAGTTGGGGAACTTCCTTCAATTGAAAACTTGGAACAACTGAGGGGAGTAAACACTAGAATCTCTAGTGCCTTGAAGTGTGCCATTGGGCTATGGAGTCATGCTACCCAAAAAGAAAGGCTCCAAAAACATGAAAATGAAAAGCACAAAATATAACTAAAGACTATACAAATGTACATATGTATAGGTGAACTTATTTGATACTTCAAGAATTGAAGTGATTTAGAAGCTGCCCATTATGAGATAATGAAAATGGTGTGCCATCCTGATAAACTAGCAGGAAACTTTTTTTTTCCCCAAAAATAGTGACAGGTGAATGGAACTCTCCACCAAGAAACCAATTTTCTGTGTCTTCCTCTTGGCTTTTTCTTCTTCTTGCCCCATGGTAGGATGTGCTCTTCAAACGAAAAACCATAACTCCTTGTTCTCTTTATGAGGAGTTCCTTTTACTGACTTTGGAATATAGTGGTATGATCCACCATCATAACTTGTTGTTCTACTGGTTCAATCCAGCACATGTTTTAATTGTCAGCATCAAACTCCTGACAAACCATCAGCTTATCATCTCCTTTGGTGTGAAGGAGTTTGACCTCTTCACCCTGAGCAATTTTCAATCTGAGCAATAGAAATCCACATCCAACTGTGAAAGAATTACTGCCATCAGATTCTAGGATCCAAGCATCATCAGAAGTTGATATTCTATCAAATTTATCTTCATAAGAGATGGAAGATCCTTCTTGATTTGTACTGCACCCTACCAATTTTTTTGATGCCTTGTTTGGATGAAATCTTGGATTGTCAGCTATGAGACTTTCATCAGTTGAGACATGAGCATCCTCTATGGTCAAGAAGTAATTACCCCTGCCTGAAGGCTCAAATAGAATTTGAGATGTAGGGGCTAACATTTGGGTGACCACGATTTTTGCCTCAAATAGGTCCACACTTAGTTCTCCACCAATGTTTATTTGCTCAGGATTGGCTTGAAGGGATTCAAACTCAGTCATCTAAATTTTGGATTTTTTGATATGATCAATCATGGCAAATGACTGAGATGGACTTGGAAGAGAGGATGGGAGTTCATCCTTTTGGTTTTTGGGAGGGGGAGGACTGATCTATGGGTTTAAAGTAGAAGGTGTAGAGATGTTAGATGTACTTACTTCTTTGGCAATCACTAGGTCCTTTGACTGGAAAGGAAGAGGGGTTCTCTGCTCAGCAATTGAAATTGCTAGTTGGGTTCACTCCTCTGTCTTCTCTTTGTCAGCTTGCTAGGCTAATTGATTCTCAAACCTGGTGAATATTGTGTATGATCCTTCGACTGCTTCACTTCACTTCTGGGTTCATCTTGGAAATTTAGGAAACCAATGTGGAAGTCACTAGCTGATTCTTCTAGATCCTCCCTGAAAAGATCAGCACCATTTTCTTGCTCAAACTCAGGTTGGAAATAGTAAACATGTTTTGTTTCTAGATATCCAACTACTAAGTTGGTTAGAGGTGCTTCAAGGGCAAGGTTCCTCTATGGGGGAGGAAGATGATTTGGTTTCCCTTGACTTCTGGCAGCATTGCCTTGATATGGCTGATTAGGGAATATCCTCCTTGGTATATCTTTATATAGAGGAGCAGAAGACATACCTTGTGCCATTTGCCTTTTCAAGGCTAGCAATTCATTTTCTATCTTTTGTACCATTGGGTCAGTGGTGACTATGGGTGAGTATTCAGAAGATGAAGAGGGTTTGCCTCTATTTGGGTCTCTCCTTATCTTTCTTGCCAAGATAAGGTCATCTTCTACCTTAATAGCTAAGTCTTGAGCAGCAACAAGGTCTATGTGGCTAGCTCATCTCAGTAGAAAACTCACTTCAAGCAGTTGTGACTTGATGAAGAAGTATTTGAGGTTCTAAGGTGTCAGTTGGGTGACCATGGGAATCCTATGCCTCAGCTTGTCAAACCTGGCAATAAAATCCCTCATAGGCTCATGAGGCTTTTTCTTCATCTGAGTGAGTTGGGCCAATAAAGCATGTGCATCTTCTACGGGCTTAAACCTTGCTTTGAACTTGTCTTTGAGTGTATCCCAATCAATCACTGATCCAGCTTATAGATGGTAAAACCAATCTGTAGCATCACTTTGTATTGTCTCCACAAAAATCATGACTGCCACATCTTCAAATTCCACCCCTATAACACCACAGGCTACACTGAAAGCTATAATGTGTTCATCAAGGTGAACTATCCCATCACCAAATAATTTGGGGAAATTCTTTTTTGAACTATATGGGAGTTCATGCAGAGGTGGAGTCAAGTTGAGTGGGCCAAAAGAGTTACCCCAGCGGCCTCAAACTGCCATGATTTAATTAATAAAAATAGAGATAACGAATCTAGACAAAGTGGTCAAATTGCAAAACAAAAATGGAAAAGGACTAGTTCTGCTTTAGCTTGAGGCTTAAGGCTTCAAACTGTGCACTATTTCCCAGCAGCTCTAGTTTTGCAGACCAAATAGAATAATGGAGGTGGAGGAAGATGGTAAGGCTATAATGATAATGGGTAAGACACATAATGGAATGGAGTTTATAATGGATAATGGTAGAAACTAATTCAATTTGAAACTTGAGGTTTCAGAATGCACATAACTATATCCCTAGTAGAGTCACCAAAAACTGTTGGTTGAATATTTTGTTGATCAACATACTGATAAAAAAAATAGGTCTGATCATCCAAAGTAGGAAGATTAGTCATCCAAATGTGTAGGTTTACCACATCAAAAGGGGACTAATCTCTCCTCTCATCAAGGGGAGGTTCCTTATATATATATATATATTATATATATATAGAAAATAATACTCAAGGGTAGAACAAACCATACATCTCTCTTTTTTCAGAGATGATGCATGTAAATCAAAAGAGAAATCTTAGGGATAATGATAGAAAGTACTCCTCTTCTTTCAGAAGTACCATTCAACAAACCACAAGAATCTTTGTGGTAGTAATTTCAAAATGTAACCAAAGAAGTAGTAACCAGTAGATTGAGATGTAGTACAAAGTCTCCACCTCAATTGTGCAAGAGTGAGATACGAAGGACAATGAGGGCACAAAGTCATCCCAAGGTCCTTTACATAGAAACAAAAAGAAAACACACTAAAGGCAATTATGGGGGCACAAACTCTCTCCACAGTTGGCTTTAGGACACCTTCCTGACTACTTTTGCTAATTTTGCTTATTGAATTAAAGGGATAGAAAATATATTCAGGAAAAAGACATAAGAACAGTTTCCCCAACAACAAAGATATCACAACACAAAGTTTGAAAAGTCACTTGCTTTCTTATTCTAATAACAAAATATGATCAACAATCTGAGCTCAAAGTCTCAGTAATGCATTTCAATTTGGCCAGAGTTTTGTTTCTGATAATCAGAGAGAGATGTTTTTACAATAACAAGAGAGTCCCTTATATAGCCTCTTCAAGATGGACTTGGGAATAGTAACACATCATGTTGCATTGAATTTTGTTAAGAAGACAGGCTGAAATTTAGGATCATCTACCCATTTACTTTTCTCAATGCAGAGAAACAGGTCACGCTATTGAAAGTTTACATCTTTCAATATCCACCTGGTGGTCTACTTCTAGAAACATATCTAATGTGCAAATGTTTTTGGTCCTTCATCATCATTCCTCCTTTTTTGGTTAATTAAATTGGGTCCTGGATTCAATTTGATGCTTTGTTCCTTAGTTGCTTCCTGTTGATCTTCGCCTTAAAGCCTTTGAATGCATTTGGGTCCATAGATTTAAACTTACAAGGATCAACGACTATTTCTTTGTCGCAACTTTGACATCCATGGGCATGTCCCTTTTTCTTGGTAATTCCTTCAACTTTGTATTTTAAGCTTTCCCAAAGGGGACCTGCCCTTCGAGCCTTGAGAAATGATCTACTTTGGGTTGGGAAGAGCCCCTCACAAGGGTATCTGCCCTTCGAATGTTCTTTAGCTTTCTTGTTTTGCATCCTCTTGAAGGGAAGGTGACCCTTCAGCTTTGGAAAGTGTCCTTTAGTTTGGCAGCTGAGAGTCCCCTGCAAGGGCACCTACCCTTCAGGGTCCTTCAATGGCCTTTTATTTTTGGAGTCCTTCGCAGCTTTCCCATAGACATTTTCTCGTAGACTTTTTCTGCAAACATTTTCCTACGGACAAAAAGTCAGCAAAAATTATTGCTTTGTATTTGGCCTTCATAAATTCCTTCGAGCTTTCTTCTGGCAACCTTTCCAAATTCCTTTAGACTTTTTGTCTGAATGAATTCCTTTAGATAAAAATTTTGAAGGAATTATGCCTTAGTCTTTTTCCTGAAGGAAATCCCTTTGTCTTTTGGCTGCCTTAAACAAAATTCTAAAAGAACTTACCTTTGTGGCTTCCTTGAAAATGACCCTTTCGAAGGGTGCTTTTGTCGACCAAGTGCCCTCCGTAAGGGAACTTGTCCTTTGGGAGGCTCTTTTCAAATTTTGCATTGAACTGCTCCTTTGAACCAACTGATGAACCAAGCTAATGAACCAAGCTTTAAACTAAGCCGATGAATGGTGGAAAGGGGATTTGGATAGGGCTAATGCATGGTGGAAAGGAATGGGACAAGGGTTTATGGTGGAATTTTTTGGGAGGTGACTTGAGGCTTATGGGGTGTTTGGAATTAAATACTATGATCATATCTCAAACTAATAGTATAATAGGTGCTAACAACCTATTAATGATGTCTAGTTTTCAAGCTAGAAAAAAGGAGTGAAGATTTGATGGGTGCATAGATTAAAACTAACAAGAGGATGATATAATGGGTTGATAGTTATGAGTAGGCAATGATGATATAGACTATATTGATGATGATGGGTTACTAGATTAAAATTGACAAAGCAACAAGATGCTAGTAGGATATTGATCAAGTATGAGATTTGATCAATAGGATGAGTGATAATGGACTAGGATGATATGAAAAGACAAAGGACTAGCTCAAAACCTTAAAGTGATTTCCTCAATATGGGATGGGGTAGGATTATGTGTTGATGGTGATGGTATAATGTGATTAGGATAAATATAGATAGGTGATGATGAAATGACTAAGGGTGATAGGGATTGTGTGGACCCGTATATGACCTAAAGATCCAACTAGGGAAGGACAAGGTTAGATTAAATGGGTGATGAAGACAAGTTCAATAAAAATGATTGGGTATGGACTTAAGACAAGATGTGGGTAGGATATGATGTGATTAAGATATGTAGGTGATGGGAGGATGACTAATAATGGGTGGGTTAGGATAGGATATGACTAAAAGGATATACAAGAGAATAAAAGCTATGTACAAGAGGGTAAGACGAGGATATATAAGATGATGATTTAGTAAGGATGTATAAGAGAACAAAATTTATATATAAGTGATGAGATAAGTATGTACAAGATAAGGTGTAGGTGATGTGGATGTGGATTAAGATGAGGGTAGATAATGGGATGATGACAAGGATGACCAGGTGATAGAATGATGTAGTAAAGATATACAAGATAAAGGATTGATTATGATGTAGGAAAAGAGGTGGTTGAGATTAGGATATGTGTATGATGGGGTTGTGACCAATAGGTGGAGATGACTAGACTAAGATGGAATTAAAATAATGTGGTGGATGGGATAAGGATATAAGAGGACAATATATGTAAGAGGATGATTACAAGGGTGGACAAGATGATGGTGATGAGATGAGATGATAGTTTTGACAAGATAAATATATACATAAGATAGATATATACAAAATTATGGTAGGATGTAAAATATGGGTTGTGAAAAGGATCTAACTAGGTGTATAGTTTTGGGTGAAGGATAACTTAGCTCATAAATAGCATGGGTTTAATAAAGAACACACACCTAAGTAAGCAATCCACAACCTATGATTAGTAAAATCAAGGGTGTGTAACCTTACTCTCATACCATCCCATGACTTCATGGGTGAGGTTGTATGCCAATGACCCATTAAAATTTTGACCAAACCCTCTTGACCCCTTTTTCTCATGATGGCTACTTAGGAGTTGATATTGACTTTGACACCAAGGCACCTATTATAGTTGAAGGATCCTATGATAGGTTTTCACAAAGATATCTAAGTGTGTCCCCTATATATGTTAATTATATTGGGTCCCAAGTCCATATAGAATGTTATATGACCACCCTACCTATTGTATCTTAACCACGCCTCACTCCATGGAACCCTTATGGGGAATTATACTTAGGTGTGTAATGATAGCTCTCCTAATTTTTAGACTCTAATAGAATATGAAGTTTGGTTAGTGCATGATGATGAAATCCACATCACCAAACCCTAGAAAATAAAAAAGGGAAGGGGTTTATATGTGGTTTTTGAACTTCTAGGAATCACTGTAAGGATACAAGAAAGAGATCATACACTAACCTTAGCCCCAAGAGATAAATAATTAGACCAAAATGATTAATTAACTGATTATATTAAGATGTGATTTATCTACATGATGGATAAAAATATACAAAATAAAGAGATATATAAAATGAAAAATACAAAGTGATTAAAATAATAAAAATGACTCAAAATAGTTTTTAAAGTGACAAAATGAGTCTTTGACAAGTAGCCTGCAAATGCACAGTTAGTAGTTTTGATTACCAACCTTGGAGGAGAACCTACAAATTAGTTTTGATAATTTTGTCTTAGAAGTGATAAGACATATCAAGTAAACCATTACTTGTTTATTCTATTTAACAATTTTAGTTGTCAATTTTGAAGGATAACCTATGAAAATGATGGTCAAAATCATCCACAAGTTAATAATTTTAAATAACATTTTTGAAAAAAATCCACCCTTATATAGACTAAGAGAAAGATTTTGATTACACATAGATGTGAACAAAGGCTTATGTATGAAAATTTATGGTGGAGAATTATATGTCATATAATGATATTGCAAAGGTAATTCTACTTTCAAAATTATTAACCAAAAATTTAAAACATATTCTCATGCTCAAAAGATTTCATATGGATGCTTATTTAAATCTTTGTGTAATATTGTCACAAATACGAGATGAATTATACCACATTTTATAAGGTCTTATTAAATATGTAAATATGAAAATTTGGAATTAAAAATGTATTCTATTAAATGTGAAAAATCTTATGAATATCCTAAGGAACATGATATTCCATTGGTCTAGTGATTTAAAAATGTCTAGGCAATCTGCATACAGGTTCAAGAAGTTTTTGTGCCATACACAGCTATGAGGAATCATGGTTTTCATAGACTATGATTATTTGATAATATGTCTTGAAATAAGGTGTTCTGGAAAGTTCATAATTTTAGAGTAAACACATCTAAGGCTGATTTGAACAATAAGGTTTATTAGATGTTACAAAGTTTGAGATAGCCCTCACACAACATTGATACAATCAAACAAATGTCCAACTTGATCTATTTTAACTTTGTTAGAAGCTACCATGAGGTACATGAACTATTTTAAAAAATTCATTATTTCAAAATGTGGTCCCATGAAATTTTATAACAATGATTTAAGGCTTTTCAAAGAGATGCCTCAAAAAACCATAGTCTAGCAGAATGGGCTTTTAGAAAATGCATTGGAAGTTAAGAATGTAGATTAGTAGCTATATAAAAATCCAAACCCTAAATTTTACAAGTGTCCTTGGTGGGTAGGTAAGAAGAGTAAAGACAAATAACCTATGATAGAGATACCACTAAAGGCCCACAGGTTATTGACCATGTAAGGCCTAATTTGGACATGGCTCTCATCTAGATTTTTATGTGTTGAAGAAGGCTATACTACATATACTAAAGAGAATCTACATGTTATTTTGTTTACTGAGAATAACATGATATGGAAGGATGGTTGTTTATCAGGATTTACATAGTCCTTTTACTTTTGATAAGACATTAGTCATATGATAAGGGTGTGGTGATGACGGCGCCATAAATGATGTAACAGACCTCTAGCATACAGGACTAAACTATATTTTTAAAACAAAAATGACAACATCTTGTGCTTTCTAATAGTGCCAGACCTCCAACTGTCAACAGGGCATGAATTATAGACTCTATTTCTGAGTTTTCAAATTTTTAAATTTGACTAAATATTCTTTAAGCCTGAAAATCTAGAATGTTGGGTGAATTGTTAAGCAGTTTGAGTTTTCCTATGCTAGAGAATTGTTTTAGTCATTTTTGGGAGGTTGTTATGTGATGCCCAGGATAGAATTAAGTATCTAAGTTGAGAAATACAATTTGATATAGGGGATTTGTGTGTAAAAATAGGGGATATATGCATATTGGAAAAGGAATGAAGAGAGATAGGGATCTGCAATTTGTAGATAAACATAGATATATATCTTCTTGTTTTATTAATAAAATGCATGTTCCTTTGAGTAGAGTTGTCTTCTGAGACTAAACATTGGAAGGGCATTGCTATTTTCTGTTGGTGCACCAAGATTTGAATATATAATAAAACAATCATTTGGTCTGCATTGAACCGTGAGATTTCGGTGTTGGGTCGTGCCAAAGGAGATACCACCATTGGGTCATGCCACAGTTTGATCAAGAGTCAAATGATGAAGGGTCCTCCATAATATTTTAACTCAGGTCTTTGCAACACATGACTGTTGGGCCATTTTAAATGTATTGATTTTAATTTTGATTATTTTAAAGTATATGTTATTCTGGCTGTTTCAATGTTGGGCCATTTTTTAAAAATAGAATCAAGCGAGGCCATTTCAATGCTGGATACAATTCTGGCCGTTTCAATGTTGGAGAGGAAGCCCACGTTGCTTTTGTGACTTTCAAGGAGTCCTATGCTGTCAAAAAAATTGCTCTGCTACTGACTGTGAAATTGTGCGATGGGGAAAGTGTGAGGAGTCTTTTGGTCATTGGAAGAGACGTTTGTGGAGACTTCAAATAATACTGTCCAGATTGTAAAAACAAATCCAAGTGACATTTTGTTTTTTTGAAATACATATATAATTTAGTCCTGTTACAGAGATGTATGTACACCAGTTCATTAATATTTTGTCAAAAACATATAATTCATGCCCTGTTGACAGTTGGAGGTCTGGCACTATTAGAAAGCACAAGATGTTGTCATTTTTGTTTTAAAAATAGAGTTTAGTTCTATATGCTAGAGGTCTGTTACATCATGTGGCATTGATGGCAGTGGTCATCAAATGATCATCCAAAGACTACCAATCTTATGCAAACATCCCCAGGGTGAAAGAATCTAACATTTAGGAGGATGGTAAAGTCATGGTGATGTGATAAAATATAAGCATGAAGATGAAGGGGAGGAGGAGTGTCAATTTTTGTGAATTGAGAGAAAAAAATAGTCACAAGTTTAATTTTCTATGTAAATTCTTAGGTAGGGTATTTAACTTAGTAGGTGATGCCTAGGGAAAATGGATTCCTATGTGCATGGAGTGCTCTATTTTCATTCCAAAGGGATGGAGGATGGAAGGTGATACTCTGTATGTCAATTTATGTAGTGGCTAGGAAGCATAAAAGATCATGCATCACAAAATGTGGTTGGACGATAGCAAAGGCATAGGAAAAAAGAAAAAGTTGTGTGTGGAGGTAAACCTATCAATCTACAGCCAAAATTAATGGTGAATTTTATATGGTTATTGAATGTAATATTAGATAAAAATTCTTAAAATCAAAATGTTTGGGCCTGGGATGGTAGATCAGACATTACAAGATTCAAGTGAAAATTTGGCTAAACTTGGTATGTCCAGTGGGTTTAGATTAGTAATTCAAGCATGTATTTTGGAAATAAAAGACCTTCAACCATAGTTGTAACTAAAAAATAATCACTCAAATAAAAAGGGCTCAAAACCTAATAAAACACATCAAGAATCATTTATATTTGAATTTTCTATTCTTCTTATTCAAATTTAAAAAAGTAGAGTAGATAGAATAAATAACAAATGCACAAGGAAAACCAACATAATAAGAAACAAAAATGGATTGTTAGGAAATGAGATTAAACCAAAAGGCCTAATTTAATATGAAACCAAAATAGAGTATCTACAATGATGCATAAACACAAGAGCCAATTTCATTTAACATTATATATTATTACAAGGGTTTGATGTTGATATTACTGACAACAAAGAGGATTGTAGGCTCTAACTTCATCCTAAATTTTTCCTACAAGTATCATTCTCACACTTCACACACAAAATTAGTTCAAAAGGGGAAATGTCCCACCATGGTCACCATTTTTTAGAAGGAAATTTGATTTTGTGGATTAAATCACCATGAACATGTAATTTAAAATTTCAAACTAATAAACTACCTATTTAAAGTTTAGAGCCATTAAGACCTAATGTATTAAATAAATTCACAAATTCAAATAAGTATTAGAATCCTCAAGCTAAGTTATTCAAACCATGATTAAATATATTAAAATATGAGGATTATGATTACCTTTGAGTCATAATTTTGGCATGATGTTACTTGACCAAGGATTCTTGATGATGGATTGATTTGGCATGAAGATAACATGAGGATTTTGGTTTGCTAATTGGACATGGATTTTAATGAACCTAAAAATTAACAAGACAAATAAAATTACCAATAGGCCAAGATTATGAATAATAAATTGTATTGATGTGTATTGAATGACTTGAAATAATTACAAACCCAAACCATGCTTAAATAAGCCTCAACTCAAAAATTAGAGTTTACATGTAAAATTCAAAAAAAACTAAAATCTAAAAAAAACACCTATTTTTGAAAACTCCCAAAATATCTTAAAAATATCTCGAAATATCTTAAACACTACAATTAGACTATGGGATGAAATTGAACTGAAGTTGATGTCTGGTTCTAAAAATATACAATTTTTAAAAATAGAAAAAATTTAAAAAAATAATTAAATCATAATTTTGGACCCTAAGATGATCACATATGGCCTCCAAAAATATCAAGAACATTCCTAGGTAGGTAAAATTACCTAGGCACAGTAACATAATTTTCAACATGGTTGTTTTGGCATGTAGAAGATCTCAAACAGAGCTATGGGTCAAAAGTTATGGCCTTTAGAAGGTTGGCCTATTTTTTCTACATCAAATTTTCTATGATAATTTTCATTAGCCTTTCTTGGAGGAATGGAGTGGTTAAATAGAGGAAGAAGAAAGATTTTCCAATGAATTAAAAATTCATTGGAAGCTTCTAGATAAGAAGACTCTAGAGAGAAAGGAGGGAACTTAAAATTCCTTATAATTTTATAGAGATAGAACTCTTTAGAGAAGGAGAAGGGTGGTGGAGATTTCTAGATTCCATTAGGGAATTTAATGTTGATTAGGGGATGAATAGACTAGGTTGATAAAGTGATGATGTCATGGATATTGGGTAGGCTTCTAGAGAAGCCTAAGAATAGGTGTGATTTTTTTAATTTAAAATTCACAAGTGGGCATAAAATGGTTTTAGGTGATAAATGGAATGTTAATAATAAATAATAAGGTAATTAATATTAGATGGTAAATATGAATGTTAATATAGATATATAAAGGGGATTAGATTATTGACTAGGGAGAATAGGCAATACTAAATAAAATAATGATGAAAGGGATTAATTAATGAATCATTGAGTGGAATTAGCAACACAAATCGCAAGTTGGAATAGGTGAGAAAATTTAGATGCATACAGCTAGGAATGTATTTAACACACCCATGCACTATAAACATTACTATATGTAGTGTATGTATCCAATGTCATACTAATAAAATATTAAAAATACATATGTAAAGGATAATAGAAAAAATAGTAACCACGTGTGATGGACCCACCTTTAAAGGTAAGTTAATCTCACCAAGAACCTTTTATGAGGTCCCATTGAATGTTCAAACTGATTTATTTAAAGGATGTAAATATTTATGTGTATAACCCAAATTTATAAGTAATGTCATGGTGTAAACATTCTTGTTTGCACAATTATCTACCATAACATTATACATAGACTGGTGATCAAGGTATGCTTGAATGAATAAGGAATGAAGATATGAGTCATCATCTACAACTCAATATCATCAAAAGAAATAATTTTTTGAACCATAATGGGTGTATTTCATTTATAAGTACCAATAACCCCATCTAATGGGTGCCCATAATGTGATGGAGTATGTGCATTATATGCCATTTATAATTATGGTTCTTTCTTAGAATGTTCTTGCAAAGGATTGTTAAATATATTTTTTTATTATTATCACTAGGTTGTGAACCTAATTCCTTTTGAGGATCATCAAATATAATTTTTTAGTCATAAATATGGTCTTAAATATTATGCCTTAATGTAAAACATTGGTTTGTTGAATGCCCATGGCCTTGTTTATAGTCACAATAAACATTTGAATCATATCCTCTAGGTAGATACTGACTCATATCAACCTCTATAAGATGAAGGATAGATATGATGGGACACTCCACAAACTTCAGAAGTAACAAAGCTGGAGACTCATGTAAGAGTATAAATTATCTCTTTAGTGGATTAGGTAAGACAATCTGATGAGGTTTTTTTGACACCACATGAACCATGGTAGTTATTTCTATTTTTAAATTCGTTTACTTTAACTTATAAATTGGATTGATATTAAACTTGGTATTTGATGTAGTTGATGTTTTTTCTACATACTCAAGTTTTTTCAATGAAATAAGTTTCATTTCACAATTTTGAACATCCATTGAAAGATATGAACTTTTTTAAAATAATGGACTCATATAATGAGGAAAGTAAACCTTAATTAAAGATTTATTGAAGATTTTTATCTGACATTGGATTGGTCATTTTAGCTAACATTGTCTTGTACCTTAAGACATATTCATTGATAGGTTCATTAGTTCCTTATTTATTTTTTGTAATTTAAGCATAGGAAATATTTTTAGTAGTATTGATAGAGAAATGTGCCAAAACCTTATATATAAAAGTTTTGAATTTGTTTATAGATTGGATTGGTAAGTCATATAACCACCTTAAATCATAGTCCTTGAGACTCTTTGTAAATATTTTAATCAAAATTTTATCATTAGAGGCATAAACAAAGCATGTGGCATAGAAACATTGAATATGTTGTTCAGTATCATCTTTTCCATTACGAAATGTGAACTTAGGTGAAAAAACCTAGTTGGTAAGGGGTGAAAATATATATTAAGTGCAATAGCTTTTTGAAACACCTTTTGAATCAATATCATAAGGTGATTTTTTGGATTTTTTTTCAATATTAGTAACATTAGCTTGCAATATTTTTATAGTTTAGATAAGATATTTCGCCTCTTCTTATTCAAAGCTCAAATTTTGGGAAGTTACTAAATGAGGTGTACTCATATTTTTAGTAAATGTAGGAATTAAAATTGATAATTATATTGAAATACTAATGTTTCTAATGACAATGTCTACACCATTAGCCTATTTGGTGTCACTTACTAGCCCCATACCCACATCCATTCATATAATTTGATTCTTAGTCAATTATTTACTCAGATTTATCTTTGTCCATAACTTGTTATGGCTATTCCTTGATAAGATTAAACCTTATTAGGTTTTAGTTTAGGAATTGATTCAATTATCTTTTGTAAGTTTGATAAGCTTATCTTACTCTATAGGTATAATATTACTCTTTTCAAATAGGCCTATCCACTAATAATATTCTTTTATTGTATTAGTCTTAAAAGACCAATGAGATTCTTCAGATCTTCTTGACTCCCTTTGGAACTTTCTTAGATATCTCAAATCTCATTTCTCAATATTAGGATTGTTCTCATGAACTTTACTCATAATACGACAAGCCTTCCTATTAGGCCTTTATTTTAAATATATACTTCACATACATCCTCAAGGATGATTTTAGGGACTATATCATTTTCTATTATACTTGTTCCTTATAATGATATAGTGCTTACTCTTATATTATTATTCCTTAATGTATATCTTATCTTAAATACCTTCTTTACCTCTTTTGCATCAGTTCAATAGAGTTATAGTCTTTAATAGGATTTGAGAATGTATTTATAATTAGATCAATGGATAATATTATAAATGTAGATTCACTGGCATGTTTAATAACCTTTGTACATTAATATATTTCAACACCTTGGACACTTTAGAGTACTCATAAAGGATCTATAATTTCCTTTTCTTCTTAAAACCCTTAGTCTTTTATTCTTACTTGCAAGCCTATCACACACAATCCATTCACATTTGGTCTTGGAGGATTTATTAAGACCTTGTGTCATACTCAATAATTTACAATAATATCCTTACATTCTCACTCAAGGTTAAATAACATTTATGAGCCTTTTTGGCAATTTGTACCTCTTTATACCCTTCACAATCTTGCTTAACATAGTCAAAAAACATCCATCAATATTTCACTAATCCCAATGATTTGATACTTCTAAAAACTTTTATTAATTTAAGGCCTATACCTATCGTATACAACCAAAAATTTAGGTCTTTATAATGTATATTTTTAGATTTATTGTCTTTTTACTATACTAGGCCTATGACTTAGGTTTGCATAGTATACAGGAACCTGAGATCTTGTAAATGAGTTTTTATAAAGTCTATGAAATTTATAAACTTACTAATTCCTATATGAGGATCTCAACAGCTTATATTAATATTCCAATCTTCATTCTTTTCCATATAACTCTTTACATGTGATTTAGACTCACTGTGTATGATTGTGACTAAGTTCTTAAACCCCAAAGAAAATAATTAGATTAAAACTATTAATTTTCAAAAAAATAAGTGATAGACCATTAATTATTACCTTGTCAATTTTCAACTACTTCCTAAACAACTCAAAACATGTTACTTCTACTATGTGTCAGACATTCTTATCTTAAGACTTCTATGTTCTTCATGCATGATCATACGTAGAATTGTTTTAAGACCCCTATGGACTAATCACATGATAATAATTATAGAAACACAAGGAACCATTTATCATAAAAATAAAAATCTTTTTTGTTTTATCAAATTTTCAAAATAATTTACAAAACTTATTATCAGACTTCCCCTTAGACCTCTCTCTCTTTTCTCCTCCTTGTCATCACTCTTTACCTTGTACATATGGATGGATTTTATGATATTTTTAGATGGTTTGAAAATTATATTCATTAACCATAACATAAACATAACTTTCATATATGGAGAAGACCAATATCTTCTCAATTTATTTCTCCTTAACTTAGTATATACTTTTTTTGCCTTCTCTAACATAGGATTATTCTCTTCTAGAAGAGAGGTGAGATGGAATTTCATATTTACATATAGTAAAATAATATCTAAATTATATCAATAACCTCATATTATTGTTAGGATACATTCACACCCCTTACAATTAGCTACAAGGGCTTGTAGACCTTCAATTTACAATTTGAATATTCAAATATAGGTTTTGGTAGGAAAACCTTACTAATAGACTAGAAACATAAATAATAAAAATGCAACTAATTAGAGACCCATATATAATGAATTCAAGTCTCCTTAAGATATATATATATATATATATATATATATATATATATATATATATATATATATATATCTTAAATAGCCTTGACATTACATAATGAAGCATGGAATTATTTCACTTAACATGCTATTTATAATTTTTACATTGATGGAATAATGCTCATGCATCAGACTTGTGGGCTTAAAAAAATTTAATGAGATATTTCTTATGATATCCTTGATGTTTCCCTACCTTATTCAATCAAAATTTCATACACGTGAAAATTTTTTAGACTTCCACATTTTTATTTTGTCTTCCTTGTTATCTTCATCCATGATATGGCTTGTCATCTTTCTATCTTCTTTTGTATACATTTATCCTCTAGAATGAGAATATCAACTTGCATCTTCTTATCATAAAATATTTTTAGAGGTATCTTATCTATACATTTCACCTCCTTGTCTACTACATCTATACATACATAGTCCAATGAAATATTATTTATGAAACTTTGAGACTTTTGAGTCTCTCTCCATCCTTGAATCCATATTTATTTCTAATGTAAGTAGTCTGACTTAGAAACCATAATTCCTATTTTATTTGACACATTTACCTCATTCCAAATTTCTATCTACTCAACCATTATTTTTGGATAGACTTTTTCCTCTTCTCCATTATTTATAATAAGCTCTAAAGATACCATCTCTTCTTGTAACTATTCCAAGATCTCATACACAAATACATTATCTTGTTGTTCTCTTAGAAAATTTTCATCACCTATAATATGATGTTAAAGGTTCCATATTTCCTTCAATATATCTTATTCATTATAAGTTAACATATTCTTACCACAATCAATTGCATCATTACTATTTAACAAGAAACATTTACCTTTTTCCTTATTTATTTCTTCTTGGAATAGTCCATCTCATTCTATTCATGCTTCATGATTGCTACACCTTATATATTTTCATTGTATAAATATTTATCATATTATTTATCCTCTTGATTGATTATCTCTTCCTATTCAACCAATCCTTTGTGATGGACACACAACTATTGTTCTTTATTATCTTTAACTATTAAGACTTTACAATGAATCTCCTTTTCATAATATTTGTCTATGAGCCTATTCATTGGCTCAAAAACTTCATCCTCATCAACATCTTGTGCACATATAATCAAAACATCAAAGACAATATTAGATTTAAAAACTTTAGACCATGAATCCTTTCTAATGTATTTTTTTGTTGCTCATCAGATTCTCTAAGCATCTCTCCCTTTTTAGGATAGAAAATGTTGATATTTAACTCATATTCAAGGTGTTGATCACCTTTATTTTGTCTTTGAATATTAAAATATGTTCTAATATTTCCCAACTTGAACATATAACTATGCTTGCATTGAAATCTTAATTCTTTTTTCAAGGCAATTTTTTTTTTTCCCCTATTCTTATTTAAACTATCAAACTAATTGGCCATCTTACTCTTAATTTCATTTCCCATACACACAATGGGTTCTTAATACTCTCTACCATAAACCTTATCAGTGATAGTTATTATTTCAACTCATCCATTTCCTTTTAGAAATAGTATTCTTATTTTTGTCTTCTTCTTTCCCTTTCTCTCTTTTCTTTCATCTGGTTCTTACCTCTAGGAAGTCCTTTATCACTTTACCCACCCTCTCTAGCAAGTATTTTTCACCTTGCTCCATCTGTTGCCTCACGAAAGTCTATAAAACCTTGGTATTTTAAAAAATTATCCAAGTTATCAGACCTTGGATCTTCCTTTTGAGCAATCAATATGATCTTACCTTTGAGCTTCATTTAAATCTTTCTCGATTCTTAATGGATTTGACTTCTTGCACTTCTTTTGTAATCACATAAAACTTAACCACTATAATAATAACTTTTTTACAAAAAATATTAGATTATAAATATCTTATACCAAATCTATGATACCAAAATTGATGGTAATATCTACACCATTAACCTATTTGATTTCACTTACTAGCCCATACCCACATTCATTCATACAATTTGACTCTTAGTCAATAGTTGATTCAAATTTATATTTGTTCACAACTTGTTATGGCCAATCCTTGATAAGATTAAACCTTATTAGGTTTCATTTTAGGAGTTGATTCAATTCCTTTTTATAGGCACGATCAAATTATTTACTCTATAAGTTTGTAACTACTCTAGTTAAATAGGTCTCTCCACTAATATTATTATTTTATTTTATTAGTCCTAAAAGACCAAAGAGACTATTTATATCTACATAACTCCCTTTGGACCTTTCTTAGATATCTCCAAACTCCTTAATAAATATTATGACTAATCTCATGAACTTTATTCATAAGAACACAATCCTTCCTATTAGGCCTTTATTTTAAATATATACTTTGTATACCTCATAAAGGATGATTTTAGGGACTATATCCATTTTTATTATACTTTTTCCTTACAATGATATAGTTTTTACTCTTATATTGTTGTTCCGTAATGTGTATCTTATATTAAGGACCCCTATTTACCTATTTTGCATTGGTTCAATATAATTTTAGTCTTTAATAGGCTATAAGAATGGATTTATAATTAGATTAATGGATAATAGTATAAATATAAACTCACTATCTTGTTTAATAACTCTATTACAACTGTGTTAATCTCTTTCCACACCTCAAACACTTTAGAGTACTCATATAGGGTTTATACTTTCTTTTTCATCTTAAAACCCTTACTCTTTTATTCTTACTTTCAATCATGTCTCACATAGTCCATTCATATTGGTCTTATAGGATTCATTACTAATTCAAGTCATACTCAATATTATTAAATAATCACCTTCCATTCTCACTCAAGGTTTCATAAAATTTTGGATTTTTTTTGTCAAGTTATACCTCTTTAGACCCTTCACAATCCTTTCTTAACACAATAATAACATAATCATCAATATTTCATTGATCCCAATTATTTGAGACATATAATAACTTATATTAATTTAAGGCCTTTACCTAGCATATACACCCAAATTTTTAGGTCTTTATAATGGATATTTTTAGATTTATTGTCCTTTTACTATACTAAGATTGCGACTTAGGTTTACATAGTATACAAGAACGTGAGACATTGTAAATGATTAATTATAAAGTTTGGTAACTTTATAAACTTAATAATTATTTTATAATGGTATATTAAACTTATCTTACTATTCTAATCTTAATTATTTTCCATGTAACTCTTTACACATTATTTAGACTCATTATGTATGATTATAGGTGACTATGACGAAGTTCTTAAACCCAAAATAACACAATTAGATTAAAATTACTCCTTTTCAAATGAGAAATCCAAAAAAAATATAAATAAATGATATACCATTAGTTATTACCTTATCAATATTCAAATACTTCCCAATCAACTCAAAACATGTTACCTCTCCTCTGTGTTAAACCTCATTACATTCAAAATTTTATGATCTTCATGCAAAGTCATACATAGAAATATTTTAAGATCCATAGGACCTCATGACCATATAAAATTACATGATTATCATTATAAAAATAAAATTAACCATTTATCATAGAAATAAACACCTTTTTCATTTGATTAAATCCTCAAAACAAGTTACAAACCTTATTAGAAGACTTTCTGATGCAGAGGGTTGAAACAATTTAACTTAATTTAAAAGAAAACAAGAAACACATATATCACTTACCTCTACCTTTGATCACCTGGCTCTATTATTTTGCTAAGACCTTAGTCTTTGTTTCAAGCTCTATCTCTCAATCTCTACCTATCTCATTCTAACCTTCTTTACACTTCTCAATATCTCTATCTTTTAGGTTTCTTTGAATCTCTCTCTCTTTTGATTTTGACTTCCATAAAACTATAATTATTCACTCAAATATCTCAATTCCATTCAAATTTTCACTCCACTACCTCTCTATCACCTTTTCATACTATTCCTCGAACTACCCCTCACACCACCTTATCACTTATGTTTAAACAAGATATAAGTTTCCTCTAACTCCTATGAAGTTTAATAACATCAATATATTGATCATACCATTCTTTTTATAGTAATTATCCACCTTATAAAACCGCTAATTTCATTATTCGTCTTACTCACAACTTCCTCTATCTTGATAGGGTTTCTTATAGCCCTTTTTTGCCCAATTATTAATTTTATAAAAAATTACAATGAGTTATTGTGAAACTGATCACCTTTACCAATAACCTTTATCCTCTTCTAGTTACTCATAAATTTTCATGCTCTCACCTAATTCAAAAGTCAACTTTCCATTCACTTTTAAGGTTTAGATTAGACATATGAGGTCTTTGTCACCCTTTTGTGCACACAGTCTTAAACTATTTGTACTTATCTATATGGGTTCAACTAAAAATATCCAAAATCACTTTCTCCACATTATAAATTCACTAAATACCAATTTTGGAATTATTTTTATGGTTTAATCTCTTATTATTCATGTTTTCTCTTTAAAACCTTAGAAACAGGGTCTGTGTAGGACTGAGCAACCCAAGAGGAAATGATTTGATGTATTGATATTCAATAAAATTTTCATCCTATTATGGTAATTTTATCATGTCTATATTAATTTATTACAACTTCTCAATTCATTTGTCTCTATTTGGGTTTAGTTATTTATCATTTGTACTAGTTTTTCAACTGAGTGTCAACATCCAATCTGTATCTACTTGAGAACCTCTATTTGATTGTTCTAAGGTTTATCAAGGTTTTAACATGGTATTTTCAATTTAATAGGTATATATGATCCTATTATACTTATATTAACTCATTGAACATTTTTTATATACCTATGTTCACCTTTTCCATTTTTTTAGGTTTGACTATATTTATGAGCTCAGTGATCTATAGGCCTGATACATAATTATGAACACTTAATGAATTAAAAATTTAAGAACTTGTCAAGGATATTTATAAAATTTAAATAATCACTCACCAATATTCACATTTTCACTTCAACTTGGTTTATCAATATCAGTTCTTATAAAAACACATGTAAATTCTTACTATATTATTTTTTCCCTAGACTATAGGTTATTGTGACTTAACTCATGAAGGGTTTTATCTATTATTAAGAACTTAAATAAATTTCATCCTTATTTAATTATTAAATGAGTAATATAGTATTTTTTATACCTTATTGAAACATTTTTGACTCCTTGTATGCTACTATTACACACTTTCTTCATGTCTTATGTTTGACTGTGTAGGTGTCTACCAATATCTTCAAAACTATATTATTTTGCTTTAAAATAGTATTAAATAATCAAATAAATCATATAATAACATTAAATAAGTACATATTAAAATTAATAACTCCACAAAATCTTCAAGGGCATATCTTCAATGTCTCCTCATTATTTTTTCATACATAATCAAATCTTATTGCATAAAAATAAGAAACATAATCCTTAACCTTGGATGTTAATAATAAGGTATTATTTTATTTATTTGATTCTCATTAACATTCCATTCCATTACCACACATATTATAATTCACTATACATAAATATTTCAAATTAAAATTCCAAGTTTTCTTTCCTATCTCATTACTTTACATAGTCTTTGAGTCTTTTACACAAGATTGACAAAGTTTTCAACTTCAACATCAAAATGGACGTGTAATTTATTGATTATTCTTCCTAAATACCTACCTATTTTTACCACTCTCTCCTAAACAAAGACTCATCACCACAATATATACATTTACAGGGAGTTTTTAAACTATAACTACCTTCTAACTCCCTTTGTACATTGGGATAAACCTTAAAACACTAACCTCTAACCAAAAATAACAAGATGACTAACCAATATAACTAAACACTTTATAGAAAAATTATCCAAGTGTATATATTTTTTTACCTATATTATTTTCACTAATTTTCAAGTCAAGCATTGAAGCGCAACAAAAGATATGCATGTTCAAAGTTGGCCTTCCAAACAAGTTTTTGATATAGCTAGCCCTATGGCAGAAAAAGTTGGTCTTCCAGACATGTGAGGGTTCAAGGAGAATATTTTTATATGGTTTTATTATCCTATGTAAATATATAATATGTTACAAATTATAGATCATGTATCCAGGCACAACAAAAGTTATTGTGGTCCAAAGTTGGCCTTCCAGGTAGATTAAAATGGCCCCCATACTTAGTTTATTTTGCATGAGTTAAATATTAGGACCAAAATAATATCCAATGGTTCAGGTGAGATCATATATTTTTGATTTAATGGTTCATGTTAAGTGATATGTTAAGAATTACATGATGTTTAGCAGTTAAAGTGCTCTAAAGGCACGTGAGTGTGTCAAGTGTCATGATCATGGGGGTTTTAAACAAGATCAAAAGGTAAGCACTATAAGATAAATATGTGAATGATACATATAAATCAAAATAAAAAATTGAGTCAAAGTTTATAAATTTCATGAGATGAGGTCAATTTTTAGATATTTAACTGTGATCATTTACATTTGAATATTTAAATTTAACAAAGGGAAAAACTAGTCCATGGTTTTTGGACCATATATTTTGATGAAGGATGAATTTTCTCATGGTATAAAATTAAAAGTGGTAGAGGAATAAAATTTTCATCTAAAAATATTTATTTTAAGATATTTAAGTGTGTATAGTCAAATATACTATGGTTCAAAATTGATTATGTTTGTGCTTGTTCTACAAGTGACCCAAGAGGTTTATGTGAGTTTGTTTTGATGTTTCAATATATCATGATGTACTACCTATTATAAAGTATTTTTGAATCATTTTATATGACTTATATATTCTTTATAGGTTTTACCAATCTATATTCAAAATGAAAAAGGATGTAAAAGCTGAGTATGTTTGTTGAATACACTGGTAGTTTTAGTAATAATCTTACAAAGGTAAGTTGAAGATGTTCTGAGTAGAATTAAAGAAAAAATGAGTATGGATATGTTATATAAGTATCTAAAGATTATGATAAGGAATTTTTTTTCTTGAGATTCCCTTTATCAAATATGGAAAGTCAAAATAGCTTGACTGTATTTTGATTATATATGACCAATTTGAGTGGTAATTTTGTGTATGTTGTTTTCAGTGATAAGAGCATGTGTTGATGTGTCTAAATAATTTATATGTATAGATAAGGTCCTGAAGGGTTCACCCATGTTATATAACCATATGTATATGTGAAAATTTTGATAAATTGGTCCATAAGTTTGAGACTATGTTTTTTATGTATGAATACCTGAAAAGCGAGGAGACATAATTGGTAGGCCCAAGTATGGAGTTGGTGTTCCAAATGGAATAAAACCTTGTGGTATTAATATAGGGGCTATTGGATATATGTTTTATATGTTAAAATCATTGGTAAATTATGAAGGTGGTCTAAGTAGTCTCACATGTAACATGTGAGTATTAAGGCCTAATGATTTTAGGTCTCACCAAGACCTAATGGTTGTTTGGGGCTAATGAGGCATTGGAAAACATATGAAATATGTGTTTATTACATGTAACATGTATTGGGACCTATTTAAAATGTGTAACAAGTGTGTTAATTATCTTATCCAACCAATTTGGGTTATACCAAGAGAATGGTATAAATGTAAGGCCTATTTGACCTATTTGTTCTAGTTATGTATGTGTGGAGCCAAGTGAAGTAAAAAACCTTTGAAAGAGAAGCTATAAGTTAGTGAGGATTATTAGAGATTGAAGAGTATCAAACATGATTTTATGAGCAAGGTGATGAAGGTGATCACATAGGTCATTAGACCTAATAAGCCTAGAAGAAGCAGAATGAGTGAGTATGCTCAAGAGGTTATTTTGAGAGAGTGTGTATGGTGAGTGAAGGAAAGGTGAAGGATGTGTGTGATAAGTGGATGATTTGATGAGAAGATTGTTAAGGTGTGGAGCCTAAAAGCTTCACTAAGGAGCACATTACCAAAGTTGCAGGTTTACACAGTCACCGGCGTTGGTCAGGAGTGACCGACGTCGGTCAGGTGCAGTTGAAGAGACGTGGGCATCGGCAGGGGATCGGTTGACGTCGGTCACAGGCAAGCAGGTAGGAATCGGCATCGGTTACCTATGCATCCAGAATGTTATTTTTGAGGACAAAAGCGAGTGTTTGCATGATGAGTTTAAGTCTTAGTCTTAAGTTTGCGTCTCTATTATTAGTAAGACTATTTTTAGAGCCCTTGTTCAAGAGGCTTAACTGTTGGTTGTAAGTGCATGCTCAAGTATCCTAATTCTATATGTAGAATTAGATCTTCTTAGCTTATTGTAGTTGTAGTAGTTCATTGTATGTGAATGTTGAAGAATAGTACAGAGTTGTATCAATCCAGGTTGTTGGAGTTGATTGTGCTTGAGAGAGAGAGCTCTTGAGGGATAGAAATCTAGAGAGAGATCTTGTGCATCTGAGAGAGGTGTGGAAGAAAGAAGTTTCTTCAATTGTATTCCTTTTGTAAAGAGTTTAATACAAGTTTTCAGAGTGGTTTCTTCTATCTCTTGTTCTTTGCTATTATCTGATTCTAGTTACTTATCTATCTGATTTAATTCCATGGTTGATTGCTTTCATAAGTGTAATCATATTGTTGGTTGATCCCCAACAAGTGGTATCAGAGCCTTGGTTGTAGGTTTAGAGCTTGATATCCAATAATCGATATCAAAGCTCAGGTTCACTAACAGGTGGTTTAGATTTGTGTAGTGTGTATTGATTACAAGTTGCTCACAGGGGTTTCTATAGGGATTTTTGTTTGAGTGGGAGAAGCAATGGCAGAAGAAATTAAACTAAGAATGGAGAAGTTCAATGGCAAAAATTATCAACATTGGAGAATGCAGATAGAGGACTATCTGTATCAGAAAGATCTATACTTACCGTTAGGTGGGATTGCAAAAAAGCCCACAGACATGGATGATGAAGAATGGGAAGTTCTTGATAGGAAGGCTCTGTGGTCTATAAGACTGAGCCTAGCATCTACTGTGATATCTAATATATCACAGGAAAAAACAACGGTAGAGTTGATGACTACTTTAGCAAATTTGTACAAAAAACCCTCAACTTCTAATAAGGTATATCTTATGAAGCAGCTATTTAATTTGCATATGCAGGAAGGTGGATCTGTATCTAATCACCTGAATGATTTCCATGGAATTGTAAATCAATTAAGTTCAGTCAAAATTGTGTTTGATGATGAAATAAAAGCTCTTTTAATATTATGTTCTTTGCCTAAAAGCTGGCATAGCTTAGTAATGGCAGTTAGTAATACTGCATCTGCTTCAAATATTTTAAAAGTAGAGGATGTTGTTAGTGTTATCTTGAATGAGGAAATTCGTAAGAAAATCACAGAAGAGACATCTAGGAACACTTTAAGTTTTGAGAGTACGGGAAGGCAAAAAGAGAAGAGCAAGAAAGGGAGATCAAGATCTAAGTCTAAGGGGAGAGGTAGATCCAAATCCAGAAATGGCAGGAAGCCACAACGCTGAAATTGTGGAAAGATGGGGCACATAAGTAGAGATTGCTGGTCAAAGCCTAAGGAGGACAATCAGCACAAAGGAAAAGAAGAAGCAAAGGTTGCAGGTATTTCACAAGATGTTTTAATATTCTCTTTGCATAATAATATAGAATCTTGGGTGTTAGATTCTGGTGCATCTTTTCATGCTACCCCTAATAGGGAATATTTTAGTGACTATATCCATGGAGATTTTGGAATAATGTATCTAGGGGATGATGAGCCTTGTAAAATTATTGGCAAAGATAAAGTGCCGCTGAAAATGCAGAATGGCAACACATGGGTGTTGAGAGATGTTATGCATGTTCCTAGCTTGAAGAGAAATTTGATTTCTACAGGAAAGTCAGGGGATGAGGGTTATACAGTAACTCTCACAGTAGAATCTTGGAAGGTGACCAAGGGTGCACTTGTTATGGCCAGAGGTAAGAGAGTAGGTACTCTCTATTTGTGTAATTGTGTTACTAACAATTCTCTTTCTGTATTATCTACTTCAGATGTGGATGCAAAATTGTGGCACTCAAGGCTTGGCCACATGAGTGAGAAGGGAATGTCAATTCTTAAGTCTAAAGGTAAGCTTTCAGATTTGAAAAGCATGGATCTAGAATTTTTTGAGCACTGTGTATTTGGAAAATAGAAAAGGGTTAGTTTTCTCAAGACTGGGTCTACAAAGAAGAAGCATAAGTTGCAGCTTGTTCACACAGACGTGTGGGGACCAGCTCAGGTAGCTTCTATTGGAGGATCACATTACTATGTTTCATTCATAGATGATGCTACAAGAAAGGTATGGATCTATTGTATTAAGAAGAAATCTGATGTATTTGAGACTTTTAAGATTTGGAAAGCTATGGTTGAGAATGAAATAGGCAGAAGATTGAAGTGCCTGAGGTCTGACAATGGTGGTGAGTTTTGCAGCTATAAGTTCAACTAGTATTATTATATGCATGGGATCCGTAGGCAAAGGACGGTTCCAAGGACACCTCAGAAAAATGGAATTGTTGAAAGGATGAACAGAACAATCATGGAGCGTGCAAGATGTATGAGATTGCATGCTAGTTTTCCCTTAGAGTTTTGGGTAGAAGCTGTTGACACTGCAGTGTACCTGATTAACAGAGGACCCTCTATAGCTCTAGATGGTGGAATCCCAGAAGAGGCATGGACAGGTAAAAAGGTAGATCTCTCATTCCTCAAAGTTTTTGGTTGTGAATCCTTTGTGCACGTTGATAAGGAAAATAGAAAGAAGCTGGATGCTAAGTCTATGAGGTGCACATTTATTGGCTATGGCTCAGATGATTTTGGTTTCAAATTTTGGAATCTAGGAACTGACAAGATAGTTAGGAGCCATGATGTTGTTTTCAATGAAAAAGTGATGTATAGTGATCAGCTAAAGAAGCTAAATCAATCTAGGTAGAGCAATGGTGAATTGGACGAGGTGACGGTCCAAAATGAGCTCGCGAGAAAAATAAATAATCACTTGCAGGAAAACACAGAGACCAATGTCGGTAGGATAGGAACCGGCATCGACAGAATAGAAACTAATTTCGGTCATACAGAGACCGATGTCAGTAGGATAGGCACCGGCATCGGTCAGGAAGAACTGACGTCGGCCAGTAACAGGCCTGGAAGTGATAGAGGTCGGTCACTATCAGAGAATTTGGGTGGACAGCGTGTTGTGAACGAGTCTTAGACACCCATCAGGAGGTCAGAAAGAGTAAGTAAGCCTCCAATTAGATATTCTCATTCATTATTCTATTTATTGCTAACTGATGGTGGAGAACCAGAGAGTTTTGAAGAAGCATTATAGGTGGAGTCCAAGAGTCAGTGGGAGCATGGCATGGTTGAGGAGATGGAGTCCTTAAGAGAGAACCAGACATGGGATTTGGTTGAGTTGCCAGCTGGTAAGAGAACACTGAAGATCAGATGGACCTACAGGTTGAAGGAAGGTGAGAATGGACAGATGAGATATAAGGCCAGATTGGTAGTGAAAGGATTTGCACAAAATCTAGGTATTGATTTTGGTGAGATTTTTTCTCTTGTTGTTAAAATGACTTCTATACGGATTGTGTTGTCTTTGGTTGCTATTGAGGATTTGCATCTTGAGCAGCTAGATGTTAAGACAGCATTTCTTCATGGAGATTTGGATGAGGAAATATATATGGAATAGCTGAAAGGATTTGAGGTCAAAGGTAAGGAGAAGTTAGTGTGCAGATTGAAGAAAAGCTTGTATGGCCTCAAGCAAGCTCCTAGACAGTGGTATTTGAAATTTGGCAGGTTTATGACTGAGCATGGCTACAGTAGGTGTCAATCTAACCATTATATGTATTTTAAGAGATTGGATAATGGTAGATATATTATTCTATTTTTGTATGTAGATGATATGCTGGTTGCAGGATCACACATGCAAGATATCTCTGAGCTTAAGGTGAAATTAGCTCAAACATTTGCTATGAAGGATTTGGGAGTAGCAAAGAAAATCCTTGGCATGAGCATTAAGAGAGACACGAAAAATCACAGGTTGATATTGTCTCAAGAGGATTATGTGGACAAGGTGTTGAAATGGTTCAATATGCAGGATGTTAAATCGGTAAGCACACCTTTGACTGGACATTTTAAGTTGAGTAAAGAAAAATGTCCTAATTCACATGATGAGATAGAGTACATGAATAAGGCTCCATATTATTCCATGGTAGGGAGTTTGATGTATGCAATGGTGTGTACTAGACCGGATATTGCCCAAGCAGTGGGAGTTGTAAGTAAGTATATGGCCAATCTAGGAAAGGAACATTGGAAAGCAGTTCAGTGGATCCTTAGATATCTAAGAGGAACCAGCAGTAGGCACTTGTGCTATGGAGGTTTAGATACTTCTCTACATGGTTATGTAGATTCAGATATGGTAGGTGATTTGGATGGCAGAAGGAGCACCACAGGATATGTTTTCACTGTAGGTGGAATGGCAGTTAGTTGGATATCAAAGTTGCAGAAGGTTATCGCCTTGTCAACTACAGAAGCAGAGTATATTGCAGCCACAGAGGCTAGCAAAGAGATGATATGGATGACACGGTTCATGGAAGAGCTTAGAAGGGAGCAAGAGAGTTTCAGATTGTATAGTGACAGTCAGAGTGCAATCCATTTGGCTAAGAATTCAACCTTTCATTCAAGAACCAAGCACATATAGCTTAGGTACCACTTCATAAGACAGGTATTGGAGGATGGTGAGTTGAAGCTGGAGAAGATCCATACAGACAAGAATCCTGCTGATATGTTAACCAAGCCGGTTACAAAAGAGAAGTTACATCTTCATTCAACTTCTGTTGGTCTTCATGATTGAGTTAAAGATGGAGGAGCTAGAAGATGTTTCTGTACAGGTACTGGTGCAGCTGTTTATCTCCAAGTGGAAGATTGTTAAGGTGTGGAGCCTAAAAGCTTCACCAAGGAGTGCATTACCAAAGTTGTAGGTTTACACAGTCATTGGCATCAGTCAGGAGCGACCGACATCGGTCAGGTGCAGTTGAAGAGACGCCGGTATTGGTAGGGGATCAACCGGCGTCGGTCACAGGCAAGCAGGCAAGAACCGACGTCAGTTACCTGTGCATCCAGAATGCTATTTCCAAGGATAAAACCGAGTGTTTGCATGATGAGTTTAAGTCTTAGTCTTAAGTTTGCGTCTCTATTATTAGTAAGACTATTTTTAGAGCCCTTGTTCAAGAGGCTTAACTATTGGTTGTAAGTGCATGCTCAAGTCTCCTAATTCTATATGTAGAATTAGATCTTCTTAGCTTATTGTAGTTGTAGTAGTTCATTGTATGTGAATGTTGAAGAATAGTACAGAGTTGTATCAATCCAGGTTGTTGGAGTTGATTGTACTTGAGAGAGAGAGCTCTTGAGGGATAGAGATCTAGAGAGAGATCTTGTGCATCTGAGAGAGGTGTGGAAGAAAGAAGTTTCTTCAATTGTATTCCTTTTGTAAAGAGTTTAATACAAGTTTTCAAGGTGGTTTCTTGTATCTCTTGTTCTTTGCTATTATCTGATTCTAGTTACTTATCTATCTAATTTAATTTTATGGTTTATTGATTTCATAAGTGTAATCATATTGTTGGTTGATCCCCAACAAATATCAAATTAAAGACTCTTTGTATGACCTGTAGGTCATAATTCTATTGATATAATATTTCTCTTATTGTTTGAGTATGAGCAAAGGTGAGTGAGTGATAATCAGAGGTCCATCATCAAGTGTTGAAGACATCAATTTAAAGGTGGATATGTTCTTACATGTCGTTGTGGTAACTTATCATCTAAGGGGGTTGCTAAAACTTTGGTTGTTGCATCTCAGCTAGATAGTGTTATATCACCTTATGGGATTGTAGTTATTTGATTAGTTGCATCTAGTCTAAATTGGATCTTGTCATTATAGGACTATATTCCATCTTGTAGGGTTCAATGGGTTTTATCCCCCAAGAGATTTTCTCACATAGATGTTGTTTTGATGTGATGTATGCTCTTTTTCATGTTTTGGAGGTGTGTGCTTTCATGTTTATATTGCTAGATCAAGTTTATGAATGATGGAATGGTTTTGGAATTGAATGTGAATTATTGTATACTGATTCACTCCTCCTCTCTATAGTTACTTCCAATAATTTATATTATATCCATGTCCTTTGGATAAATCTTAATAACTTAAAGGAGATCCTAAGTAGCATAAGATGGCTAAGTAGTTGAAGAAATAAAATATTGAATTAAGATGAATGGTCAAAAGTCTTGAAGAAAAAATTAGTCATATTAAAGATCAATCATGTAGAATGATGGATGACTTTGTTAAAGAATTTAAGAGGGATAAGGAGACTATACAAGTTCTTGAAATTTAGTTAGAAGTTTCATGTTCTAGTATGAGAGCTAAAAGAGATGAATTTGTTTAAATGAAGACTAATTTTGTTTCCTTGAAAGATGAGTATGAAAAAGTCATAATAAAGATAGGCAAGCCTAAAAAGAAAAAAAGTAATAATAATATTTCAATTATGATTAAAAATAGATCAAAAATCTAAAGGATCAGTTAGGGGGTGATTTATAATTGGTCAGGGCCTAGGATCAAAGGACCGAGTAGTCAAATATGAGAAAGAAGGTATGGAGGTTTTTGTGTGCACCCAGGTTTATCTATCTTGTTGTAGGTCATAAGCCATGGTATAGGAAGTCAAAGTTACTAAAGGTATGGAGGCTCAAATTTTGGTCTAAAATTATGTAATGGTTGTCTCTAGGTGTACAAAAAGCTTTAGAGGTGGAATTTAACCAAGAGAAGGTTTGTTGACTCTATTTGTTTTGAGATTCTAGGGTTTTAAGATATGATATAAAAATGCTATGATTTGAGGTTTTAGGATTTTTAAAATGTTTAATGGGACAAATGGGTTGTCAAATCAAGATTCACATATATTTGAAGGGATGTAGTTCTCAAATTATTCAAGTTTTTGTCAATATAGAGGGCTAATTAGCTAGTAGGTTTATGAAGGAAGTATGTTGCATAGGATGAGATAGGTAATTCAATTTGGTTTTCTTGAGATGGAATATGAGATTGATATATATGTGAAATTTTATGTCTTAATATTGTGTCTATTTAAGGTTGTGAGCTCTACAAATTCCATGTAGGGCTACAAGGAGACTAAACAGGCCTAATGTGAGGAAGAAGTTATTTTTGTTTAGTTTATCCAAAAGAGAAAGGTATTTTTGTTTTATGGAGATTTATAAAGTTTTTTGAGATCATGTTTCATATTTGGTGAGTGTCATGAAGTTTTGTTGATAATCCTTATGTTAGATTGAGAGAGAAGGTTAATAAGCATGTGTGGTGGTTCTTCATGATGTGTGGAGATTTGAAGATGCTCAAGATGTGAAATGGCTAAAAAAATTAGGGTGAGTCCCTCTCATATTATTATTGGTGATTTACATCATATTATAGTGGTTTTATTTGATATTTATTTATTTGTTGTAGTGTTTTGTTGAAGAGAGTGTTGGCATGGAACAAGAGGAAATTGTCTAACCAAGAAGAGGTAGGCACAAGGTAAGGGGGAGTTTTTATCATTATTATAAGATGGTCATATCCTATTTTTTTAATTTTTAGGTCATTAATAATATATTTTTCACCCTTTTTCATTGTGTCAAAGGGGGATAAAGTACCTATTGTGAGAGTAATTAAAGAGAGAGAAGGAAGGTGAGCTATATATTGCAATATATGATGGTTGTTCACATCAATGGAAAAAGGGAATATTATTGGATATTTTTTAATGATGTCATGATGTTTTCATGGATGTGCCCTAGTGAGTTAATGAAGTGCATGGATAGTCTAAATGACAATGACAAAGTGTGCAATGTGCTTGTTCTAGTATGCTTGAAGTATGATTGGTTGATCTTTAGTTTTGGCATGGTTAGAGGTGTTCAAGGATGAGTATGGTGATTTTAGGATTGAAATATGTCCCTAATATTTTTTATATTTTTTATTTCTTTTGTGAATAATTAGAATTCATCTGGTTGTCCATAGTTTTCATCTAGACACTTTGGATATAGTGATAGAAAATCTAAGTAGGCAATTTGATGACATAACCATTATCACATGGGAATGATTCAAGGGGAGTTTATCATATGGATTTTATCAAATTATTCCCTATTTTATTTTTTATAATTTTCATATCATGCACCAAAGTGCATAAAAATATATGAAATGTCAAAGTTGGGCTTCTAGGCATTTTGACAATGTTTTCCCATAACTAAATTTGCAATGAGGAAATAAAAAACTGAGTAAGCAGTTTGATGGTGTAATATCTCAAACATGTGGATGTTTTATGAGAAATTGATCATATTGGTTTGTTTAATTTTTTACCTATTTAATTTTTCCTAACTTTTAGGTCAGTATCTAAAGTGCGACAAAAGATATGCATGTTCAAAGTTGGCCTTCTAGATAAGTTTTTGACATAGTTGGCTCTATGGTAGAAAAATTTGAGTGAGAATTTTAATGTCATTATGTATCACACATGTGAGATGTATAGGATAAAATTTTTATATGGTTGTATTCTATTATGTAATAATATCATATGGTCCAAATTTTAGATCATGCATCCAAGCACAACAAAAGTTATTGTGGTCCAAAGTTGGCCTTCTAGGCAAATTGCAATGGTCCCCATACTTAGTCTATTTTTCATGAGTTAAATATCAAGAACAAATGAAGATAAAATAGTTCATATATGAATATATAATTTTTATCTAATGGTTCATGCTGAGTGAGATGGTAATAAGTGCATGATGTTTAATAGTTAAAGTGCTCAGAAGGCATGCTAGGGTACCAAGTGTCATGGTCATAAGGGTTCTGAGTAAGATCAAATGATGAGTGCTATAATATAAATACCTGACTTATCTATACAAATATATAGAGTGAATTGAGTCAAATTTTATATATTTCATGATATGAGTTCAATGGTTAGATGTTTAACTATGATTGTTTACATTTGAATATTTGAATTTAACAAAGGGACATACCAGTCTATAGGTTTTGGACCATATCTTTTGATCAAGGATGAATTTACTCACAGTGTAAAAATAAAAGTTGTATAGGAATCTACAGTTCATCTAAAAATATTGATTTTAATACTTTTAAGTATGTATAGTCAAATATATTATGGTTCAAAGTTTACTATGTGTTCTTTCTTGTTCTGTAAGTGACCAAAGAGGTTTATTCGATCTTGTTTTGATATCTCATGATGTCCTAGATATTGGAAAGTATTTTGGAATCATTTTGGATGATTTTTATGGTATTTTAAGGTTTTACCAATATATATTATGTATTAATAAATATGTAGAAGTTGACTGTGTTTATTAAATACACTGGCACTTTGAGTAACCATCTTATAGAGGTAAGTTGAAGACGTTCTGAGTAGAGATGAAGAAGAAAATGAGCTTGGAGATGTTCTATAAGGATCTAAATATTATGATAATTCATTTTTTGTATTGATATTCCCTTTATCAGATATGGAAATTCAAAATAGCTTGACTATATATGAGTACTCTGAGTGGTCATTTTGTGTATGTTGTTTTGAGTGTTGAGAACATGTGTTAATGTGTATAAATCACATGGAGGTATAGTTAAATTCATAAAGGTTTAACCCATGTGATCTAATCATATGGATATGTAAAAATTTTGAGTAATTGGTCCATAGATTTTGAGATTATGTTTTTTTTGTATGAAGACCTAAAGAGCGATGAGGCACAATTGGTAGGTCCATGTATAGAGTTGGTGTTCCAAATGGTATGTAACCTTGTGTGAGTAAGTAATGGGATATTGGATATATTTTTTATATGTTCAAATCATTGGAAAAGGATTAAGGTGGTCCAAGTAGTCTCACATATAACATGTGAGTATGAAGGCCTAATGATTTCATGTCTTACCAAGACCTAATGGCGGTTTGGCGCTAATGAGGCATTGGCCAACCTATGAAATATGTGGTTCTTACATTTAATGTATATTAGGAACTATTTTAAATATGGAACAAGTTTTGTAAATATCTTGGCCAACCAAGATGGGTTATACCAAGATAATGGTATAAATACAAGGCCTATTTGTTTTAGTTATATATGTGTGGAGCCAAGTGAAGTAGATAACCTTTGAAAGAGAAGGTACAGGTCAATTAGGACCAAAAAAGAGTGAAGAGGATTATACATTCTTATCTTAGCAAGGTGATGAAGATGATCACATAGGTCATTGGACCTAATAAAATAGAAGAGGCACAATGAGTGAGTATGCTCAAGAGTATATTTTGAGAGTGTATGGTGAGTGAAGGCAAGGTGAAGCTTGTGTGTGCTCACTAAATTATTTGATGAGTATATTAGATTTAATACTATTTGTATAACTTGTAAGTCATAATTATATTGGCAGAATAGTGCTCTTGTTATTTGAGTATGAGAGAAGGTGAAGAGTGATAATCAGAAGTCCATCATCAGGTGTTGAAGACATCAATTCAAAGGTGGATGTGTTCTTAGGTGTTGTTGTGGTAGTTCAACATCTAAGGAAATTGTTACCTCCTTGCAAGTTGAAACTTGCTAAAATTTTGAGTGTTGTTGCAGCTCAATTAGATAAGTGTTATAGCACCTTGTGAGATTTTAGTCTCACTAAATAGGGATTATAGTTCCTTGGTCAGTTGTATATGGTCTAAATTAGATCTTGTCATTATAGGATTGTAGTCCATCTTGTAGGGTTTAGTGGGTTTTATCCCCAAATAGGGTTTCCCATGTAGATTTTGTGTTGATGTGATGTATGTTCTTGTTCATGCCTTGGATGTATGTGATTTCATGTTTATGTGCTAGATCAAGTTTGTTGAATGATGGAATGGTTTAGGAATTTAATGTAATTTATTTTCTACATATTCACCCCCATCTCAATAGTTACTTTCAAGAATCTTATTTATTTATTCAATGTTATTTGGATTGAAATTAACCTTAATGTCATGTCATATATAATTAACCAAAGAGTTGATTCATTTAATCCAGGAGGCATTTGAGGCCAATTTGAACACCTTAAAGATCAAGATATGAGTTGGGGCAAAATTAAAAGTTTGATTATATAATGAATTGATCCAATTAGTCAAATTATGCAATTAGGGGAGTGATTTGGTCAAAATTGATCCTATAAACCCAATTTATGGCTCAATAAATTATATAACATGTATGAAACATGTATGGATTAACTAACCCTACTTTTATCAATAATGCATACCTATTTAGGTAATTATCACAAATAGGTGAACAAGTAGCTCAAATTTTATTCAATTACATTAGCAATTGGACCTTATATCCATAGCTTAAAACCTAAACCATGTACCATTAACTTAAACCCTAAACCTATTACTATTTACCTTAAACCCTAATCTATAAGCCTTAAACCCCAAATCCTTTAAATTGTAGACCTTAAACCAGTAAATTTAGACCCAATTAACATCTTTTATATATAGTAAGAATTACGTTCATAGGGATGAAAATGGTCAAAATCACATCACTCATTACCATAATTGACTTCATAGGCTCAATTTATGATGATGTGGGGGCTAATTGATCCCAAAATCACATTCTTTACTCACAAATCTCGATTCAAGGAGCTCAAATTTTCTCCAATTACCATCATGATTGTAACTTATATAGTATAAAGCCAATAACCTAAGACCTAATCCTTAAATTTCATAATCCCTAAACTCTAAACCATAAATATAAACTCTTTAAACCTTAAACCATTCATTTTATCCCAAATTAACATCATTTAGACTAAGAATTAAGTTCACAAGGCTCAATTTGGCCTAAATCACACAACTGATTACCCCATTTGACTAATTCATTCAATTTACATGATGACATGGGGTATAATAACAACATTAAAACATATTATATAGTGACAAATAGGTCCAAGTGATTCAAATTGTCCTCAATTATCTTTTTCGTTGACCCTGTGTACCCTAAACCATATATACATTAGAACCTAAGCCCTAAACCATAAACCCTAAACACTATACTCTAAATTGTAAACCATAAACTTTACCTATTTATGAATTAATTTAGTCCTAATTAACATATTTTGTAGTAAGAATTAGGTTTGAACATGGCATAGAGAGATTAGACATTATATATAAGTCCTTAAACCTAAACCATATACCCTAATCCCTAATCCCTAAAACATAAACTATAATCCATATTCCTTAATGCCCACTACATTCCACAAACATACATGCCTTATGATATAACTAATTTTATCATGAGATGTCATAGAATGCACTTTTTAAACCTATGGCCAAAGCTTAGCCTTTGGAATACAAATCTAGATATGCATCTGAAGTAAATTGGGGCTATTTCAAGCCCCTTCAACCTAATTAAGTGACTATAAAATTTTATTTTGGGGTTGATCAAATCTAATTTCATTAGCTTTATTGAAGTAAATAAACATTATTTACTTATATTCAAGTTATATATGTATAGAAAGTGGTTTTGAGCTCAATAAACTTGAAATCATCATCTAATGAATGCAAATGTCAGTTAGTTAAACTATTGAGGTAATTAGGGTCAAAATGAGCCACATTAACCTATTTTAAATTATATATGATGTGATTTAGAGTGAAATTAACCTTAATGTCATGTCATCTATAATTAACCAAAGAGTTTATTATTTTAATCAAGGAGGTATTTATGGCCAATTTAAACCCCTTCAAGAGCGAGTTATGATTTGGGGCAAAATCAAAAGATCAATTCTATTATGAATTGATCCAGTTAGTCAATTTTTGAAATTAGGGGTGTGATCTGGGCAAAATCGAGCCCCTAAACCAAATTTATGGCTCAATTTATTGTATAAAATGTATGAAATATGTGCATGGCATAATTAACCCTACTTTTATCATAAATACAAACATGAAGGTAATTATCATAAATAGATGAACAAGTAGCTCAAAATTTATTTAATTACCTTAGTGATTAGACTTGATATCTGATATATTAAACCCTAAACATTATACCATTCAACTTAAACCCTAAACCTTGTGCCATTTACCTTAAAACCTAAGCCATAAGCTCTAAAACCCAAACTCTTTAAATTTTAGAGCCTAAACCAATAAATTTAGCCCCAATTAACATCCTTTATATATAATAAAAATTAGGTTCATGGGGATGAAAAATTTCATCACTCATTAAACCATAATTGACTTAATTGGCTCAATTTATGATGATGTGAGGGATAATTGAGCTCAAAATCACATTCTTTACTCATATAAATAAGTTTAAGGAGCTCAAATTTGCCCCACTTGCATTCACAATTATACCTTATATACCCTAAAACCTATACCCTAAGCCCTAATCCTTAAATTTCCTAATCCCTAAACACTAAACATAAATATAAACTCTTTAAACCTTGAACCAATCATTTTAACCCAAATGAACATCATTTAAACTAATAATTAAGTTCACAAGCTCATTTGGCCTAAATAACATGAATGATTACCCCATTTGACTAATTCACTCAATTTTCATGATGACATGGGGTATAATTACAACCCCAAAAAACATTATATAGTCATAAATGGGTCCAAGTGATTCAAATTTTACTCAATTATCTTTGTGATTGACCCCATGTACCCTAAACCATATATACATTAAAACCTAAGACCTAAACCATAAACCTTTAACATTGTACCCAAAATTATAAACCATATTATTTCCCTATTTAACAATGGATTTAGTCCCAATTAACATTTTTTTTAGTAAGAATTAGGTTCACATGGAATAAATTGATTAGACATTATATACAGGTCCTCAAACATAAACACTGTGCCCTAATCCCTAATCCCTAAAACATAAATTATAAGCCCTATGCCTTAATTACCACTACATGATACAAACATACATGCCTTACAATATAACCAATTTTATTATGAGATGTCATAAAATGAACTTTTTAAACATATGGCCAAAACTTATCCTTTGGAGTACCAATCCAGTTGTGCATCTAAACTAAATTGGGTCTATTTCATCCCATTCAACCTATATACATGACTATAAAATGTCATTTGGGGGTTTATCAGCTCTAATTTTCCCTAATCACCATCACTATTATACCTTATATACCCTAAAACCTATACCCCAAGACCTAATGCTTAAAGTTCCTAATCCCTAAACTCTAAACCATAAATATAAACTCTTTAAACCTTGAACCAATCATTTTAGACAAAATTAACATCATTTAGACTAAGAATTATTTTTATAATTGAGCCTGTGTACCCTAAATGTAATCCATAAACACCATACCCTAAATTTTAAACCAAAAACATTCCATATTTATCAATCAATTTAGTCCCAATTAACATCCTTTGTAGTAAAAATTAGGTTTGAACATGGTATAGATCGATTAGACCTTATATACACCCTTAAACCTAAACCCTGCATGACCTAATCACTAAACCCTAATACATAAATTGTAATCCATAATCCTTAATCCTTAAAAAATAAATTATAATCCCTAAATCCTATGGATTAATGATTTAATCCCTAATCTATCTTAATTATAATATGATCACCTTATTTAATAATATGATCACATTATTTTTAATATATACAACTATCAGTTATTGATGTAAATTTATAACCACAACCAAATATTAAGTATAATGTGATCACGTTATTTTTAATATACGCTTCTTAATATGTATGTTGAAGCAGAACCTAGTATAACAAATAACATGATCATGTTATGTAATAACATGATTATGTTATTATTATTATAAAATAAGCATATTTTTTAACGTCTATTTTAAACCCAAATCAATAATATGTCCCCACAAACATTCTCTATGTATTTTTGTGGGCCCTATAGTACCTACGTACTTTTATTTTTAATCAATAAGTTATTTGTTCAATGTTACAAAGTTGCATTTTTGGACCCCTCACTATAACCTGTCCAATGGATTGATATCAAAGCTTTCACTTGAGTGATATAGGGTGTAATTATAGGTCTTAAAGAGGTATGGGAGGGATTTTATAATTCATAGAAATTAATTATAATTTTTTTATACGTGTTTGAACTCAGGCCAAAAAATTATATTTTTCTTGTATTAGGAAGGGCATTCTTGAG
>JARHVA010006329.1:825000-943220 GCA_037957365.1 Torreya grandis
TATTACATTATGATTATTATGTAATGATAAAATCAAATTAGCATGCAGACCTATGAAAACACATAAGAATATTTTAAAGAATAGAGAAAGAATATAAAGAGAGAACATGAAAATATAGTATGAATTGAGGAGGTTGATGTTAAAAGGAAATATTACATAAGTATTTAATTAGTAAATTGAATTTAATCAGAGAATGAGGATTAAGTGAATACAAGGAGTGAACAAGAAAGACTTAGTAAATGCAAAATGATCAAAGAGATAAATAGGTTTAAGACATAAGACAAAGAAGGAAAAGAAAAGATCAAAGCTAGGTATTTGGCATAGGTAAGTGTGTTTTTCCATCCTTATCAGGGAAGCTTGTTAGATCCTATACATCAAGATAACTGATAGATAAATTTAACTTAAACTTAAAAGCCAAATATATATAGACTATATGTACATAGAGCATAAAATTAACTCAAAATTTTACATCTATATAAGTAAAAGGTATCATCCTAATAAAAATAGATGTAGTAGTGGATGAGCCAAAAACTGCATCCAAATATTTAAATAATGGATGTGTTAAATAAAATTCTATAAATTTTGATTGTGATGATGAAGGCATCATCACTTCTTACAACATAAAAAATGACATATATATTATTAAATTTCCATGTAAATTAATTATTAGCTAAATTAAATTTGAAACTATAACTTAAATTTAACATGATATTTATATAAAATCTACTTGCATCTGTGTAGTGGCTGATGTCTGCACACCAAATAAGAGTGCCAAAAACTCATCACTTATAATAATATTATATAAACCCTTTGAACCACTAGTGCCATCATCATCATAAGGTCCAATGCACATATCTCTATAAGAAATGCAAGGGTGGGGTTGGGTAACCAGACTAGGTGGCTTATCTCTAGCATCAATTTGTGAGAGCCTATGTGTATGCTAAATGAGTGTATCAGTGAGAAAACTAATAGTATGTAGAGTGTTGATCTCTATGACCTATTGAACTATAGAGGGGATTTTATGCTTAAGTGGATTTTAGATGTGGATCCTCATAGGTTGATTAGGTGTATGACATGTACCTCGTCGATCCTACACAGAGCCTTTCCCTTGACCTTAAAACTCACTAAAATCAAAATATTTTAGAATATTATTGAGGAAAAACTCATAGTATATTTTTCTCAAAAAATACAATAGGACCTCTTGGTATTTACCTCAGTGGATAATCAAACACCATCCACCATCGATCCCAAAAATTGGTTATGATTAAGTTATACTGGTAGTGATAGATTGGAAAATGTTTAGTGATTATAGGAAATGGGGAACTAATGGATGGGTTAATAAATAAATCAAAAATGGAGGCTTTTAATATTTCTTTGTTTTTATGGAACTGTAGGGGTTAGGTGGAGGGATAGGAGGAGGAACAAGAAGGTTTTGTAGAGGGTTAGGTGGAGAGTTAGGAGGAGAAACAAGAGGGTTCTTTGGTGGGTTAGAAGGGTTAGTAGGACAGGTTGTTCAAAACAAACAAATTACAACTAAAAATTACCAAAATTACTAAAAAAAGGGTTAATAAAAATAAAGAAAAATTAGGTTAACAAGTGTATATTTTTGGCACTTACCTCTTCTACATGGTGGCATCATCAATTAACAACTTACTGAGATGAATTTAGTAGATTTATGTCAATATTTTATCTCACACAAAACACAATCGTGGAAGGTGAGGATAACAAAGTAAACTCGAATGCAAAATGGTGAATTTGTATTTGGGTTTTGAATTTTTTTAAATAAATTATTTAACAGGATCATGTTATTAATATGATTATGTTATTAAAACAACAATAATTTGATCATTTTATTATTTAAAATAATGTGATTGCATTATTTAATAATATGATCATGTTATGGCTCGATAATTATTGAGCCATAATTTAAATAATGTGGTCATGTTAATTAAATAATTTTATAGTTTTATTTATTACCATGATCACATTACAAAAAATGTCCATATAATTGTCCCCCAACTCCATACACTTACCCATAAATTGCCATATTCATGTATGAATTTGAAAGTATAGGACATGATAAAAAAATATTAAAGGAATACCATTTCTATGTTAGTGATTATCAATGACATTGTATAGAGTGTGTTCAAGGTTGTTTTGATATGTTTTATTGGAATTTGACTAAGGATAACATTAATTTTAATCAACATTATATTTTTTTGGACAATTATACATCATAATTCAAGAATGCCAAAATGTTTTAGTGGTTGAATAGGATACATGTTACCACTAGGGTAAAACATATTTGTAGTTTCACTGAGTCTGAACATGAAAAAGAGGAGCATGACATTGATGGAACATGTGTAAAAAGATTCATTACAAGATAGGATTTAAATTTTTTAAATGGTGTTAATTTTACTGATGCAAAAACCATTGTTGACTGGTGTAACAAGAAAATAGGTAATGGTGCTCAATAAAATTATATTGTTTGTAGATATTTATGATTTAAATAGGAATAAAAAGATAGTCTTTAAGAAGAGTCTCTATGAGAATAATATCAAAGGGCCAAATAATATCCTCTAAGATAATATAATCAACTATATGAAGAAGACAAAACAAACATCACTTCATGATTACATGAGTGAATGCAAGCTGGCTCTAAGAAAAGGACAACCTTTCAATAAAGGAAGAAGCATCAAACAATAATTCAAAGCATATCCAAAAAGAGAATATTTAAAATTAGGGGTAGAACATAACCACTTCATCAAACTTACATAATTAAAATGTATAAGGGCATCCCAATAAGGTATGAAAGATATGAGTATCCATTGTTTGCTTCAATTATATAAATAAAGGCCATATAACATATGAATGTTGGAATACCTATCCATGCTAATTTTTTTTAATTAATAAACATTATATGGCCATGTGTTAGAATAATAAATCTATCACTAAAAATACAAATTATTTCAAAAGGACTAAAAATGTATATACCACTCTCCAAGAGAAAGAGGTAATGAAGCTGTAATAAGAAATAAGGATGAAAGTTGCGAAGACCACTCTCTAAATTAGTTTATGAATAAATGAAGTAATAATGAAATGTTGTCTAAGGATATGGCTAAGATTTATTTTAGTCATTATAACACGTGTGGCCATTGGCATGATTTTTTTTATAAATTTCATTTACAACTCCACCCAAGTAATTTCAAGGGGAAATCCCAGAAGGAAGAGGTGTCTAAAGTTAGGAAGGAATAAATTGTTCCATCACCTAAAAGTTAAGAGATAACAAATGAATAAGAAGATATAACTACAAAAGTCAAGTGATAATAACCCATAAAGGAGTCCCCATCACCATTTCAAGTGGGTAATGGTAAGAATTCATTCTTGGTGTCATAAATAGAATAATTTCAAAGATAAGATGTTTATTCATATGTAAATTTAACAATCACCTCAAATTTCTTTGTGTGTTCCATTTTTTGAAAGATGAAATTATGGAATTGACCCCATTTACCTGAGAAGGGAAGAAGAATTTCAATCTTCAAGGGTGAATATGGATCAACTATATAATATATTTGAGAATCATAAGTTAGAGAAACCCATTTCATCAAAGAGGTTGTATCATTTTTAACATTATCATGTTGGCATATGATGAGAAGAGAAGAAATGGCCAAGCTCGATGTAGTGGAGAGGGAAAGAACAAATTTGAGGAAGAAAAATAGAAGAGCCATAACCACCAAAATATTCCAAAGCCTTAGGAGACATGAGAATTACAATATTTCACCCAAGCAAATATAAATGAGGTTCTTTGTGTCCTTTTCAAAGAGGTTGGCTAATGTTTCAAAGTGGATGGCACTAATTATAGAAATGTGGTATGTCTATGAATTTAATGAATACAAAAAATGAATAATAAGTGTCAAATGATATTAATTCAGTGTAGCAAAGGTATCCACATTATAATAGTGGCAACATCATATCAAACATTTGGACCATCCATAATGCAAGCAAGGATGATATCTATTCATTTTCTCCACAAATCAATCAAAGGATGACATCTCAAATATTTTATCCCATATATCATCAAATAATGTAAAGATAGACAAAAGTCTCAACACATTGTATCAAAGCATCATATCCATCCACAAACTAACCAAAGCATGAAATATAATCAACAAATATAATAAGGATGACAATACTATCCACAAGTAGCCAAGCATAGTACCCCATTCCAATTAAGGATCACAAAGAAAATCATAAAATGGTGTAGCCTAATCATGAGATGCACTTCATAATAATATATGATAATATCTTGAACATTTATTATTTTATCTAATATATTTTTAAATGAAACATATATTGAAGGATTTTAAGTTAGTTTTAATAATTATATGAAGGAAATACTAGAGATGATCATATTTAAACATGGACATATAACCATCAAACATAGTTTTGAAATAATAGTGTGAGCCAAATTGTACATGGAAAGATGATCACCACAAAATCTAAGAATTTGTGTGTGTGTGTGCGCGCGCGTGCACGTGCGTGTGCGTGTGCGTGTGTGTGTGCTTGTGCGTGTGTGTGTGTGTGTGTGTGCGTGTGTGTGCATGTGTGTGTGCGTGTGCGTGTGCGTGTGCATGTGCGTGTGCATGAGCGTGTGCATGTGTGTGTGCATGTGCGTGTGCGTGTGCGTGTGCGTGTGCATGTGCGTGTGCGTGTGCGTGTGCGTGTGCGTGTGCATGTGCGTGTGCGTGTGCGTGTGCGTGTGCGTGTGCGTGTGCGTGTGCGTGTGCGTGTGCGTGTGTGTGTGTGTGTGTGTGTCCATAAAAGGAATGAATGCATAAAAATAAGAACATAATATAATGTTGAGTGAATGTTATATAGGCATACAATTCAAAAAAACATGTTCATTTAGATATAGGCATACAAAAATTACATTATTTTAAAATATAATAGAATTTTGGGTGAATGCCATATAGGCATACAATGCCAAAAATGAATACATTTCCATATATTCATACAAAAAATTACATAATCTAAGACATCCTACTCATAAAAAATCCTCCCTCACTTTGCCTTCCTTTAATAATACTCTCTCTGGGATGCCCTACTCATAGATGAAGATGCCTTAATGCAATCAAATAAAAGTGGTATTGAGATGCTAAGAGTGTTGCTTGAGACAACCTATTCCTAGCTTATCCCTAGACTTATCCTAAATCCTTTATCACATTTTTAACCATTGTGTAGACCATAGACATCTCTAGTCATCTCAAACATAATATTAGAACTACATTCCCATATCCTAACCCATTATTCCCAATAACCTACTAGCTGGACACTAGCACCACATTAAGGACACTAGATCCATATGACACTAGTGTCCCCAACTTGTCATTAGTGTCCTTTTCCCTAACTCTCTTAAAAATATATATTTTAAAACATGTGAACTTTCTAAGTTCTCCTTAAGCACATTTTATTATCTTCACAAGCTAAGAATCACTGTAAATATAAGACCATTTTACCTTTATCCACTAAAAGGAAAATAAATGAGAAAATCATATTCAAATAAGAAAATTTTTGAGAAAAAACAAGGTTATTAATCCATATTTTCCCTACTGTATACTACCATCTACATTTTCCCTAAGCCCATATTTCAAATATTTTTAATCTCAAGACACTTAAGGCATTCAAGACCAATATAATTCTAGAATTCACTTGCACTTGTACCAAGCACTAGGTGGGAGAACTACATCAACCTTGATCCCTCCTCAAATTATTGGTATGTAGGAAAATATATTCATAATAGGGTGGTGAGGATGTTCAACATATACTACTAATGAACACAAATTTTGAGCTCATGCCATACTTGTGATGAGGATTAGGGTTTGAATATTAAATCATCTATTCTATGCACAATACATAGTTCCATATTTTATGCATGATGAAATAGAATCCCAAAAAACATAGGCACAGGTGCTCCCAAAAACTAGGAATAATCCTACAAAGAGGGATCTAGTGCCATTTCTAGGACACTAGAGACACATGACACTACCGTCCAAATGGGGTGTTACTGTCCAATGAAGAATCTAACTTAGGGACCCTATTAATGAAACCCAGACCTATTTGTAACCCAAGTTTTTACACCCAAATCTTCCAAGATAGTTATTTTATAGATAAGTTTCTATTTGCACATATTTATTACTATTTTTAGAAATTCAAAAATTCAAACTATATAAAAATTCTTTGTTATTTATGGCATATTATTTCACTAATTTAAACAACTCAACCCTTTAATCTAACATAGTATTTACATTCACTAAATTCTAAAATGTTAAATCATTTGGTAAACCTGACTTCCTTCGAATATTACCTAAAACCCTAGTTTGCCTTTTCCAAATTTTTGTCCAATAAATTATGGATACACACTTCTTTTTTTCATAACCTAACTCATTAAATCAATCTCACATTAGGGTTTTATTTATTTAATGTAATTTAATTTTTTACACAAACCATAACCCTAGATAACCCTAGGGTTTACATTTATAGAATTCAAATATCATATCCATATATATTTTGATTTATATTTCATATAAACATGATCATAATTATAGAAGAAAGTAATCACCTTTTGTTGCAAAGTTTAATACTTTCATTTGCATGTTTGTTCCCTTTAATTTAGAATGAACTTAGAAAAGACATAAACACATGTATAAATAATGTTTTATATCAATTTCAATATATGTCATACCTCATAGCATGTTATCTTTCTTCTATGTGGAATTACATTAACAAGCAAACCCATATACACATAGAGTATTTAACACATAAGCTAGCAACTATGTTTCAAGTTGCATTGTCATATCTTATGCACATGAAATAATATCTTTCTCCTCCTCATCTCCATGAGGGTGATGAATTATTTCCCTCTAACCAGGTCCATGTTATCATTCCTCCGTGAGATGAAGCAGTCTATACCAATGTCAATATTTTGCATACCAAGCTTATTCACACCTTTTCCCTACATTGTGTGTGCCTACATGTTCAAACATAAATAGTTAGGGTTTGCACTTGTGAGACTCTATGTGATCAAATTATTAGTATGAAAAAGATAATTTAAAGATTACAAAATCAAAATAAACTATTACATGAAAATATTACAACATTGGAAAATGAATTCACAAGATAAAGGCCTACAAGGCACAATATTGTAAATCATGTATATGCATCTTCACCTAGTCAACTTGTGGAAAACAATTTTACATATGAAAATCATAAAACAAAATAAAGTACATATATAACTAGTGATTCACAAAACATTCAAAATTAAAATAAGATTTTAGGTGAGGTACTAATGGAAATGATTAAAGCTAAGTTGATCAATATACCCCCTATCCACCCAATAAGGAGATCTAGATATTATTGTTCATAGCTTAGAATGCATGGGCACCACAATGATTCATGTTTAATATTGAAACATACAATATAATAGATAATGGATATAGATGAATCACACAATGACACTTCATCCAAAAAACATATAATGGTACATATACAAATTTAGAAATGGTCAAATTTAGAAGCAATATAATAATGTTTACCAAAGCATAAATCAAAACAATAAAAGGTTTACACAACACAATCACAACAAGAAATAGTACAACAAAAATAGTTAAAGTAAGTAAATGATGTAAATCTTCATCTCTAAAATGAAACTCAAATTTCAAAGTAATATGGATTTGGTCAAAAATATCTAAAATAGATTGATTATGATGGTCAAGGTTTGGGCAAATAGTTTCAAGGCATCACTACTCCTATTATAGTAGTTGATAATATTGGTCAACATGTTTTGGGATTTATTGAACATCCTATGACTCATCATTCACATAAATAGTTTAGGAAAGCAAAACATCCAAATATACATGAAATATTATGGAAAGAGGAAGAACTTGAGTTTCAAATTCAAAATCATGTTAAGCCAACAAGCATTCTCAGATAAGGATTTCTAGAAAAAGAGCCTTCAAAACACCATATGTCTACAATAAGCATAGTTTCGAAGGGAAAAAATAGAATCAATATTCCAAATAAAAATTCAAAAAGATCAGCTCCACAGTATGAGGAAATTGCCTCTAGCATTCTAGGTTATCATGATTTTGATGTTGAATAATATTATGATTTTAATGATGAATAATACTAAGATTTTTACTATAATAGCATTAAAATACAACATAAAATTCACACTTCATGAGAGATCATCATTCCTATTTTTGACACAAGTCATAGTGATAGTGAGTCACCCATGAGACTCATCAATTAGTATGGTTTCTCCCTTATTTTGCACACTTTATTTTCTCTTCCTCCTTGTACATATTTTATTTTCATTTATTTGTACATAAATTATTTTCAAAAAATACAAAAATAATATAACATGTCAAAACATAAAAACATTCAAATATTACTCAAAAAACACAAAATTTATAGATTATATGCATTGCAATGTTTACATTTCTTATACTTGTCAGACACTACATATGCTAGCTATTTTAATATAGTCAATTTTATCATACATATATACTTCACTTGTTCTTCTCGAGTGCTTGTAGATTACATATAGGACTCCAATCCAATACATTGATCTAGACTTGATATCATCTACCCACTACGAACATATATATTGATCCAGGTTTTTTCATTTGTTACATCTATCCACTTGGGGGAATCTTATACATAATTTATACTACTATGTTCTATCATTACATTTTATACATTATAATTTACACATTGATATATACATTGATATTGATCATTGCTACTCATGCTCATATTTTTCATTGACTATCACTAATTTAGACTCATCATATGTATATCCTAATATTTACATAGATTTTTAATACAAAGTTATACATGATTTCATTTCTATCTTTCCTAGTTTAGACTTGATTATGTTTCCTATGTTTCTTTTATTTGAGGGCATTTGAATATGCCATTTCTCTTTTAATCTATGCTAATTATATTCATGTATGCCTTGGACATGTTCCATGTACCTTGTGTATGCTTTATTGATTATATATGTAGACATTTGAACATGACCTTCTATGTGGATCTAAGACAAATTGTTTATTTTTTGCACATGTAGACATCTTAACATATCCTTGTATGTCTTCTATGCTCAGATTTAGTGACATGTGTCTATGTCCCTTTTATTCTAGCCCCTTGACCTAGTTTTTCATGCCTCATGTGTTTTGTATGTATGTTTTCTTATATTCATCTTCACCATGACACTTATCTTTGCTTGTTACACATACCAATTTATGATGCCATGAGGGACCTCATGCATCTACCCTTTCTACTTGGGTGTTGTGATGGACATCATGCCCCATCCCCCTAGATAACTACTCAGATCAGTTGTTATACACATTGATTACATATATCTTGACACCTTTGTATAATTATAGATATAACATAAATATTAAAGTACATAATTATAATCAGATTAGATTACATTCTGATGTTATATTTGCATATTGTATTGGAATATCACACAACTATCATATATGATCTAGATAGCACATTTTGTTGATATATTTTATTTTGAGGATAGTTCTTTCATAGGTTAACAACTACCCTCAAAAGAGGGGACATTCACAAGGGTTTGTCATAGAGATCAAGCTCTTATATTGATATCCATCGATCATTTTCAACACACAGTCTCAGTTTCAATAAATTAGACAAAGGTCAGACAAAAAAATAGGAATTTAAAAAGTAGTTAAGTCACCTAGATTTCAAACTAGATAGACATTAAAACATAGACTGGGATAATAGTATCATAGGGCACTACTATCCACTACATGGAACTACTCTATAGTAACCCCAGTTTTAGGGTAGTCTAGATTATCCAAAATAGTACACCAAGTACAATACAAATTTGCAAATATATAGTTACAAGTTTAATAGTTATGTTCATATTTTTATTAGATACACTCACATTCATCTCAAATTAATACTAATTTCTTATATTAGGGATACAATGTGTGGCATGATAACTCCCATATTTAATTTAGATACACATATATAGTTATTACATATTCAATCCAACATTAGTATACTCAGATATTAGATTGGGGGCATGTGTGCAACACATAGTTTCCATATTCATAGTTATACATAGGTTGATCAAACAGAATGACAAAATCCATGTCATTATTTATGTTGTAAACACTAGTTATAATATTCTAGGTTGTCACCAATTTAATGCTTTACTCCATCTATAGTGGTTGGCATTCTCGAGTGACCTAAAGCTGCCTAATATACTTTAGTGGTTGTGGAGTTGACATAAAAAATTAGATCATAGTTTAGTTTCATATTCATCTACTATACATGGGTGAGAAATAATGGATTCATAGCCTACTTGAGTTCTTAAGCCACCCACATGAGAGAGTTAGACACACTTGCAATCTTATCCAAGCTATTCATAGGTATTCATCCACCGAGTAGGGATGGGCAATGATGGAGTCAAACTAGATTGAGTTATTGAGCCACACACATATGATGACTGAGAAAGTTATCAGCTCAGTCCAAGATATTCAATGATTTGATCACTATATACATGCACACACATAGGTTTTCACCAGGTTCATGTATTGGTTCACCTACCCAATTAGGTGTATTCATTCATTTCATCTTTCCCATTTCTTTACTCAATTTTTAATCATTTAATTTATTTAGCATAGTCTTTTTCTTTTGATATCTCTCAAGTAAGGAATAATTTATGCACATTTCATTTTAGGTCATTACTTTGGATCATGTAGACCCAACTTCATATACTCAGACTCATCTACATGGGCTTCACTTCCTAGGTAAGTCTAGGTACACCTCTTTTTATTTTATACTATTTATTTCTCTTTATTGTATTTATAATAGAAAGGGGGCAAATGTAATCACCTAAAAGTGGTATTTGGATGTTAAGAGTTTTGTTTGAGATAGCCTATTCCTAACTTAGCCCTATACCTATCCTAGAGCCTTTATCACACTTTTATATCCATTGTGCAGACCATAGACATATCCAGTCAGCTCAAACACAATCCAAAAATTACATTCCAAAATATTAACCCATTGTGCCTAGTATCCTTCTAGTTAGACACTCGTACCACATTAAGGACACTAGAGCCACCTAGTGCTCATGTCTCCAAATTGGTGTTATTGTACCTTACCCTAACTTTCCTAAATGGATATGTTTTGAAATGTGTTCCCATCCTAAATTCAGCCTAAACATATTTTATTATCTATAAAATATACAAATCACTATAAATACAAGACCATTAGACATTTATCAACTAGAAGGAAAATATATTCAAAGAGCATATTAAAATAAGAAACAAGTTAAGCAAAATCAAGGTTATTAATCCTTATTTTTCCCTACTTATGCATACTATCATTTAAATTTTCCCTAATCCTATATTTCAAAGATTTCCAATCTCAATCACACTCAAGGAATTCAATACCACTATCATTCTAGCATTTACTTGCACTTTCACCAAGCACTAGGTGGAAGAACTACATCAGGGTTGATCCCTCCTCATAGTATTGGTATGTAGGCAACTCTCTTCATAGTAGGGTGTTGAGCATGTACATCTTATCATATTAATTAACACACATTTATATTTCATTCCATACTTATAATGAGGATTAGGGTTTGCATAGTAAATCATCTATTCTATGCATAATAAAGAGTTCTAGCTTTTATGCACACAAGAATAGAACTCAGAAACATGGGTGCAAGTACTCCCAAAAATTAGGAAAATTCCTATAAAGAGGAAACTAATGACATTTTTAGGTTATTATAGCCACATGTCATCACCATCTAGGTGGTGTGCTACTTTTTGATGAAGAATCTAACTCAAGTACCCTATTTACAACACTCAAACCTATCAATAACTGAGTTTTCAGCACTCAGATCTTCTACGACAATTTTTTTTAGATAAGTCTCTATTTTCACATATGTATTACTATTTTTATAAAGTCAAATAAAGTAAAAATATATAACAAATTAATGTTTATTTATTACATATTATTTCACTAATTTAGACAACTCATCCCTTTAATATAACTTAGGATTTACATTCACTAAGTCCTAAAATGTTAAATCACTTAGATTCCTTTGATTCCTCAAAATTTTAAATATAGGTCCTTTTATACTCATAATTTTCCTATAGTTGAACCAATTCATATACAAATATTATTATAAACTTTACATACTAAACATGCATCAAAGTTCAAAAATTAATATAAAAATTATTTAAACATACACTTACCCGAATCTCATGCTCACACTCAATTTACCTCTTATGCTTAATAGGGTCAGTGACATGTCAAGATTTTGCACATGAGTGTGAAAGGGGAAAAACTATGATAAGGTGCCATACCAATAGTATGAATGGGACTATCAAATGTCATTGGAAACCCTTGCATTTAAAATAAATATAAATTCATGTAAGTTATATTTTCCCAAGTATAAAGTAAAAGTATTAAAACAAATATATATTTATAATTCAAAATTACAAGTTAAAATACCTCAGTGAGTGGCTACACAAAAGGAGTTTTATTAGAAATGCCTATATTTGTTTCATTTCATAGATATAGAGGAGTCTTCACTATGGTCATCAACTGAACAAATAATATATGATTATTAGTTGAGCTTAAATATATATAAATAAATACATGTACATGAAGTATAATATTAATGAAAAATTACCTCTATATATGTAAACATTGGTTGAGTAACCTAAACATATGTAGTATTAGACAACCCAAAAACTTGTTGTGAATATTTAAACATCACTTGAGTAACATCAACAAATGTAGTAGTATACCACCCATAAATTGGCTATCAATATTATGGTATTGTCTCCTCCTTGAACATAAAACATTACATACATATTATTTAATTTTTATGTAAATTAGTTGTGACCTTTTAAAAAGTATATAGCTAAAATTTATCATTTAAATTATATATGATACCTACATATCTATAATCACCACATGCACACCAAATGTACATGCCAAAAACTCATTGGTTAAAACTATATAACTTAGGCCCTCATAAAAACCACCATCATTTTATGAAGGTATAGTGCATATGTCACCATAAACTTTACAAGGGTGAAGTCAAGCATTCACACTAGTTAAAGTATCCCCATGTCCACCCTCTCCATAATTAGTCTAAGAAAGATTACTCATATGTTGAATGAGCATTATTAAGTGTATGAAGTGCATGCAAAATGATTCCCTTCACTGCAAAGGGGATCTTAGGTTAAAGTGGTTTTTGGGTAAGGACTCTTGAAAGGTGATTAAGCACATGATTTTTACCTAGTCTATCATATGCAGATCCTTTCCCTTGAAATTGAAACTATGAGTATTCAAAATAATTGGGAATATTGTTAAGGACAAACTCATAATAAAGTTTTCTTTAAAAATATAATATAAACCTCATGGTTATTACAAGGTGGGTAATTAAAGAGCATCCACCATCAGTCCCAAAAAATACTTCTTATCAAATTATGTTGGTATTGGAAGATTGGAACCATTTTATTTATAATGTAATAGGTACATTAGTTTATGAATCAATTAATAAGGCACAATTTTCATTTTATTTTAATTAATTTGTCCTTCACCTCACATGCTGACAATTTATTGGCATAGTAAGCAATATATCTATCCCTATATGATTCTCATCTATAAATTTATTGAGTCAACTTAGCTTAGTACTAATTCTATGGTATTAAATAAATATGTATGGTATTGGTCAGTAAAATTGGGGCCCCTCAGTACCCTAAAATTATCCCTTCAATTTCTATTTTTTTCATGACTATGTGTGTAACGAAATTCTTCTGACTGCTTTGGGAAATTTTGGAAATGTAGGAGGGATATGAGGGATACGATGCTTAGGAGGAGGGTTATGAGGCTTTTATATTTCAATTGAATGGGTTGTTTAAAAAAAAATCATTTTAATAATAAAATAATACAAATAAATAATAATTACTAAAATCTAGTCTTAAACCCAGACATTAGACATTCTAACTGATTGAATAGCCCTAAAGTCTGATAAGCATATGGAAGGATTTTAAGTCTAAAAAGAAACTATCATAGATATTAACAACCCTTTTATTTATTCTTAGGTGTATTCTTCCCTCCCAAGCCTAATGATAGCCATGAGAATGTCAAAATTAAGGTAGTGACACGTGACACTCATCCTAATCCTTAGCCCCTGGTCATATTGGTGTTTATCCCTTGGTCAAAACTAACCAAAGTGGGTTTAATTTTTAATCAAGAATAGTTGGGTAAAAAATATTCACACCTAAAAATTATTTATATGCAAAGTGGAGAATATTTTTTTTGTGAGCAGGATAATCAAACTTTCATAACTTTTAGTCAACAACTCCTTTCAAGATGCCATTTTTTAAAGTGTGAGTTTTTTGAGATCTACACATTGGTTATATTCTTTTGCTTTGTTAAATTTAACTCTGCATATTCATGGAGTTGCTTATCCTTGTCTCTATAGCACTAATCAATTTATCACATATCTACTTATGAATCAATGTCAATTTCTACTTTTTACACCATTTAACTATTACGAGTGGAAGGCCAAAATATAACTCTTCTTGAGGAATAAAGGCTTACACCAAATCACTCTAGGTATAGAAATAGAAATGACATTGGATGTAAAGAAGGTGTATCGGTACAATAGAAGTGATGAAGCCTATGGTATTCTATGCATGTTTTTGTCTTCCAACATGATCATTCATATTGAATCTAAAAATTCTACTAATGATGTTTGGATACCATTAAAAAAAACCTTTGGGAAGGACATAATGAGGGTTTATAAGCTAGAAAATAAGATCATTAGTTTGATTCCAAGTGATTTGTACTCTTCACATAGCTTATTCACAAAGTTAAAATCACTTAGGCTACATTTAAAACTGTTTGGTATTGATAAAAAGGATGATCAATTGATTTTTTCAATTATAAGTTAGGTTTAGACTATTTTGTCTTTGCTTCTACCTTCTAGGCCACCAAATATGCATGTAGAGCTACATGAACCATGCCATCCTTGGATGATTTTATTACTGACTTGAATCAAGATCAAGACAAGCTTATTCAAATGGGTGTTTCTCTAGATTTTCACTAATTACATTCAAATGAGAAAGAAACTAAGGTTAAGAGGTTATGGATTTGATGTTACCTAAATTTGGTGCACACCGTATCCAAGCCTTGTGGGAGCTCCTCTTTGCCTGTGGAGGAAACACCTGCAGTAAGAGTGAAACTTAAACAAGAAATATGTTAGAAGAGGATATGGTGGACTGCCAAGCTACGGACTCAGTCTCAGAAGTGTGAAGCTCCATAAGGGATGACAGTCCACTGTTAAAAGATAAAAATATTTTAAAGGAAGAAATGATAAATGACTAAAGAAATAGAAAAGTAGATGATGTGTACATGTTCCCTGCAGTCTGTGTATCTCAGAATGCTATAGAAGGCTGGCTAAAGGTTCTGTCTAGTCTAGATGGGTTGTTTGGATGGCTTTCTAGTTTGTTGGTTCATAACATAGTCACCAACGTTAGTGGGTCTACCGAGGTTGGTTGGGTAAATAATACCGATGTTAGTTTGGTTACCAATGTCAGTCTGGCTGAAGGTGCCAACATCGGTTGGTCTATCGATGTCAGTCAGGGTTAGCAGCCTTGGATGGATTTTAGAGTATTTTTGGGATAGACATAGGGGTTTCTAGAAGTTCATAGGTTGGTGCAGGGTTGCGGGAAGGTGAATGAGGCTTGAGGAAGGGTATAGGTAGAGGATTGGTGTGAAAAGGGGGTGAGAATAAGGGGAAGGCCTTTTATCCCCTCCATGGAAGAAGTCGAGCCTCTTGACAGTATTTAGAAATATCAATGAAAACTAATTGACAATATATTTTAAAATACTGAAATGAAAACCAGAGTACTTAGCTTTATATGGTGAAGAACCAGAGGTGTCAAAATAGTGATTCCCATTGTAGCTGATGTGACCTATGTTGTGAGCCAATGAAGTGAACATGGATTGCTTCAATTCAATAGCTCGAGGTCCTTGTACAATCTCTCAATCCAGTCTCTGGAATGATTTATGTAGAGCTTCAGTAGCCAGGAGAATGATAGTCAAGTTTTGGTACTTGAAATCTCAGAGTGTGCGTGTGAATGTGTAAAAAGGTGGGGGATAGCTCAATGTTAGAGCTTCAATTATGTAACTGATGTCGGTGATGTCGTCAGTGTTGGTGTATAACTACCAATGTTGGCCATGATTTATTTGATGTTGACGGAGAGAGAATAGGTAAAAGGGCTATTTTTAGCTCTTTTCCCATTTCTCCACCTGCCAAGTGCCTTTTCCATTGGATAATAGTCAAAATAAGGGCTTATAAGGCACGGGAGTTGGCTAGGGAGTTAAGATGGGGTGAGAATAGGTCATGGGTAGTTAAGATTTGAAGGACCTAGTCTCAGGCTGACTCATAGGCTAAGAAATGGTCTTAGGGTGAGGTGTCTGGGTGAGGTGTCCAAGGTGAGGTAATTAATTTAAAATAAGTATTTTTTTAAATTAATAAAGTGTGCAAGTGTGGGTTAGGAGTGTTAACATGTAGAATGGGACCAAGGGGAGGTTGACACGATATTGGTGTCTGCATTTTCCCCTTTTTATCTTGTAGTTTGTTCTAACGAACTGCAAGATGAAAATAGATGTAGGTTGCCCCAAGTATGGGATGAGGTATTCCCCTTCAAAGTGGGAATCGAGAGAAGGTAAGTCAAAATTGGGTGCTGATTTAATAGGCAATGGATGGGTAGGGTGAGGTTGGAGTGTGAACGCAACAATAGTTGAGATTGCGCATATACCACTTCACTTGATAGGTAGGTCAAATTGTCACAGGAAAGGTCGAGGAGGACTAAAATTAAAGTAACCGGTCTCTAGCTTATTAATGGTAGTTGATTGGGTTAAAACAATCAAAGTTGTAGCTCTAATGGTCAAAGAGGACTAAAATCGAAGTAACTAGTCCCTAGCTTATTAGTGGTAGTTGATTGGGTTAAAATGATCAAAGATGTAGCTCTAATGGTCGAGGACTAAAATCAAAGTAACTAGTCCCTAGCTTATTAGTGGTAGTTGATTGGGTTAAAACAATTAATGTTGTAACTCCAATGGGCATCGTGTTCCAAGTATCTAGGCTAGGAAGTGCTCCTAGAAAACACGAAAATGTCATAGATATTGGGGATCAACTTGGGCATGATCTGACAATAGGTGTGAGGGGCACGTACAATTTTCTAACTATTCATGAGGTAGCATATGCAATCAAAACAACCAAGGCAAAGTTGTCTCGAAAGTGGTCATGGTCTAAGGAGATAGTCGCCATCTCTGAGGTCGTTTATCGAGTTAGGCTAAGATATAAGTGATCTCGAGTGTTGTTTGTTGTGGTTAGGGAGATGTATGTGATCTCCAATGTGCCCCATGAGAAGTCTAAGGTGACTTATATAGTGTCAGGGCTTGTTGTTTGGTCATGATTTTGGGCAGTTTTAGAGAAGACCTATGTTTTAGATATATGAGATGTTTGAGATATTGACATGTTATAGATGTGACTTTGTGTTAGTTATTTTAGTTATGTTAGTGTTTTTAGCATTTCCCATATGTTTAATGGTACATGCTTGAAATGATGAGTGTATGATGATGTTATAGCATTTTCCATATTGTGTGATGGTGTATGTTGTAACATAGGTTATGTGGTTTTTCATCCTTAGTAATTTTCCATATTAGTGATGGTGTATGCTACAAATAAAATGAGTTTATTTATGCTTCAGCAAGTTTCCATATTGGTGATGGTATATGCTTGACATAAATTGTGTTTGGTTGATAGTTTTTATGTGTATTATTTTCCATAAAAACTAATGTGAATGGGCTATGATAATTTATATAACACAAATTAGTATTTGCATTAAATAAATCATGATGTTATGTTAATGGTTAGAAAATGTTTTGGTTGTATTTTATCAAAAAACATGTGATGTTATTTATGATAAAATTGAGTTGAATTTTAGGTTCATAACTTTATAGTGAAAATTATGAGATGACAATATGCGAGCATATAATTTTAAGACACCGCATCCTAAAAGATAAACTGGCATGTGACGAAGGTGTCTAAGAAGTGAAAGGCGCATTGCTCTTTCATTGACAAGGACCATAATGATAGCATAGATAGGGTTTTTGCAAATAAAAGCCCCGTTCATGCATTACATCATTGACCATTGGTTTTTATTTGAGAAGTACCCTAATCTCTTAATGTTAAGTGAGCTCAAAATCCCTTGGGTATTTTGGGGTAATAGGTGTTATTATGTGATATGTGAGGATAGCATAACCCTTTTTAGCATGGATAAATTTTTCCCTTTTATATGTGACCCTGAGAATGACTATAGGCAAGTCCATGACTTATACTTTGTTAGTTTTTTTTTGGTAGACTGATCAATGCGAGAAGTCTACTTGGGGATGTTGTTTTGTTTTGTGGTCATGTGAAGCTGATCGATGCAGGGAGCTTCTCAGAGGGTGTTATTTTTGTAGCAAATTTTGGGAATAGACATCCTTCGAGGGAGTGGTCTATATTTTTCTTTGTATGTTTTGATTTCTTTGAATAGTTGTCTTTCAAGGGAGCAGTCTATTAATTACAACAATAATGCAGCTGTCTTTCGAGGGAGCAGTCTACATTTATAGTTTATGACCTTTTAATATTTTGTGAGGCATCCTAATTTTATGAATTTTTTTTGGTTGTTAACTAAACTTTTAGTCATGGACTAGACTATAGAGGTTTCGGGGTTTCCCTTTCATTAGGACAAAGCATTAATGCTTAAAAAAATGGTTAGCTAATTTTTGTAGGGAAAAAGGGTTGAAAGGAATAGAAATGAGGATGATGGGGGTTGTTCAAGGGATGAGCTCAAGTTAAACATCAAGTGAATGATTACTTGGTTAACAGTAATATGGTCGCAGATGCAAGGCATTAAGGGGCTCAGGTTCTGGCTGGCCTTCGAGAGAAGGTAGATGATAAGTGTTTGATCCATACTTGTGCATTATTATATAAGGTCTGAGCCAATTAGGAGCAAACTTTCCTCATTTTCTTCTTTCTATATTGGTCACGTGTTGGTTTTCTTTAAGGACGAGGTCTCTAATTTTAAAATCTTGCTCTTTCATATTTTTGTTGTAGGCATGCTTGATGTGATCTTGGTAGATATAAAGATGATTAAGAGCAGCAAGATGACATTCATTAAGTAACTCAAGTTGTGTTAATTGATCTTGATGAAAGTCATCGTTAGAGAGCATGTCATGTAAGGAGATGTGAAGAGAAGGTATTTGTACTTCAAGAGGCAAGACGGCCTCAGTTCCATACACTAAGGAGAAAGGTGTAGCACCCGTAGGGGTTCGGATGCTAATGCGGTAGGCCCACAAAGCAAAGGGAATGTGAGTATGACAATCCTTTCTAGTGTCATTGACCAACTTCATTGGGATTTTAGTCAAGATTTTGTTAAAAGATTCTGCCTATCCATTTGCTTGTGGATAGTAAGGTGAGGAGAAGCTGAGTTTGATGCCAAAAGCGTCGCAAAGCTTTTGGACGATTTTATTTTTGAAATATTTGCCATTATCAATGATTATCTTTTGATGTACATCGAATGATAGATGATGTGGTGGTTAATGAAGTCGATGATTTTGTCATCTTTAGTGGAGATGAGGGGAATAGCTTCCACCTATTTAGTGGAATATTCAGTTGTTGTGATAATAGACTGATGTTAGAGAGATGAATGAGGATTAATCTCACCAATTAGATCTAAGCCCCATTGTGAGAAGGGCTAGAAATCCTTATAAACTTGTAAAGCATGGCTAGGGAGGTGAAGTAGGTTAGCATGTTTCTGGCATTTGATACAACACCGAACATAGTCACTGCAGTCTTAGTTAAGAGTGGGCCAATAATAGCCTAGGTAGAGGATGTGCTTTGCAATCGAGTTACCACTAAAATGTCTTCCACAAATCCCATCATGGACTTGTTTGATGGCATGAGATGTCTCAGTGGTGGTTAGGCATTAGAGAAGGAGGCCGTCAAAACCTCATTTATAGAGAAGACCCCCTAGCATGGTGTATTGAGCAGTACTCTTGATAAAAGCCTATCATCTATTGCTAGAGAGGTCAGGAGGAATGATTGAATAATTCAAGTAGTCAACAAGTTGTTTATACCAAACATCATGTGGACTAGAGTTGATATTGCCAACAAAGTTGATGTCAGTTGAGATATATGAGGGCAACGTGGAAGGGACACAGGTCATGGAATGTATCTAAGGTTGTCCCAATAGTATGTATATTGGAACTCCCCCTTGATGATATAGAAGAGTTTTGAAATTGGATGTGGGCCAACATGAACATGCAAGAACACAGTGCCAACGGTAGTGGTGGTGGCGTCGTTGAAAGAATAAAGAATTGCATCAATTTTTGACATGTAGTTCTTCAAAAGGGCTAGTTGATCATATGCATGGGTAGAAATGATGTTGATGCTAACACCTCCATTAATCATAACATGCTTACTGTGAGTTTGATCAATGTAAGCCGTGATAAAGAGGGTGGCATCCTGATCTTCCAGGTTATAGGTAGGAATCTCAGAATCACTGAAGGTGACGGAGGCAACGATGGGTAATGATTTGACTAAAGCAGCCAATGGTTGGGGGTCTTTAGATTGGACCTCCACTGCCTATAAAGCTTTGATCAAGGCTTGGAGATGTTGCAGAGAGCTTTGTATTAGGTCATACAAAGACATCTTCACAGGGGTTTGGTGAAGTTGTTTCACCATGGAGTCACAAATTGCCCCCAAAGATGTTGGTTGAGATGTGCCCAAGATAGAAATCTTGGGCTTTGGTAGTGGAGAGGGCTTGGTGAATGGATATGTCCAAGGGGTAGAAACTTGCTCTTTTCCTTTATCCTTTAGGGTTTGGGACCTAGTGGTCACATTAATAGTGTTGATTTCAAATAAAAGGGGAGAAGGTGGTAGAGGGACCATAATCTCGCATTGAGATCCTGATTCAAGTGAGGAGGTTTGGGAGGCATGGGATGGTGTCGATAATTTGTCAAAAAGGTGGTCAAGAGAATATTCAATGAGAAGGGTGTCCTTTTCCAAGTTTTGGTGAATGACAACCTTAACAGCGTAGCAGCTCTCAGTATCATGCCTAGGTGTGCGATGATATAAGCATATTTGAGTGTCATTAAACCAAGATGGTTTTGATTAGAGAGGTCAATATGGCTTAATGGGTGGGAGAACGATGCTAGAAGACTGCAATAATTAGCATAACAGTGAAGTATAGGAACCCACTAATGGGTCTACGCTCGTTATTGCAGTAGGGGTTGACAACTTCTGTTTAGGAGTTGTAGTACCACCTTTTTGGTTGGTGGTGTGGCCACATGCATAGATGGCACTTTTTTGATGAGAGGTGTTGAATTTATTGGAGGAAATATGTTTTTGATGGGTAGAGGGAGTAATGAAGGTAGTTTGTCTTTGTGAGGTGTTGGAATAGGGAGCCCTCCAGTTAAAGTGGAAGGATGTGGACCCAAGATAGAGGACAATGGTGAAGGTGGGGGAGGAGTAGACTGATGTGGTTTAGCATCCTCCTTTAGTATGGTGTGAGGAAAAATACTGTGCAGGGCAACGTTCAAATCTAACTTCTCTTATGGGTGAGTTAGGTTTGATACAGGGCAAACACTGAGAGATCTAATCTATTTCAACATGGTGGATGCCTGTAAGAGTTTGAATTCAAACGTGGAAGGCTGAGCTTCTGATAATTTAGAAGTGGAAACCTAATCCTCGTTAGAGACTTTGTGGTAAATCATCATGGAAGGGTTGGTAGTATAAAGTGAAGTGGGATGTGTAGGATAAGGAGCCCTAAGTCGTTCCCATAATGCCTCACACTCTAGGTTCCTAGAATGGAGGAATCCTAAGTTTTTTGCCAATCGAGAGAATGATTTAGATGATGTCACATGAGGCCTTATAGTTGGTCCTTCAAAGGAGTTGGGCAATTGTGAGAGAGAAAATGTGTTAGATGCAGCAATCATAGGCCAAAGGTGAGAGAGAACCATCACCAGATCTTCCTCAATCGAAGTGGGTGAGGTGGCAAGTTCTCTCAGTGGAGAAGGGATTGGAGAATTTGGCTCTTTAAGCGGATAGAGCACATGGATGATCATGCCTTTGATGTGTGGTTTAGAAGCATGGAAAGTATGATCCTCCATTGATAATAAGAAGGATAAGGGCGGGGCCACTGGCGTTGGTACCATTAAAGCATCCTCCAATATGGGAGAGGTCAAAGTAGAATCTCCTATGTGTGAAAGGGGGGTGGATGGAGGACTATCCTCCATCAGTGGAAGAAAAATAGGAGAGGAAGGCTCCTCTAAAGGGTAAAGCAGAGGGATGATGGCCCCTTCTACACGAGGGCGTGGGGTATGAATGGTAAATTCTTCCAATGGTAGAAGAAGAGGGAAGGTGGGGGCAAGAGGAACAGGTAATGTGGGATCTTCACGAGGTAGAAGAATGGGTAGAGGAAGTTATTTATGCCGTGGGGGTGATATAGGTGAAATGGGTTCATCCACACAAGGAAGAGGGTGAGTAAAAGGGAGCTCTTCATTGCATGGGGGTGGTATGGGTAAAATAGGCTCTTTTACCCATGGTGGAGAAATGGATTGACCAACCTCTTCAAATTATGGGAGAGGTTGGATAGGAATGAAAGGAAAGACTATGTTGATTGTGCGTATGTTGCATTTTTTAGGGTCATCAACCATGATCTGAACATTGTTCTGACTTGAGGGATAGTTAGGAAATAGTTACCTAAAGACATCCATGTTTTGGTTAGCCAGTGCATTAGGGTTATCCAAAACAAGGTCCCCTTTGTCTAACATGTCTTGAACAATGTTTTTTAGGGTTTTTTAATTATTCGTGTCATGACCCTTGACACGATGATAGTTACAAAAGTCATTTTCCCTATACCATGCAGGGATGGCTTGTGAGGGGTCAAATTGGACAAGTGGTCAGATTTGAGGGAGGTTGAGGAATCCCTACTTCACTAATTTATCCAATATGGAAGCATATGATTCTCCTATTGGAGTGTATCATCACTGTTCATACCATTATTGGAATTGTCTAGTGATGTTTTATGAAGTGGAGGGCTCATATTGGTTAGTTGTGGTAGAAGATGGTGACCTAAGGACCACAACATTCACTGATCCCTTAGACTTGGGGTGGGAAGAAGAAGGTTTGGAATAAAAAGGGTCATTAGGTTTTGCATTGGTATTTTTGTTACGCAATTTGACCCTATCTTCTTCGATTGCATAGAGTTCAAGCTTTCAGGCCATAGTGAAAGCTTCATCAAATGTGCAAAAATTTTGAACCCATAGAGTGGATGAGATGTGCTTGACACATGCTCTTGAAAAGAGCTCAATGAGCTCAGGTTGAGGTAGTGAGAAGCAGAGTTGGTTGATCAAACCTCTCCAATGAGCGATGAAGTCTGCTATTGACTCATCCTTAAATTGTCTAATGGAATAAAGGTCTATGATGGAGACCTTCTTGGTAATATTGATTGAGAAATGATCAAGGAATAGCTGAGCAAGTTGAATGAAGGTAAAGAGAGAATGACTGGTAATGGAGCTATACCAGTCAAGGGTGGTGCCAAAAAGGGACATAGGGAATGTGCAAAGCAATAACACATCATCGTGCCCTATGAGGTAGCAAGCGTGTCTAAATGCTCATATATGTTGTTGTGGGTGCTCTTTACTCTAAAAGTGAGTAAATTTTAGGAGTTCCCATTGGCTAGGGTATGGTTGAATAGGAACTGAAGGGTGGATAGGTTCATTGCAGATTTGTTCATATGAAAGAACACTCCTCAAACTTGAAATAGATGTCTCAAGGTTGGACATATTATCCATCAGCATCTTAATTAGATCGGTAGATGGATTGGCATGAGGGGTACCCCCTAAGTTATAGGGTACCTAGAAGGCATTGGAAGGGGCGTATGATGTACTTGGTTGCATTTGTATAGGTGAAACATACTAATAGTTCATCATAGGGGCTGATGTCAAGGTCAAGGGGGCTTATACCACGAAGTTGGAGGGCACAACTTGACTAGATGCTACCAAGGGTGGTTGAATGGTGGCAACACTAGTTCAAGGATAAGTGGTCACTCTCGTGTTTATAGACACAAGAGTGGATGGGATAGAGACAATCAATTTCTGGAAAGGTATCAAACTTGGTTGAATTGTTTGCATTTGAGGGGGTACAAAAACCTCGATGGAGGTAGGGAAAGAAAGGATAGAAGGTGAGGCCAAATCTTGAACATTGGCCATGGTTGGGTTACTAGTCGAGGTAGTGGCTTGAGAGACCATAGGTTGTGTAGTGGATATTATTGATATCATTGTCGCTTCAACCAAAGAAGTTTGCATCCCATAAATAGGGTTACCCAAAGGATCTCACATTTGGATTCTAGCGAGATAATGTTGGAGAGCCTTGACGTTGTGGTCAAAGAATCTCTAAAAATCTTGATCCCCTTTGGGAACAATAGGAGGTTGATCGAGGGTAGGTTGGATAGGAGTATGCTCAGTGTCTGAAGTATACTCCATTAGATGACTTGGCACGAAGGGTGAAGGTGGAAGTGGCTATTGACTCACATGGTCAACAAGGAATTTAGCTTGGCTGCATGTCAGGACCATCCAAGGTGAAAGGGGTTCAAGTTCCAAAAACTATGTGTTTTAATTTCAAAAAACTAGAATTTGTGTAAACAATAAGAAATTTGGGTTTTAAGCTTGTTGTTTGGAATTTTATTTATTTATTTATTGGCAGTGACTGATGTCATTTGTTTAACTGATATTGGCTAGAAAATGTTGCCGATGTCAGTCAGTTAACTGATGTCGATGAAGGTTTGGTTGTCAACGTTGGTGGAGAAACCGATGTCAATTTTTGTGTAATTCTAGAAACATAGAAGATTGATAGTTTTTGGAAGAAGAAGATATTTTGAGTTGTTTTGGACTTCAGAATGATACAACCTTACCAGCTCAAACACTCAAATAAAACTAGTAGAATAGATGATTAGGCAAGCAACCTCTAAAACGTTAGATTCTTAAGAATGAGTTTTAAAGTCGTGGTGGCTTATGCCTTAAGAGAATGTGTTGGGAGTTGGGCTTGTAGAACAGTTCCTAGAGAGGAAGTCTATGGCTAATTTCAGGTTGTGTTATGGTTCTCAAAGATATCTGTGTTAGGGTCAGTACGTGGCCTGGTGCTGGTGCTTTCTCCCTTCACTTCATGAACCCAGAGCCGAGTTAGGCTGCTTAGCCAGAATATACCTTCCCTATAGTTTATACTCTGCCAAAGAACAGATTGGGTCCTCCTCTTGGTGGTGAAATCCAAGTAGGATCACCGGGTGGAGTAAGGTATCTGCTAGGTGATGAAATCCTAGACGGGCCTTGTCTCAAGTAAGTGTATGTGTTTGATTTGAAGTGATTGTGGTTTGGTTGTGTCACATTCGTGCACTACGATTCATTTATAATGCTTTAATTACTAAGTGGGCTAAGTGTGCATCCAAGCAAGAATGAAATGCATTAGTTTTTAACCAAAATCAAAATATGTTATTCAAATGCAAACAAATGGAGAAGAGGTAAAGAGTATGATTTTTCACTACTCTATGATGCATGCAAGAAGTAACAAGAAGAAAAAGAGATGTTCTTTTTAACCTCTGCTGGTGGTTTCCTTTTGAAACAAAAAGATAGAAGAGGGGATGCAAGAAGTGAATAGTTTTCTAATGCATCTACATGAAAATTTGATTTTTAAAAGAAGAAGAATGAACCCAAAGAAAACTCCAAGGGTCCCACCGGGCATGCCAGAATGTTTCTCTAGATTTTCACTAATTACATTCAAATGAGAAAGAAACTAATGTTAAGAGGTTATGGGTTTGATGTTACCTAGATTTAGTGTGCACCGTATCCAAGCCTTGTGGGAGCTCCTCTTTGGCTAAGGAGGAAACACCTGTAGTAAGAGTGAAACTTAAACAAGAAAGATGTTAGAAGAGGATATAAAGGACTGCCAAGCTACGCACTCAGTCTCGAAAGCATGAAGCTCCATAAGGGATGACAATCTAATGTTTAAAGATAAAAGTATTGTAAAGGAAGAAATGATAAATGACTAAAGAAATAGAAAAGTAGATGATGTGTACCTATTCCCTACAGTCTGTGTATCTCAAAATGCTATAGAAGGCTAGTTGAAGGTTTTGTCTGGTCTAAATGGGCTATTTGGATGGCTTTTTGGTTTGCTGGTTTAAAACACAGTTGTTGACGTCAGTGGGTCTGTCGAGGTCAGTCAGGTAAATAATATCGATGTCGGATGGGTTTTTGATGTCATTCTGGCTGAAGGTGCCGACATCGGTTGGTCTGCCAATGTCGATCGAGGTTATCAACCTTGGATAGCTTTTAGAGTATTTCTGAGATAGAAAGAGGGGTTTCTGGAAGTTTAGAGGTTGGTGCAAGGTTGCAGGAAGGTGAATGAGGCCTGAGGAAGGGTATAGGTAGAGGATTGGTGTGAAAAGGGGGTGAGAACAAGGGGAAGGCCTTTCAGTGCCTCCACAGAAGAAGGCAAGCCTCTTGATAGTATTTAGAAATATCAATGAAAGCTAATTGACAATGTATTCTAAAATACTAAAATGAAAACTAGAGTACTTAGCTTTATATGGTGAAGAACCAGAGGTGTCAAAATAGTGATTCTCGTTGTGGCTGATGTGACCTGTGTTGTGAGCTAGTGAAGTGAACATGGATTGCTTCAATTCAGTAGCTTGAGGTCCTTATACAATCTTTCAATCTAGTCTCTGGAATGACTTATGTAGAGCTTCAGTAGTTGGGAGAATGATAGTCGAGTTCTGGTGCTTGAAATCTCAGAGTGTGCGTGTGAATGTGCAAAAAGGCGAGGGCTAGCCAATGTTAGAGCTTGGCTTATGTAACTGACGTCAGCGATGCCGCTCGTGTGGGCATAGAACTACTGACATCAACCATGATTTGATTGATGTCTGTAGAGAGAGAATAGGTAAAAGGGTTGTTTTTAGCTCTTTGCCCATTTCTCCACCCACCAAGTGCCTTTTCCATTGGAGAACGGTCAAAATAAGGGATTATAAGGCATGGGAGTTGGTTAGAGAGTTAAGATGGGGTGAGAATAGGTCATGGGTAGTTAGGATTTAGAGGACCTAGTCTCAAGCTAACTCATAGGCTAACAAACGGTCTTAGGGTGAGGTGTCTAGGTGAGGTAATTAATTTAAAATAAGTAGTTTTTTAAATTAATAAAGTGTGCAAGTTTGGGTTAGGAGTGTTAACATTTAGAAGGGGACCAAGGGGAGGATGACACGATATTGGTGTCTACAATGGGTACATTAAATTCCTCCAAATCACATGCCTTAATTATGAGTCATGATAAATAGAAGACTTTTAGTAGTAGTAAGGAGAAGAAATAGAACAAAAAGGACCTAAAGTGAAGAAAGAGTTAGAAATATGATGTTAAGTCCAAAGTATAAAAAGAGTCCCCAATGGGAAACCCAAGAAAGAGTGACTCACATGTGGCTACTGTAAAAAATCTTGGTATAATTAAACCAAGTGCATGAATAAGCAGATTGACCAATTGACAAAAATTCTTGAGAAACACAATATCAATGTCCCTGATCCTACCAAATAGATTTCATTATCACATGAGTCTTTAACTCCAAACATAGTATAAAGTGAAAATATAAGGGTAAAGCACTTATTTCAGCTATGTCCTAACCTTCCACATGGGTGATTGATGTTGGTGCACCACACCACATGGAATCACATAGGACATTTTCTCATCTTTGTAGCCTTGTTCTATGATTTCCATCTTGTTAAGTGATGATACTTCCATAGAAATCAGTGGGAGAGGATATGTTGAAATGAATGATGGGACAATTCATGATGTTTTATTTATTCCCTAACTATCCACCAATATCTTATATGTTTATCATATCACTCACATCAGTTTAAGAAAGAGATTTGAGTTTGCACCTAATTCAGTGGTTGTTAGGGAAGTAAATAATGAATCCATTATTGCATTTGGGAAAGTAGATTAGTAATTATGATTTTATAATTTCTCACATTTTACTCTTGATCAACCCTCTACTACATTTCTAACTCATTTAATGGTGTAATGAAATTATGTCATGATCGATTCATCCATCTCAACTATCATGAGCTATAGTAACCCAATCATCATGACATGGTTTTAAGGTTGTCATGTGTTCATTTTTCTAACCGTGTTTTCCAAGGTTCAATACTTGGTAAAGATCCTAAAGAATAATATGACAAAGGTAAATCATGGAGAGATACACATATATTGGAGCTAGTTCATAGTGAGATTGATGTTCTATTTCCAACACCTTCATTCAATAAGAATCAATACCTGCTCACCTTCATCAATGAATTTTTGAGGTATAATTGGGTGTACTTTCTTAATCAAAAGTCTAAAGTATTTTATTATTCTAGGACTTCAAGGCACTTGTATAAAAATAGTCAAGTAAATCCATTAGTATTTTACACACCAACAATGGTGGTGAGTATGTCAGTAACCATTTTGAGAAATTTTACACTTAAGAGGGGATTTAACTACAACTTACAACTCCATATAGTTCTCTATAGAATGAAATCATAGAGTAAAATAATATGTCCTTGAAGGAAATGACCAATAGTATTCTACACTCCAAGTCTCTTGCACCTCAGTATTAGGCACAAGCCATCAATTATGTTTATTTTATCTAGAACTGAGTTTGTCATAAATCTTTAAATGAAATCACTCTTTTTGAAACATGTATTTCTTAAAAACCTATAGTGAATCACTTTTGGATTGTTTGGATCTCCTATTATGGCCCAGATTCTTAAGAAAAATTTAAGGCAATGGAACTCAAGAGTCAACCTTGCATGTTCAATGGATATTCAAAGGGTGTTAAGTGATATAGGATTCTCCATCCCACCACTCATGAGTCATTCACTACAATAAGTGTTTAATTTCAAGTGATTCATGTTGACTCCATACTTGACACTTCTCCCTCTTCTTTGGATGCAATGGGATTTAATGGTAATTATGCTAATTCAAATCCACCTTAGTAGCTTCTTGATGATCCAAATTCTTATTCTAATTATGATGATTAGAGTAGTGCTACGGACTCACCTCCTCATTCTCCCTGAATATCTTCAAAGGATGAGGAATATCCTCCTAACTCTCTACGAATTGGTCCTCTTTAGGATAGAGTGTTATGAACAAAATGTTTTACCCTGATAAAACCCATAAAAATGCCAATAATTTTTTTTACTACTAGGACTATATTATTCACATAATTAGGGTAAGTTTATATGCCATTTAAGATAATTTGGTTTTCATTTACCACCAAGGTTTCATCAAAAAACAAAATAACTAATTTGGCATCATAAACCTAATTATTTAAAACATCTAACTAGACAAAAAATAAATGTTATTTTAAAATAATTAAAATAAATGTATCCTTTTTTAATAATTTTAATCTAATTAATATTTATCAAGCTTGCATTAACTTCAAATTTATGTCAAATTAACTCACCATTATTATTGGTTTTTCCTACTAGCATTGGTACTTTCAAAATTATACATCAACTATAAATGCAAGCCTTTATATACTTATAAATGAAATGAAACTACTTATAATTTTTCAAGTATCTATGAAGCATGTATGTTTCATTCTCATTGACAAAATGAGCTTCATAGGCCAAAACTTATTATCCCATGTTGATGCATGTTTGTGTGAGGTATTCCCTAAGTACGTAATTATCATATTTAGAGTGAGATCAAGTATTCTTATAGCCAAATTAGGTCACCTATGTCTAGTTAAGGACATACCAATGTAATAATATAAGAACATCATATGGTTCAAGCTTTTGAAAAAGTTTTATCACTTTCATCATATTAAACATTTTTTTTAATCACCAAGGCTTTGACCAATGCCAATTAGCTTCTCATAAACTGTTGCTCAATATTGGGAGCTACTAATGTTTATAAAATATGCATCATTAGGAGAGAGAGAGAGAGAGAGAGAGAGAGAGAGAGAGAGAGAGAGAGAGAGAGAGAGAGAGAGAGAGAGAGAGAGAGAGAGAGAGAGAGAGAGAGAGAGAGAGAGAGAGAGAGAGGAGAGAGAGAGAGAGAGAGAGAGAGAGAGAGAGAGAGAGAGATTCCAATCGATGACACATATATACGTAAAAAAATATTTCATTGGTATTCATAGAAAAGAAATCTTAAAAATATTGTGTATTGATTACACATAGAAATGTCAAATATACAATAAAAAATAATAATGAAAGAAAGAAATATAGAAAGAAGTGAAAATACTATACTTATAATAACATAACTAAGATTCATTTGTAGATTGCATTATTAACCACCATGTGCACACCCACCCAGATAAGACCTATTTTGTTAAATTTTTTGTTTACCTATTCTATTATTGATACAAGGTGAAACTTGTCTTTCCATGGTGTTGAATTCCCAATCCTCATAATATGACACACTGATCAATGTAACTTGGAACATTCAATAACAAATGGTAGTTAACACTTGGCCCATAGGTGGCAATATTTTAGAAGGTGATGCATGTAATTAGGATGAAACTTAGATGCTCCACTACCATTTGCACTACCAAAACTAGCTCCACCATACTCTAAATTCATTCCATTACTTTTTCTATGCATTCCATAAATGGGTATTGCAAGTCCTCTTAGTGAATTAGATTTCCAAAGGAGAGGATCTCTCTGATATAACTAGTTTTATTTGTAAATTTTTTAAGAAATTTGTGTCATCTATTTTAAACAATATTTTTAGCCTCAGCTACTCTTGTCAATGGGCATGGATGGAAATTAGCCACTTCCTTGAAGATGTTAGAGTGATACTTTAGTTTTATAAACTAAACATTAAGCTACTATAATTAATGTCACAAAAATGGAATATAAAATTATCATAGTTATGTCTATTAAGGTCATGCTCTGAAGGGTCATTTATGTTTGAAGTATTATACTGACCATAATGAAAACATGGTATTTAAATAGAAATAAAGTAACAAGGAATCATATGCTTTCCATTCATTGATTAAACAACAAAAATGAATAAATGTTATGAATCCATCCTAGCATTATAGAGCCTAATATCCACAAATTATAACACTAAAACCCCAAAAATTGATATCCATTTCAAATGGGAAAGACGTTAATAGGAAAATGTCTGATAATTAATTACCTCTATCTACAAAAAAAATTAAATTTGAATTGAGAAACGAAATAAAAAAGGGAATGATTCAAGTTCCATTGTGATGAAGCCAATATCAAGGTGACCAATTTTCCCTCCTCCTCCTCTCTTATGCCCTCTTTCCAATAGTTTAAATTTTAATGTTTATGTCTTTATTAGTGTATTGGTCTTTTGCAGCATAGACATGCAATCTGACTTCCCATTTCCACATGAATGATGATGGTGTGCAAGTTAATTACTTATAAACATCATTACAATAACAATAAAACTTGTAAAAAAATCCATGATATTCATATGGCCAACCCCTAGACAAAAATAAAAATCAATCATCAATTTTGAAGTCATACAAAACATTATTCATAGACAAACACATTAAATAATTAAAAAAAACCCACTACACCAATTTTATTTACAACATTTTTTATGTTTTGCCTTACAACATTTTTTATGTTTTGCCTTTGATTTTAACTAAATCTAATTAGTAATAAATTGTACGAAATATAAATGACATAAATAATTTTTTATCTATAAAGTAGTCCATTCAAATGGAGCAATGGATTTGGCCTCCTTTAACATTATATGAATAAATGATGTAAATAATTTTTTTATTTGTAGAGTAGTCCATTCAAATGGAGCAATGGATTTGGCTTCCTTTAACATTAAATGAATAAATCAAAGGTAAAGAGGATGGGACAAAATGATGAATTTAAAATATCATATGGAGTTCATGTACAAAAACCATTTATTATTATTATTATTATTATTATTATTATTATTATTATTATTATTATTATTATTATTATTATTATTATTATTTCAGTTATTTCATATAATAGTTCATTTGACTCAATTTGTTATATATTAGCAATTGTTTTAAACATGCAAGTTTTATTGGAAGTGATAAAACATTTTGTTTCCATAAAGTAGGGTGTCATCTTAGTTTATGTGTATGAAGGGTTAAACAAAAATACTTTTATTTTTTTGGTGAAGGTGATGATGGAAAATCAAGTTGTATATTTCTTCATACATCATGGCAATATATTGTGCAAGGAGAAGACATTTCATTTCAAAGTGAATCTGAGCAATGGTGAAGTAGCGGGAAAGATCAAAGTCATACAAGACATGCCAAGGATAAAATATTCTAAAGTTAGCTAAATAGTGATGGTGAAAGGAAATGACATGTTATTTCATGTGGTATCATACACCAGAGCGTCGATGTCGTACACCAAACTCAGATTCAACATAATGAATGGATAATAATATATAATAATAATATTATTGTTGTTATAATATTAATATATTACATACATTAATATTTTATTATAATAATATTAATATTTATAATATATGTCATAACAACCTACCCCAACATAATTGATGGTGATACTCTTGCCTAGAATGACACTTTCAGTCATGGCCATCCACTACACAATGGCGATGTAACTATCTTCATGATACTATCTTCTCGTATTACATAAAATGACAAATTAAATATTATTATATTATAATAATTACTAATTTTAAAAATTTTATTATTATTATTATTATTATTATTATTATTATTATTATTATTATTATTATTATTATTATTATTATTATTATTATTATTATTATTATTATTAATTTAATGATCTAATATTTATAAAATATAATATTACTAATAAAAACATATATATAATTATAATACTACACTTATAAATATTATATAATTAAATACACACATATAAATGAATTAAGTGACCTAGTATTTTATAATAGTAAATTGGGTGCACTACAAAATATTTTTGTATGCATGAAAATATCATCAAATTTAGGTGCCAACTATACGTATCCAATGTTCTTATATATTTATGACTTTATATTACTTCCCCCCTCAACTTAGAATCCACATTATTAACACAGTCAACATATTTGTTTAATTAGTTTTAGGCTCATCTAAACTAATACATGGTGTATTCTCTATATTTTTAAAGAAGCTATTCAATATCAGACACACGTTTCGATTGAGATGACACTTGTTTCAATCATGTGTTTTATAATTGAAACCGTTCGGTGGAAGCTATAGATTGCATTGATGGTGTATTCTCTATATTTTTAAAGAAGCTATTCAATATCAGACACACGTTTTGATTGAGATGACACTTGTTTCAATCATGTGTTTTATAATTGAAACCGTTCGGTGGAAGCTATAGATTGCATTGATGGATGTGACATGTAACTTAATTTTTTACATGTAGTTTCCTAGGCTTCTTTGAATTTATCACCTTAAATATCCTATTATTACCTTTTACTATCATCACTCAATTAAACTTTAAATATTTTATTTTTTTTATGTTTTTTATATCCTTATCCTTTTTCATTACTTCACCATTATTTAAGTTCATTATGAAATAGAATATATACTTTTTATAAAATGTATTTTCATATCATTTGGAAAAAGACATAACCTCATTTTCCATTATCAATTCCTCCAACAATATTATATTATTTCTTAACATTTCATACACAAAAAACTAGACTAGATCATCAAACATAAATTTCAAGTTCGATAGAAGAAAATATTAATAAATTAAAAATAGAAAATAGAAAGTGTTGAAAACTTTAAAATAAAAAGAGTCTCTTTAAAAAAGAGTGTCTAAATACCTGGATGTTACCAAATCTGCAATTAATCTGGAAATTTTATACAATAAATTCATGGAGCTTTCGGGGAATACATCTACATGGATATATAAATCCTAGATTTTATCAATGTTGGGTATTAGCATTCATTAATATTAATTAAAACTATTATAATGAAATGAAAAAGATAAGGGTAAGTTATTTTATTTGTAATAAATAATAATGAAAGTCTTATTAAAATAATAACGATGTATTAGGGATGCTCTGCCATGACTACCTATGGTCAGGTGTGGACATTGGTAGCTTTTATTTTATCATCTATTTCGAGAACGGATTTTTAAGCAACGTTGTGCACCCCTGAAACATGCTTGGAAGTGATATACTTCAGTTAGAACAAGCCTCTGCAAACTCCAATGTAATTCTCATTGAGAAACCGATAACTTTAACGGACTGGTTCCTAAAATAATTTTAATAATAAATGATATAAATGACATAATTAATAAGTAATAAATAATATATTAAGAAGAAGAGTGTAAAGTGAAGAAGTGTAAATCGGTGTCATTGTTAATATTATTTTAGTTTATGTTTATCAAGGGTTAAGCAATAATATTTTTGTATTTTTGGGGGCGTTGATGCAGGAAAATGAAGTTGTGTGTTTTTAATATATCATGACAATGTATTGCGCAGGGAGGATACATTTCATTTTATGGTGAGTTTTAAGAATGATGAAGTAATAGGAAAGGGCAAAGCCATACAAAACAAACAATTAGTGAAATATTCTAAAATGCGCTGAACAATGGTTATAAAGAACAATGACAAGTAATTTAATGTGGTGTTGTACACCAAAAAACCCATATCATATACCAAACCCAAATTTAACGCAATCGATGAATAATAATATATAATAAAATATGTAATAATAATACTATTGTTATTATAATATAATAATATATTATATAATAATTTATAATATCTATCATAACAACCTCCCTCCAACACATTTGATGGTGATCTTCTTACTTGGAATGACACTCTCCACAACTATCCCTTGTAGAATAATATTGGTACTATTTTCTATAACAGTAGAAAATGATCAATTAAATATTATTATTTAATAATAAGTATTATTATTATAATATATTTAATTATCTAATATTTATAAAATATTGTAAAATACTAATAACAATATCAATATATATACATAAAAAATTAAGTGACATATGTAATTAGTATTTTAAAATAACAAACTGTGTCGCGAACTATGAAATGTGTGAAAATATCATCAAAGATACATGGCAACGATATGCATGCAATGTTTTGCTAGATTTATGACCTTATATTGCTTCCCTCCTTGACCTGGAATCCACATTGTTAACACAGTTAACATAATTAGTATGTTTTTAGAGGAGCCATTCAATATCAAACACATGTTTCCATTGAAATGACACTTGTTTCAATCAAATGTTGTGTAATTAAAATAGTTCAATGGAAGCTATAGATTACATTGATGGATATGACATGTACCCTAATGTTTCACATATATTTTCCTAGGCTTCTTTGATTCAACCACCTAAAATATCTTATTATTATCTCTCATTATCACCACCCAACTCAACTTCAAATATTTCACCGTTTTCATGTTTTTTATATCCTTACCCTTCCCCACTACTTCGTCATTGCTTAAGCTCATTGTGAAATAAAACATCTATTCTCTGCATAATATATTCCAGGATTAATAGTTATGGTGCTCGGGAGATTGTCCAAAGGTAGGATCTATTGGGAGAGGAGCCTGGGTTTTGGGTAAAGACGGGTGGATAATTTACGCAGAGTCCAGAACACCCAAGATAACACCGATGACCAGTCTCCGAGAAGGGTGTTTGCCGAGAAAAATGATGTTGTGGCAGCCGTCCATATGGGGGTTTCGGCACCAGAAAAGGGGGCTCACAAAGTGCGATTTACAAATAGGTGTACGGTTCAAGCAGAAATTGGTCGCCCGTCCTTTACAACTGTAGTGAAAAAGCAATCTGAGAGGGTCTTCATCCCATCCAGATCCAACCCCTCAATAGGGGAGCATCTTACGGAAGTCCTAAAATGGGAGCAGTTGCTGATCGACAAAGGTCTGATTTGTCGTTTTACGAGTTTTTGGCCTACACGCTCAAATATTCAATCGTAGATTGAGAAGAATTGGAAGCCTTTAATGGAAGGCAATATGGATATCTTCCTCTTTTTGACAACGGTGTTTTTTTTTTTTTTTTTTTTGGGTTGTGTTTCATCTTTCAAAGGATAGTAAGACAATATTCCAGGATACGGTTTGGGCTTGGGATGACAGTATCCTATCGATCAAGCCATGGTATCCTTCTTTTGATCCACTTGAGTCCCTTAATATCACGGCGTTCTTGGTAAGGTTTCTTCATCTCCTTTTTTGAGTTGTCGATTGATTGTTGTTTTAAAGCTATAGTAAATGCTGTAGGCGAATTTCCTCTTGTAGACCCTTCGACATGATACATACAACATTTTAATTTTGTTCCTATTTTGATTAGTCTAAATGTCTCAAAAAAAAACCTTTCAACTGAAGATTCAAGATTGGGTTTGGAAACTATCTATCCATTATGAGGGCTTATCATTTTGTTATTATAAATGTTTTGAAACAAGTCATTTAGCCATTGTTTCCGGCATGACTTATCGTAAGCATGGAGTCTCTTAGTGGAAGAAACCTATCTTTGGTATTGATTTATATAATGAAATATCAGATAATTTAGAGGAAGATCCGAACTTAGATAATACAGATAAAGTTCTAAAAATGGATCGAGGCCAAAAAAATATTGATATTGGTGACGAGTCTTTAGCTAAGGAGAACCTTGCCAAATGATAAACCCATTTCTAAAAAGAACAATACCACATCTGATCCTAGTGAGGGTTTGATGACCCAGATCCCATTAAAGAACATTCATGAGAACAATGCCACATCTGATCTTAGTGAGGGTTTGACGACTCGGATCCCATTAAAGAACATTCATTTCGACAACTTAAAAGAGTCAAACTATAAACCTATTCATGTAATAGAAGTTTCCATTCCCATCTTCCCAGATTCAGGGGAGAGAGGTGGATGGATGGTTGTGAGCAACAAAAAGAAAGGAAGAGGTAAGGTGAATGAACAGTTGTGATCAACAAAAAGAAAGGAAGAGGTAAGGAAAAGTTGGAACCACTGAATATGACCCTCATATCTTGAAAAAAAAATGCTCTGAGAAGGTCATAGTTTGATTTGCAACATAGTTGCGATGCCTTCACAACATTTTTACAATAAATTCTTTTTTTGTTGGTAGAGCCTTGTTGAGTCTTTGTTGTATTTTCTCTCTCCATTATAAAAAGGTGGGGTCCTTTCAAAAACCTGACTTTTACCAATTATATATATATATATATATATATATATATATATATATATTTGGCAGAAGTAATGTTAAAAAGTGAGGTTTGTTCCTTCAAAATAATATAAGATGTGCGATGTGGACACAACCTTTTTCACAATAAACTTGAGTAATGACAAAGTGATGTATGACTTTACCCTTTCTCATTTTCTATCATGACCTCCACCAAAAATATAAAATATTATTAACAATAGCAATCCGGCCCTACTTTGCATAAATAAAATATTACATCAATTCACCCTCAGGGCAACTGCGAGTATGTAATACTTGGAAGCGTACGAAGGTATGAGTGTATTTGGTACCCCCAACGCAAGTGCCCACGTCACAATTACCTTCGATGCTGACTATTTGTGAAGACTGCACTTTTTCGAATGTTCGAGAAGCACTTTTCCTTGAATGACCTTCCGCAGAAACGAAGGGGACAATTGCATTAATTAAAGAAAAATAAAAACGAAGGCTGTGTTTTACCTGCGAGGAAACACCACTTTTATAGAACGGAAGTATTACAACAGAAATGTGCATCTGAAACGAAATTACCAGGAAATACCTGAACGATGTACGGTGTACGTAGACAGTGCAATCGTTATCATTATCACTTCATCGCTTTAAAACTGGGCAGACTTGAACCACAACTCGCAAAAATTCCCTACCAGAATGAACAGCCTCAACAGTATCTTTGGGTGAGAAGAAAACACAGCGAAGGGTATGAGTAATACAGTTGAACAAGCGGTGGAGACTGCCAGGATATTGGAAACAATTGGCAAGTTTTTGCTTGGGGAGGAATACTCCCTGTCATCTACTGTCCCTACAAACAATTCTATTTTAGCGAAGGAGCAACCATACTCCGCAATTCCATCACAGGGAGAATGTTTTTCCAACTCCTCTACCATTCTTCCTTCAAATTCCGCCTCACTTTCTCCGGTGGACCATCATTATCTGTTAAATGACAATAAGAACAGATTGGATGAGTCTACAAATAGCGGATTCAAATCAGTTAGTTCGTCAGAGGGAAATGAAAAAGTTGTCGAGGCGGAAACGTTGTATAAAGAGGGAGAAAATCATTACAGAGGAGTGAGGCGCGGTAAGGCTCGGGGAAAATTTACTGCAGAGATACGAAACCCTGACAAGAAGGGTTCAAAACTTTGGCTTAGTACTTTCGATTCAGCGGAAGAAGCTGCAACAGCATATGACCGCGCGGCGTTCAGGATGCGCGGTGGCAGGGCTATTCTTAACTTACCGCTCAACGTTGAGTCGGGATGTTATGTGGATCCCCATTCTCAATCTATCAGTTCAGGGACCCCATTCACCTTATCAAATCAAAGGCGCAGAAAAAGAAAACTTGAAGCGGAATTAACATCCCCAGAGATAGATAGGTTCGAAACGAAAAAATGTGAGCCTAGAGTGGACGGGAAATCAATATTGTGGGAAATTAGTCGGATGTTAACATGCTTTATCGTTCATTGAATATATTGTATCTTAAGATTTATGTGTTTCATGTCTTCTTTTACATGATGTATCCTTATTGTCATTTTTCTTTTTCACATGAAATATTTTTTTTTCTTTCTCTATTTATATGTTGTTCTTTATTTTGATATTACTTTTTAAAAATTTAATTCATTTTTATTACATTACTTTTTTTGAAAATTTAGATTCATTTACAATGGTTATATCTTTGATAAATAATTCTATATTTTTGACAAAGAGTTTCATTCTTTATTTTCTTTTAAAGGAAATGTAGATAATCCTTGTGTGTAACTATTAGACATTTATCTCATCCGCTCAATATTTAGCTTAAGTGCACAATACCATGTTGATCTTTCTAATGAATTACACTCACAAGAAAATTTAATGCTTGAAAAATTCAACAAAAATGTTGAATCAATATAAATCCAAGAAGGCTCATTGTCTAATTGACCAACTTTCTATGTAAATTTTCCAAAAATGAAACATAAGCCAAATATTTTATTTCTCATCAAATGATGCAGGGACATTCGAGTTCAATAGTCATCTTACGTCCACCAAAAAATTTAAATACATAGTCAAAATATATATATGTCAGGGAGCTAGAAAAATTGTATGCTGAATATTTTTTGTGTTTTTCATTTTTTTGAATGTTTTTGTATTTTTTGAACATTTAATTTTTTTCAATTTTTTTTGTAATTTTTACTAATAAATGTCTAGCCTAGGATCAAATCTAAGGGATGCTCATATGGTGTTCTAAACACATAGTATGGTACATCAAACTATTAATACTACTAAGGAACATGTATAGGTATCATATATGGAGCTATGGAATTTGTAATAATCTACATATGTATCATATGAATCTATCATCATTAAGAGGTAGTATAATGTTTAGTTGTAACTAAAATTTAATTTTGGAGTGTTTTAAAATGTACAAGCTATACAATGATCTAAAGAGGAAGACCATTATCTACAAGGAGTAGTAAATGAATAAAATTTTCAAAATGAAATGTACCATATGTGTGTATAATAGAATTAGAAATTGTATCATGTTTATTTGGTAATATTTTACTTGATATATTTTCATTAGGTATATTTTCCTTCACTAATATTAACCATTGTTTTCAAATTTTCACATTATATTTAGTCTAAACTAAGAGAGATAAAAATGAAAGTATGCATGAACATGTGATACAAATATATATTAGAGAAAAGATGTACATTATTTGAGTCTATAGTAGTAGTAGTAAAAAAAAAAAAATTTGTGTAGTATAGGATGATCAATATTAAGATATAAACAATGCTATATGTGATATGGAGTATAGAATGATATAACCTGGTAAACTGAAAGCTATGTATAGGATGCCCCCAATAGGAGAATGTATCAATACTGAAGCTATGTATGTGCCCCCAATGGATAGATAGTAGTAAATTGAGTCCTATAAGAATCTGCAAACACTCGAAGAAAACAAGTGAAACATGTATGTATAATAAAACTAACTACACTAACATAGATAACACATGTAGTACCTATAAGCTAGTAGGAATGTAAACATGGAAATGCATACAATGTAAAATTTGTATTTTTTGAGCAAATATTTGAATGCTTTTGTATTTTGAACATATTATATTATTTTTTATTTCCTGAATATAAGCTATGTACAATAAATCATAGAAATAAAACTATATAAAAGTGATCCAGATAAAGGAAACTATTGAAAAGAAAAATGATAAATGAAACTATGTAGAAGGAAACTTGGGGTAAATGAAATTGTGTATAAGTAGGCTAGAAATGAGTGAAACTATGTACAAGGAAATTTTTATGGATAACAATCTATGTTCTAGTAAAGAATGGTCTATATCATAATAATCTAAGTTATTTCAATCATCTTCTTCATTTTGATTAGCAATGTATGGATTATTCATTGGGATCCTACCACCTAAAATTATATCCACTATAGGTATATCATGCTTTAAATACTTTGTTATTAGAAACCCTTTTTTAAGAATGGTTGTTTGTTTAACCTGATTTTAAATATGCAACTTAGGTTCTTACTCTTTTTATAACATTACTTGTGTATCTAGATATTTTTCCTTGATAAATTGTATCTATGAATAATTTTCCTTGTTATGTTTCATGTATCCTAAGCCTTGTTGACCAACATTATTAGTTGTTAGAATAGGATTAATGATGCCTTGGACATGTTTTCTCAACCCTTGTCCTTTGTAATAGAATTTATTTTGATATTTTGACTAGATTCATACTTTTTTGAAAGTAGGACTACATTTTGGTGAGGTAACTTGTATATTTTAATTGTTTTATTTGTGCTTGTTGTATTGTTTCTTTCTCTGAGTTTTTTCTATGAACCTTTTTTCTTATAAGTTATGCATTGGTAACTAATTTTGTATTATTTATAAATTTGACCCTTTTTGAATTTGTACATGTGCTATTGTATGTTTTTTGGATGATGTGTCACATTTTGAGTCATCCTTATCAAGTACTTATTATATTTTCCTTTTCAATGCTAAACATGAATCTATGTGATGACAATGCATTCTATGGTATGCATAATAATATCTAGATCTCCTTGTTGGATATAGAGGAGGTAGGTCGATCAACTTAGATTTAATCATTACCTTAAAATATCAATTGAAATTCTATTTTATCTTTGAGTTCTTCGTGAATCACTATTTGTAGATGCACTTTGTTGTGATTTTTTGTTTGATATTTAACAATGTTTGCTAAAAATTGACTAGGTGAGGATGCATTACATGATTAACATTAGTGTGCCCTAGAGGCTTTTTTTTTTAATTTAATTTGATAATACTATAATATTTTCATGTAATATATTACTCTAATTTTTAAATTCTAAAATTAGCTTATTCATACTGATATTTCATCCCTTAGAGTCTCACAAGTGCAACCCTAATTAATTTTTATTGAACATGCAAGCATACATATTGAATGTGAGATATGGGAAGGGAAGGGTTTGAAATATGGATAGGCTAAGTTTAGACATTTGAAATAGAAGTATAGGCTAACTCACCTCTTGGAGGAGTGATAACATGAACATGGTTAGAGGAAAAGTAGTTATCACCCTCTTGGAGATGAGGATGTGGAAAAGCATTTTCCTCAATCCATGAAATTTATCAATGTAACCTGGAAAAGGGATGATAGGGTAGAATATATCAGGTCTAAAAAGCCTAACACAACCACTAAAAATAGGGAATTAAAGGATATAAACCCTAATAGCATCTAGGGCTAGGGTTTTTGCACTATCTAAAGTAAGTTGGGTTCACCAAAGTATTTAACTTTTAAGGGGTTTTTAGAGTTAAAAACCCTAGGTTGTTAAATGGTCGAAACATTAAATCAAGGAATAAATACACAATAAATATATCCATTGATTTAAACAATAATTGACTTAATTTATTATTCTAAAAAATAACAATGAATCACACAAGTATGTACTTAGTTAGAAACTAAGATACATGAACAAGAGGCTAAAAAATGGTGTAGAAATTGATCAGAGTGTCATAAATTAGAAACAAGCTTTTGAATTCCTCTTGGATAGTAGTAGGGTTCATTGAATCATAACATATTGTGCTAGTGTCCTTTATGGCACGCTAGTGTCCTCTTATTAAAAATTGTGTAAACTAATGGGAATAACCTTGCTTGAGTCTAAGACACATGTGCATATATGAAGTAACCTTGTTCTATTGTTTGTGACCTTTTTTTGATTGATTTAAGAGTAAACCCTATACCTCCATGTTGTTAGGGTATTTGAGTGGCACAAGTATCATAGGTTTAATGTTAGATAGGTAGGTTGTATGTTCTCAACACCTCACTATGTTGAGAGTTTCCTACATACCAATACCTTGAAAGGAGATCAAACCTAATGTATTACTCCTAATATAAGTGCTAGTGCAAGTAAAAGTGAATGCTAGTATGAGTGTCAGATTGAGTTCTTTAAGTCAGGTTTGAGACTAGAATTCTAAGTAAACTAAGTTTTAGATAACTATAGATGGTTATATGTATAATTAGGGTAGAATAGGGATTAATGACCTTGATTCATGTAACTTATTTCTAATCTTATTTGTGTGTATTTGCATCTAATTTTCATATAGTGTATAAAGGGATAATTTTTTTGTACATATATTGATTTTGTGCTTGTCAAGATGTGATTTGAGTCTAGGATGATCCTAATGTACCTTGAGAACTAGAAATTTGTCTATTCAGGGTTAAAATGAGGCAAAGGACACTAGTGTAGTTCCTTGGTCACTAACGCATTGTGTTAGTGTCTAAAGGGGTGTGCTAGTGCCTAAGTGGTAGAACCTAGGGCATTAGGGGCATAAGTACCTAGGGAAAGGTCTGATACTTCTTTTAAAATGTATATGGATGGGTTAGACGTACATAAAATCTAGATAAGGATTGAAAGAGGCCCTAAGATAGGTCTATGGATAAGGTAAGGGTAGGGTGGTCTCATGTAACACTCAATGTACTCAAGTGACATTTTATATGACTACACAATTACATAATGTTAGCCACATTTGTACTTCATTATGTATCACATAAACATCATGAAATACATATAAATATCACATTGATCTATTATATGGTATGGAAAATAGGTAGGATAATAATAAACCTATATATTAGGATGTAAGCTTCACTTGCCTTATCAGGTAGGGCATTACTGAGTAGGTAGGGTAAGAACAAAGCTAAGAATCAAAAACCAAGCGTCCATGATAAATATGCCTTAATATATAAGCAAAACAAATATAGATATTGGAAAGGTAAACTTTACTTGATAGTTATTCCTTATTCCCTTGATATCTATCGATAAGGCAATCTTCCCTTATTATGCTATATTAAGTGAAGCAAAGCTAGGTATCAAGAAGGAAAGCTTCCCTTGCCTTACTCCTTGTCATACATGAATTAGGTAGAGCAAAGGGTGGGATGAAATTATATTACATACATATTTATATTGGGATTTGGGCATCTAAGAATCCCAATACCAGAGTTGAGAATCCAAATTTTTATCTATATAGATAGGGCTAACTAGAGACTAGTTGAGAATTTCAATCCTAATCCCATATTTTCCTGCTCTTTTTCTATATATGTCATTAATAATATTTCATAGTAGACTAAATTTCCAAATAGATAGATAGGTGGTCACTAGTCCAATAGAGTGTGTTTCAATCTGGTAGTCAGTATAATGTGTTTCTCAAAGTAAATTGATTTATACCCAACCTGGCCTATACCTAACTTGATCTATGATAATAATGAATGGCATATGCCTTAATCTAGTATATTAGGGAGGGGATACTTAGAGTTTGGGCTTGTTCTGGAGGGCCTTAAAGGCCAAAATGGGTCCCTATCATACTCTAAGTATTCCTTGGTACCTAATAAAATATATAAAAGGGATGTTTGTCTTTTTTATATCTAGATTTTATTCACCTAATAGATTTTTTCATGCCTAATCACTTCCTACAATACCTTTATCATGGGTGTGGTGGATTTATTCCTATTCCCAATCATCCCTAACCACTCCTTTATCTATATAGGTTAGAATGTCCCATCTCATTTAAATTTATGGCTCAATTAATGCCTCTTTATTTGAATCATGTGTTTTAGTACCCATTGAATAATAAGGAATGGAATGAATCAATATTGCATACATAGGGTAGATAAGGTCATATATATATATATAGACATATATACATATATATATATATATATATATATATATATATATATATATATATATATATATATATATATATATGGTTCTATAATTTTCCATTATCACTCATCATCCTTAATAACTCCCTTATCAACCCTCAATGTCTCCAATCAATCCCTCATAGATCCTTATAATCTATAATCACTCCCTCATCATCTTACATCATCCCTAATCATTGTCTCCTCATCCCTCCTCATCCCTAATCACTCCCTCATTGACCCTCATCATCCATAATCACTCTTTCCTCATCCCTCATTATCCTTAATCACTCCCTCTAATACCTTTATGGTGGGTGCAATACATTTCTATTTGTTCCTGATCATCCACAATCACTCTTTTCTCTGGATAGGTTAGAATTCCCATTCTCCTTTGAATATATGCCTTGGGTATTCAATCGGTTATTCAATTAGGTATCACGTATTAAATATATAGTTATGTAAGATATATATTATTAGGATTAGTTATGGGTATTCAATATCATGATATGGATTGGGTATTTTATCAGGTAGGGAATACTCAAGTAGGCATGAAAATAAGGATAGGTATGTAGGCCATACTCAAGTACAAAAAGGTAGTTAGTGCATACTAAATTAGGTAGGAAAAGAAGGATAGGTAGATAAGGCATACTCAATTATAGTAATATAGGTAGGGAATAGTCAAGATAAAGATTTGGCTCATGTATTTAGGTATGGCATACTCAAAATCAAGATATGGATCAAATATTTAATAAATTAGGGCATACTAAAGTAGGTAAAGTCATACTCAATAGTATATATCTATTAAATATGTAAAATGATGAAAAATTTCATTTCTCATTCTATCTATCAGGAAGCAAGCTTCCCTTGCCAATAACAGAAGCTAAGTAGGTAGGGTATAACTAAGTAAGTAGCTAAATAATATATGATAGATATAGATCTATAAGAAAACTTACTTTAATATCTAAGAATCTATTCTATAAATGTGAAGTAGGTATGATAAGAAAAAATATATATATCTAGAAGGGAGTTTCCCATGCCTTATCAGGTAGGGCATAGCCAAGTATGTAAGGCATGAAAAAAGATATCTATAAAAAATTAATCTTACCTTGATATTCATGCCTTAATATATAATTAAGGAAAATATAGATACCATGAAGGACAAATTAACTTAATATTTGTGCCTTACTCCATTTTGATTCATCCCCATATGGATTACTACAATGTCTTCATTATATCATTATATCAAGGATTAGATTACATTGTGCCTTTAGTTTTATTTAACCATTTTAAGTTTGTTATTTTGGATAGCTAAGGCTTAATACATTTAGAATTAAAAAAAAAATGGATGAATAAAACTATTCTAAAGTAGGTCAATTAAATTAATTCAAATAACACTATATTGAATCTAAAAAATTACCAAATTTATAGAAAGTACAATGCCAATGGATATTATGATAATACTTATCTTATTTGTATATGTGCACGTAGATATGAGATGTATAGGTGTCAAAGTAGGAAGATTGATGCTTAGATTCCCATCATCATATTTTGGATATATTATTTTTGGAGGCCTAAACACTATCATCAACTTGTGGACATTAACATCAATGCTTCTAATTGTGTCTTGATATTTCAATCTAGTAAAAAATATTCATTGTATTCACAATAGATCACTTATGCCTATTAAGGTTTTTTATCACATTTCTATTTATATATCTATATCACATACATAGACTTTGTGTGAATATATATAACTCAAACCCTAGTTTCTTCACCTTAGGTCATGTCACCTTACCAAAAATGGGTTATTAGGCTCACAAAGTCAAGCTAAAATCAAGGAACCCTTTCTTAATAATCACTACGCACATGACCAATACTCTAAGGAGGGCCTCAAACATATGTAGTTCTCCTGTAAGTGTGAGATTGTATGTGCATAAGGGTGCAATATGTTATATGCAAGGACATGTAGAGATCTAGCTTGTAACTTAAAAAATAATGATCATGGGATGTTATTTTAATACTTCAGACCTATAATGTGATTTCTCCTATGTCTGATATAGATATATGGAAGAATAGGGAAGTATAACTTAGTTGTGAAATTGATTGAATGAGCTTAAATAGGTGCATGCTTTGTATTTTTTAAGTGGATAATGAGTAGTCTCTATTTTGTAAATATGCCACTCCTTTTGAAAATATTTCATAGAAGGGTAAGATAAGACAAATAGGCTATTCCATAAGTTTCTAAATATTTTCAAATTTGATGAATTTTGAGGTATGAACACTAGATAAGGAAACTAGACACTAGCATTGATGTTAGTGTCCCTATGTGAACAGTAGTTTCTAACAAGATATAAAATTTATGAAGAAAAGGATATAAATCATATTTTAATATTTTAATAGTGTATAGGTGATCTGAGTCATTAGAGTTATAGGGTCTGAACATAAGATAATAAGTTAGGTAAAGTGAGATAGTGAATGCAAGCTTTTTAATGTTAGGAAGCTCTAGAACTAAAGGGTAGAGTCCTGATTGGTATTTTTTAAGTGTATAAGACCAAGATGTGAATATAATTATATTTTAGTATCTACATCCCCCCCACCCCTTAATCTATAAATGCATAAGGATGAAATAACTAGGTTAAAGAAAATAAATTTGTATATGGGTGTATACAATACACCTTGTCTTTGCTTGATCCCTATTGAATTTTTTGTTGGTGTATGACTATTAACCAAGAGAATATTACAATATACATTATTGCATATAATATGAAATTGAATAATTGAAATGCTTGAAAAGTAAAGAGAGAAAGGAAAGAGTACACCTATGTGTTGAAGAAACCATGTTGCCCCTTATTACTTTAAATTGGTAAAAATTATCCCTTATGAATCATTGGATCTAAGAGAGGTTTAGAAATTAAACTTGGAGATTTGAAGAGGAAATTTGGAGGGTAATTATGCCCCCAATCTAGTGCAAAGGTGAGTTGTGATAGGCAACTAAGATCACTCAATATCAAATTCACAACTCAAGTAGATGTATTAAAAATCCAAGTTTAGTATTAAAACTAAATCAACATAGAAAAGGGGATTAGTGATAAAGCCATCGAGGGTGTTCAATTTCACCCATACTAATCAAAGGAAATAACTACTATAGATAGGAAAGGCTCAAAACAAATGTTTCTTGGTAAAATATTTTGACTATGTATTTAAAATTTTTGGTGCACTTGCATGGAAAATGTACCTATAATATGTCTCACACTAAATTATATATGAAAATAAAACGTCTAATCTATAACTATGCATAATATATGTCATAAATTTGAAAAAATATGTCCCAAATTGATAAAAATTGATGCTAAATGTATATGATTCTTACCTACATGTATATCTAAATCATGTAAATTGTATCGAATTATACCAACTATGTATGTGTGGAGTCATGTATCTATGACATACCCCATCCAATTTGTCCCAAATTTTGAGGTGAGGGGAATGAAATATGATAGTCACGTTACTTTAAAAAGATAAAATAACTATATTATTTGTGTATGAATCATGTAGCATATAAGTGTAACATGTCTAAGTAGATATATAAATGAAACTTGTATTATGTGATCAAAACAAGCCCTAAGATGAATGATACAGATCATGGTAATGTCTAAAAATTAGCAATACAAATTAATTAAACAATAAAGTGCACATATAAGAGCATTCAATGTCACATAAAATGGGTCTAAGGAGACCTCAAATAAAGGGCATGTTCAAATAATGCACAATCAAAGATAGGACATATTCAAATGTCTACACATAAATGAATAACACTTAGTGGCATAGGGGTCTAAAAGCAAGGAACATATTCGAATGTTCCACAAGAAAGACAATATAAAACATGAATTACACTCAAAGAAGTGACAATGTGAATAAATTAAGTATAAGAAACTAGCATAAGCATATTATATAGTCCCTACATATATGTATTAGAAAAAATATGATGTAACATAAAATATCAAGTACACATTGTAAGATGTAAGCATGAGTATAGAAATTTGTAAGAATTAGTATATAAGATCAACATTATAATGTAAAAGTGATCACAAAATCATTTATCCTATATTGATCATGATCAAATACAATCAAGATGCCCCCACCGTAGTGTGTCACCCATGAAGAGGAAAGATCCCACATTTGCATGCTCATGTATCATCAATCTAATCTATGCATGTATCACACTTAAGTATGCATGGAACATATTTGTTTATATAAAATAAATGATATGATATATACTAACATAAATTAAAGAACATATATGTAGGGATCTAGAAAAATTATGTATGTTGAATAATTTTTGCATTTTTTCATTTTTTTGAATATTTTTTTATTTTTTTAAATAATAATAATAATAATTTTTTGTAATTTTTTCAAGGAAACATCTAGACTATGATCACATCTAAGGTATGCTCATATGTTTTTCTAAACTCATATTATGGTACATCAAACTAGTGATACTACAAAATAGCATGTATATGTGTCATATCTAGAATTGTGGAATTTGTAATACTCTACATATGTATCATAGGACTCTATCATCATTAAGAGGTAGTAGAAGTTTTAGTTTTAACTAAAAAACATTTCTTTTATTTTGGATAGTTTTAAAATGTACAATATATCCAATGATATGAAAAGGAGGGCCATTATCTATTAGGAGTAGTAAATGAATAATATTTTCAAAATGAAATGTGCCATATGTGTGGATAACAAAATTAGAATCCATATCATGTTAATTTTGTAAGTATTTACTTGATATATTTTATTTATTATATTTTAATTCATTGTTATTAACCATTGTTTTCAGAGTTTCACATTATATTTTGTCAAAAATGGACTAACATGCAGTATAATAGAGTATGATTCCAATCCAAGTGTGAGATTCTATTAAATAGATTGAACACAAAAATCAGATGCAATTGCTTTATTCACATCTTCCATGTCATATCCCATATATGTAAATAAATTTTAGGTGCATTTATTAAATTTACACACTGGTTCAACTATGATATTTTGACCTTGCTTTATGTCTATGCAAGGCTCAATAATTTGATGCTTTGAGGAAATATTTTTAATTTATACATATGAAGGCACACACGTCAAACTATCCCTTTAATGTGTGCCTTTATTTTTTTGTAATAGTTCCTTTTTCACCTGTTCTTGTTCCTCTTATTCCAATTTTTTTTTATGCAATCAATATTGTTCTATTTGTACACTTCTATTGGACTTGTTTCCATTTGTAAGTTCTTACTCTTTTTCATTAACAAAATGAATATGCATCTTTGAATATTTACATTAGTATTTACAATATATCCCAAGCGTTGAAGATCATTATGGTTAGATATGAAGATAGGACAAGTGATGCATTATACATGTTTTCATAATCCTTGACCATGATAACCAAATTAGTGTAGGTATTATTAACCAAAACCATTTTATTTTAAAAGTAAGTGTCACTATTGAGAGAGATATTTGGATCCTTTTCTTGTTATTATTGTTTCATTTGTAATTTTTTGCTCTAAATTATCCTTTGGCACTATATTTTTTATTTTTACACTTGTGCTTGTTAGGAACGGGGAAAACATTCCATGCACCCAAAAATATGAAGAGTTAACAAAAATAACATCACATGATGAAGCTGAAAATATGATATGAAAATAAGAAAGTTGATCATATATTCTTCAAAAAATTATGTTAGTAAAATAGAAATCCCTCACATAAGTAGGCAAGGCAAAACTATAAACTAGCCTAACTAAGCAATGTGGGATAAATCTTCACATAAGATAAACCAGTAAAAAGATGAAACAATTATCTATAGCCTATAAAACATGATAAATACATAATCTAACACCCTCATTAAGTGAAGCTAGTGGCTAACAATAGCCAAAAAACATATAGTGGCATATACATAGTATGAGTCCCGATAACTATCCCTGATGAGCTACTCATGTACAATATATATCTATAAAATAAAGAAGGAAGATGTCCTCATGAACATACCCCAAGGATAAATTTTGAAATGCCAATCATGCCATGCAACTCAATGAAATGAGGTGAATAAAAAGGCTTCATGAAGATGTCTGCAACATGTTGTTAAGTCAAAATGTACTCCAAGCTAAGAAATCCATACTAAATGTGTTGACGAATGAATTGAATAGGTACCTCAATGTGCTTGGTCCACTAGGGCACAAATGGGTTGTAAGATATGTGAATTTTACTCTATCTATCACACCAAATTACATTAGGTGAATCCTACATGAAGCCAAACTCTAACAATAACTGATAAAGCTAAAGAACCTGTTGATTCAATGCACCTATTTCATTGTACTCAAACTATATAGATGAAAGTGAAATATCCTATTAATTATTGCATGCCTAAGTAATAGGTGAAGAAACAAGAAAAAATATGTCACCATAAGCGGAATGCCTGTCATGAAGAGAACTTACCCAATCTAAATTAGTGTACCCAACCAAGTGAGTAGAAATCCTAGTTTAATGTAATCCAAAATGGGTAGTGCCTCATAGATATCATAAAATCCTCTTGGATACTTGATAATGATTATCATGAGAATAATATGAAAACCTATATACAAGCCCAACTAAACATTAAATGTTGTCATGACTATGGGTCAAATACATAAGACTCCCAACCATCTACCTATACAACATAGGATCACAAAGTGGAGTAGTACAGGTAGAAGTGAGAGTGACTCTAGACTAGAAAGGAGAAGGACTTGGCTTGCAATCAACCATGCAAAATTTTTAAATAAGGTCAAGGGTGTACTTCTGATGACTCATATGAATCCCTTAATCTAACTTTGAAATATGGAAACTAAGGAAGAAGTGAAAAAGATCGATATATGTCATATCAAACTACACTAAAAGTGTCTTCTAGATAGCCTAAATTTGAGAAGAGGATCTTCCTGAAGACTAGTGTAAAATTTCCCTACCTAATATGTTAGATATACACTGTGGGATCAGAGTGGCAGTGAACAAAGCTAGTATAGTGAAGAAAAAATCCATCTTATCATACCAAGCCTAAGGGGCCTATTTGAGACCATAAAGAGACATCCTAAGCTAAAAAATAAGAGAATAATCATGAACAAACCTAGAATGCTGCTCCATATAAATTTTCTCCTACAAATATCCATGCAAGAAGGCACTCTTAAAATCCATATGATACACTATCTAACCCTATGATGCAACAAGAGAAAGTACAAGGTGAATATAATCCATATTGGTAATGGGTGGAAAGTTCTTAGAATAATTAATACCTTTGACCTGTGAGAACCCATTTACAACAAGATGTGCCTTATAATTATCAATGGACCCATCAACTGCATACTTAGTGTAGTATACCCACTTACATCAAACCAAATTTATTCCCTTAGGAAGAGATAACAAATCCCAAGTATGATTCTTCATCAAATAATAATACTCATTTGTCATCGCATCCGACTCTTGTATCCCATAATCCTATGAAAATACTATGGATCCCTAGATAATGATTGACATAAAATTACAGTATCTATAGATTGTGTATGATGATGTCAATTGGGTGGAAGACCTTGTATGAAAGGTGTTGCCTTATAAAGTGTACTATGAGCCCATAATGGTATAGTGTCAACATTAGTGGGAATAAGATCCTCAACACCTATAACCTCCTTAGGCCCCTCTAAACTATCTCCTTAAATAATGACTCCTCAAGAGGAGGTGAGGAATTAATAAAAGAAGAAGAATAAAGCATGGAAAAAGATGAAGAATCATGAGATGTAAAGTGTTCATATAATTATACGTGTTCAGAAAAGAACCTCATGAGTATCAAGATCCAAAAGATGATAAGTTCTCATGTCCTCACAATACCCTATAAAAATAAAGGGTTTCCTCTTCTTATCCAATGTTTTCCTTTTATTATTTGATACAAATGCCAAAGAATAGATCCCAATGACTCAAAAAAATGATACATCAAGCTTGGTTCTATACCAAGCCTCTTCCAAAGTTAAATGCTCAAGTTCTCTACGTGATGTGTGATTTTGAATGTAGTTCACATAATTAAATGCATTTTCCCAATAGATAGGATGTGAATCTAATGAATGCATCATGTAGTTAGTCATCTCCTTCAAAGTTTGGTTATTTCATTCTACTAAGCCATTCTATTGTGTAGTGTATGAAATAGAACGTTGGTGAACAATACCATGAGCTACCAAAAAGTTAGAGAAATCTTGACTAATGTACCTCCCCCAATATCTGTATGAAGATTATTGATGAAATTTGAAGACTATTTCTAGACCAAAGCCTTAAATAATTTGAAGTGTGCAAAAACATCACTCTTGTATTTAATAAAATAAACCCAAGTATACCTTGATAAATTATTAATAAAATTAAGTGCATACTTATCTCTAGTGAAAGGATTAGGAAACACCATCATATCAATGTGCACAAGCTCAAGTGGTGAATAAGCACTCTTGGACATACCCTTAGGAAACATATCTTGGTGTTGTTTCCCTAATGCACAACTAGACCAAACTCCATCAAGACATGAAACTGTAAGAAGACCATCTACCATACCATGAGTGCTCAACTCCTTCAAATATTTGTAATGGAGATGTATAAATCTCTCATGATAAATCCCACTCTCAGAATCTACATGAGAAACCGAACACATCCCTAGAGGAGGAATATCATCCAATCGCTCAAATTAATAGATTCAAGAACTATGATCAACAACACCTGGTGTAATAAGTGTATGAGGCTCTAACAAATCTTGAACTTCAGCACCCTATGATGTGAAAGTCACTATCTTGCCTTGACTAGAATGGAAAATATGATAAACTAAAAGCAAATTGGTGGTAATGTTTGGGAAATATAGTGCATCATTGATGTGGCCACCCTCTAGATGTATTTCACCATTTCCATTGATATAAACAAATGAATAATCTCTAACCTCAATGTTGAAGTAGAACTCAAACCAAGAGCTATTAAAGACTCCTTAAAAAAACTCATATGGTTAAAAACACTAGACATTAGAACCCAACTATTTGAAATAGGTGACTGTAAACTCCAAACAACATCAAGTGATTTTCCATGCTCATGCTCATGAGATGAAATGGAGATATAAATCTTGTGTTTCCTGACAAAATCCTCTAGGGTTTGCATTCTCTTAAAACACCTATAACTTTCATTACCAATCCCCCCATAATAGGAGCATGATAAGCTAGACTTATTCTTGGATTTGGAAGATGATTTGGGTTTAGATGTGTTGGTGTTAGGCTTAGGTGCATTTTGAGATGGAGGAGTGTTATTGTTTTTACTCTTTGTTTTTCCCTTGCTCTTAGGACGTGATACTAATAATGATTCTTGAGAGGTAGAGGAATCAAGGTGAGATAATTTGGATTCCTCCCTAGTAAGTCTCTCACAAAAAAACTCTAAATCAAGTATTTTAAATGTGGTACCTAAGGCATCCATGCTAGATAAAAAGTTAGAAGAAAAGATTTAAAATGAACCACTCAACTTAGATAGAATCAAGTACACACACTCTTCATCTTTATTATCTCATCTACTCCCCTTCAATTGTGTCAATAAATACTTAAACTTAATGAGGTAGTCTACAATAGAGAAAAACTCATCAAGATTGAGTGAAGTAATCTCCACTTCAAGTTGCATTGCTCACATGTGATCTACTTTCCCAAATAAACCCTTTATTTTAGCCCAAATTTTGAATGGATTATCACACCCATATAAATGAAACATTAGATTATCAGTCACATGAGTGCATATCAAACCCATACACTCATCAAACTTACACTGGTGCTGTAATTTTTCATATTCTCTTGTGAATTGTGGTTTATTCTCAAGCATTAGGGACCATAATCCTTTGTGTTTAATGATTGTTCCATTCTAGGTCTCCATGTATGGTAATTGTGTGTATTCAAGGGCTCATAATAATCAATACCAGAAGTAGAAGTGATACTAGTGAATTATGAAAGAGTAGAAATAATGTAAAAGGGTGCACAAATTGGCTCTGAGACAACCCTCTAAATGATTGTATTAAGGGCCACCCTCACCCCCCAATTTTAGCACTTTATAAAATTAGTGTGTTTTTACAAAGTAATGACACCAATGGATATATAATTGAAAACCATACACTTTTGAAAAAAAATGGAACTCAATTTTGAGTTACGATTCAAAAGATATAGGTTTTGTGAATTCCCTAAATAGGTCAAAAACATTAAAAATTACACTACAAGCTGATTTTAGTGACCAAATGACTCATTAAAACTAGAATAAAACTACAAACATTCTTAAGTGAACCAAAGTGAAAAATAACCTTGACAGTGACTCTTATGCATGTGCAAGTGAATTTGACTACCTCTTTAAGGAAAAAATATAGATTTTGTAAAATAAATATTCTATAACAAGCTATTTTTAGAGGAGAGGAAGTGAATTACATCTAGTGAAGGAAGTAAATAAAGGATTTTGAATTATTCTAGACCTAAAAAATAAAATAATCCACACAACTTTCCATGCACACCTGAGTAAACTCAATGCATTAGAGGTTCTCTCTTTTCTCCTTCCATGTTCCACATAAGCATAGTCTTCCAATTCTAATTCAACACAAAACTTTAGGAATACAAAAATAAAAAAATAAAATAAGCACCACATTGGTAAAACATAATATAAATACCCCAACACAAATCTTAAGACTTTCAACATATCTAGACATCAATGTCATCCTCCCACACTCTCCAATGTACTTCTCTAGGAAGATTCAACTATTGAGAAGTGTTATCATTGATGTCAAGGTCAAGGTTGATGTCATTTATTTCAAGATCAAGGTTGATGTCATTGATGTCAAGGTACATCTAGTAAATATACATGGTGAAGTTATATGTGAAAAGGAAGCCATGTGATAGGAGAGAATTTGAAGGAAACCTAATGATTCCTTTGAGGTTAATGTCAAGACTCAGGTCAAGGTAAGAATGTTTGAGTACTAGTCTTTGATTTCAAGATGTCATGAGATGCCTAGTCATATCAATCTTAGTCATGTCATGAGCATGTGCATGGTGAGCATGAAGAAGTATGTACAAAAGTAAAAAATTCTATGAGGAACATGTAAGGTATGTGAGAAATGTAAATAATCATAAAAGAGTGTTTCAATATCCAAATAGTGTTTCAAGATCAATTTCCAAAGTTGTCAAGTATTTGAACCTAGCAAGAAACTAGTGAGCTGGATGATTAGTATTGTGCATGAAAGAGCATGGTGGACTAGTGAGATGGATGCACAAAGGAATAATAGTATGTTTGAGCATGTATATGAAGTATTGGATCACTCAAGAGAGCTTTTAGGTGAGTCTACAAGGAAACCTTTGAACTAGCATGCAAAAATGATTAGTTCTAAACCTTACCTGACCTAATGAGGTGTCATGAGGTATTTTCAAGGCCTATAAAGGATGTTAAGTATTATTATATCATGAGAGAAGTTTATTTATAATGTGATTTAGGTGGAGATTGAATTGATAGTGGATAGAAGGTCAATTTCATAGCCTAATGTGACTTGCAAGTCAAAAGCCTAAAGAGCAAAGAGAGAGATGGTGGCCAAATGGGGTATCAGGATCAGTTTCCAAGGAAATTATGAGTATGTGTGCATTGATAGATATATGTCATTTTTTTATGTGTTTGGAATAAGTCTAAGGTCATACTTTGTAAGAAAAGTCATGGAAAGTGGTTTTGAGGTTTTTTATGTGCACAAAATGAAGGATTCTCAACCGAAGAATAGCTTTCAAGTACTCATTGGCATGTGTAACCACTTCATGGAAATCTAATATATTCATTGTATATTGGGAAGGATCCTATCTCAAAATTTCAAGCCTTGGTTTCTAGAATAAGGGGTTAAGATTTATGAACAATCATTAACACCAGAAATAATGTTAACCCTTTCAAAAATCCTAACATCAAACGAATGAGAAATATCTTGATAAAAATAGACCATAATGGTTTGGAATGTATATTTAATTTATTGAATGTTTTATTCAAATCTCTCAAGTATGTCCAGGTGTGAGTGGTTTGTCAGGTGAGTGAGTGGACCCTATAGGAAAAGCCTCATTTCTAAGAGAATTATTGTAGTAGTCAAAGTTGACCAAGTCAAATTTGATAAATGGATGAAATTTTAAATTTTATAGTTTTATTTCATAATCATGTTGGTTTATATATAGGTTATACTCCTCATGTGAGCTAAACCAGTCATACAAGTTGACCTATTGTTAAAAGGCCTAATGGTGCAGACAGTGAAAAAACTAGGTAAAAGTGAGAAGTTGATTAGGGAAGTGTTATAATGGACTAGGGATGAATCCATGATAATTAATATCTTTTAAAATACCTATAATACATGTTAATTTTGGATATATGTCTTGGAGGTCAGTGGATATGATGAAAATGTTACTCATAGTTGACCTGTCTAGTGTAGATAAGATAGTGAGGGTGTGAGGTTGCGAGATTAGAATTAAAGAATAATATTATCATATGACCATGATATATATTTTTTATATTGGTAAAAGTATCTTATAATATCATCCACATTCATTAAAAGTCTCTAAAAGTATCTACATAGGGGTTGAAAGACATTATCACCATGACTATGTTTGAAGGTAAATAGGCAAATCTGGGTAAGCAAGTTACAGTGATGAGTTGGAGGCTCTTTGCCTTCATATGAAGAATTAAATTCATATAATTTTATTTTTATTACATGAATGTCCTATTCATGCTTTTCATAATCTTGAAATCAGTGAAAGTGATTGAAATGGTAAAGCCAAAATATATTGACTGGTTCAAGTTTGACTATGTATACTCAAGATAAAAGATTGGTTTGGAAGACCAATATTTGGCATTGGAAATTATAATATCTATACCTGAGAGTGATATGTGTGTGTGTGTGTAAAATAGTATTTTTAATGTTTTATAATTTGTAGTATTTTTTTCAGTGATTGAATTTTAAGTCTTCATGACCGTGTTTTGAGACTAGCAGGTAGTTTTGAGTGGGCTACTTCCAAAGAAGGGTTTGAGTCTTTTTACACTGAGTTATGAAGCTTATTGAACATGGTGATAAACCTAAGGTCATGTAGCTTATGTATATGTATTTTTTTTCCAAGGTTTTCTTGTAAATTTGTTTTTATTCTTCAATTATTTAAGACAAACTTTTTGGGTATACACAGGCCTAATATGGATAGTACTAATAATGTGCTCCAAGTAGTGGTTTAAGATAAAAAGTGTTATAGAACTTAGATGATATTAGAAAGGTTATATTGGTATGTCATATGATGTTTTTATTTCATTCAAAGTGTTTGAATGTACTCCAATAATATAAAAGGGTAATGTGTGCCAAGTAAGCCTAATGGGATTAGGTCTCCATGAGACCTAAAAATGAGATATAGCATAATTGAGGTAATTCAAACCTAAATGGACTCAAATCACTTTATATAATTTTTTATTATATTTCATAATATTAATTTCCTATATGAACTAAGATATTAATGGTTTTTTTCCAACTAAGAAGGATATGAGCATAAGACTTGTATTAACACGAGGCAATTTTAGGCCTATGGTAAGGAGTGAAGTGCAAGCGAAAAAGGAAGTATATTGCAGAGGATAAGGATGTATTGTAGACCTATTGATGTAGAAGATTGCACTTAGGGTAGGAAGCCGAGCTCCTTCCTTCCACACACAATAATGGAAACTCCCCTCTCACCTGTGGGACCAGCGAAGCTGGAGGGGAGAGTCTCTAGATGAGGGATAGCTCCCTTTGATGCATCATGTTCATTCTAGTAAGTGCTAATACACACACACACACACACACATATAATTATAATGGGGGGCAATGAAAAGGGAGAAAGATTACATGAAAACAAACTACTCTAAAGAGGTGATGTACCAAAATAAACTTGACCTTCTCACATTCACACTTAAATCAGACAAACACACACATACACTTCAAACTTGGTAGAAGGACCAGGCTGTAAGAAACTTGGCAGGGAAGCTCTAATGGAAAATACAGATCATAGAGATTCACCAAGGTGCTATGAAATGCACATTGTAAGTAATTTCTTCTATTTTTGCACTTCCAAATACAGCTCTCCTTGTCAGTTGTAGAAATGGCACCTTGTAGACAACATGTATGTTGGTGTCAACCTGTGAAAGCATCAATAAATAATGACTAAACACAAACTAACAATTGAGACATACACAGAAATATCTATCCAAGATAGAGGTAAAAAATATCTATCAAGTGAAATTTTGCCAGGGCTACGCCTTACAAATTTGGAAGATGATTACAAAAATGACAAGTCCTCAATATATAGGAGAAGAAAGGAGGCCTTTTGGCACCCCTTTTACAAGTGACCCATGTTCCTTCAAACATTGGGAAGAGCAGGATACTTAAAACATAAATGTTGTGTCGGTCTTGACTTTGACTTCAGGCATTTCTTGACATGGCCCCGCTGTTTCTTCATTAATCGAGATTGCTCCTTGAAGGCACCTACGCAATTTGTCTGCTCATAAATATGAAATGAAGAAAAATGGCCACACAGTTGGTCGTTTTCACCTTCCTATGGTCAATTCATAGGAACTATGTCATTTGCTAGAGTAATTTCTTGAATTGACACCTCCCTTCACCACTTGGACTATCTGCCTACTCCATGCTTGGCACTTCGTCTTTTCCCTATCTTGTATTTTTTGGCTCCTTTGGCCCTTGGGGATTCTCTAGGCGTGTTGCTGCATTTCTTGGGCTCCTTTCATGGTTGGCATTTGGGCATTAAAAAAAACAATGGCCTTTTTGTTGGCTTAAAATTGACTTTTGTGCACCCATCATTGCTTGAAAACCAATGGCTAGTTCACCTTTTTAAGGTTGACAGCTTCTGGGACATCACCGTTCTTGGAAATTTCCTTCGAGCTTTTCTACTTGTTAAACTAACTCATTGAATTGGAGGCATTGAACCAAGTGATTGAACCGGTTCAACGGTTCAATGCTGCGCGCCAATGAACTCATCGAAGTGTCAAGGCGTTGAACCAACTCATTGAACCGGACCATTGATCCACTTTGTTGAACTTTGCCGATTAAAATCTGCATTGAACTTAGCTAATTGAACCAAAGCCAAAGAACTTTAAGATTGAACCAAGCATCTGCAAAGTCCGTAGAAACTCCTAGACTTGTGCAAAATCAAAAAATGAATTGGCCTTAAATAGCAGGGGGAGAAGGGGACCAATTTTTTTTCCCTGTTGGGCAAAAATGGTCAACAAGACCATAAGAAGAGGTTAAAGGATTATTTATGAACATTTTAAATAGTTTTTGTGTGTGAGGATCAAGGCCATATGACTTAACCAAGTCAAGAAGAGGGTAAGTTGAGTAAAGAAGACTAGAGGCCAATTTGAGAGGGATAGAAGTATGTGAAGTGCTGAAGAAGGAAATAATCATATGTTGTATGAAAAATAGATTGTTTTTAAGGTGATAAATTATTTTAGATGGATTATTTGGTGTTTATTCATCTAGGGGGTTGGTTCCTCCTTTCAATTGGGTGCTTGTTAAAGCCTAGCTGAGTTGGTGCTTAGCTAGTTGGGCTTGGTGCTCCAAGTCAACTTGGTGATTCACTAATGTTGATTTTTGTCTTATATTAATTTATTATATTTGAAAATATTAGTGTTTTTTATTCCCCTTGAGGTTTTCCCACATATATGGTGTGTTGACTTGTGTAATCTTGGTTCATTCTTTTATAGTTGATTATTTATGCATTGCTTGTTCTATATGTTGATGATTTATTAATAAGATTTGATAATAAAGTTTTGAATAATGATTCACCCCCCAGTCATTTTTATTCTAATATTTGGTATCAAATCTTGGTCTTTTTAATCAGGTCTACAAACCTAAAGGAGATACTAGAACTAAGGATGGCTAGTTAGGAAGCTCAAGGTGGTTTCTCTACTAGTAAGGCTCTGTTATTTAATAGATCTAACTATGCCTTTTAGAATGTTAGGATGAAGATATATCTGATGTCACAAAGATATGATATTTGTTAGTCATTTATGGATGGTTATATTAGTTCTCTTATTCCATCAATAGATGCAGTAGGTAAGAAGGCCAATGAAAATAACTCCAAGGCAATAAATTCCATTATTTATGGCCTACAAGAGGCATAGAGTATGAAGGTAATGCATTGTGTATCAGCCAAAGGTATATGGGACAAATTGAAGACCATATATGATGGAAACACCAAGGTGAAGATGGCCAAGTTACAGACCCACTGGAGATAGTTTGAAAGTTTCAAGATGAATGAAGATGAAACAATTGCATATTACCTATTAAAGGTTGATGAAGTGTTCAATGTCATTAAAAGATTAGGAGAAGATGTGAAAGAATCTATAGATGTTCAAAAAGTCTTAAGATCACTAACTCATAAGTTTGAATCTACGGTATCTATAGTATAAGAGATGCAAGATTTAGACAAGGTAGAGATAGATGGACTTCATAGCATTTTGATTGCATATGAGATGAGAACTAATTAAGAAATACCTCCCAAGAAGGAAGCAATTTTAAAAGTTGAGAAAAAGTCAAAAGCCAAGAAGGTCAAGGATGAGGATTGCTCAGATGTTGATGATGATTAACTGATAGCCATGTTTTCAAGGAAGTTGAGGTTTGGATCTAGTAAGTACAAAGGCAAGTTTCCCTTTAAATGTTTCAATTGTGGCAAGATTGGTCACTTTGAATCTAAATGTCCTAACAAGGATAAATATGAGCATGGTGAAGAACATGATGAACATCATGGAGATGGCAAGAAGACCTATAATTCTAATAAAAATAAGGAGTTTAGGAAGTATGAAGGTAGGAAAAGAACTTTCAAGTATAAGAAAAGCTTATATACTAAAGAAGACAACTTTTATGATGTAAGTTACTCAATTTCATTTGATAGTGATGATGAAAATCATGACACTGAGCATGGAAACAATGAAACCTTATTTATGGCCATAGAATTAGATAATGAGGGTTATTCAAGTGGGAAAGGCATTATGGTTTATATATAATCAGATAAAAAAGAAGATAAAGTAGATCTTGAGGTATAATTGGTAAGTTCTATAGAGGAATTGAAGTTCCAAAGAAAAAAGAATCATAAACTAAGATCATTAGTTAAGGATTCTGAGGAGTAGATTGGCTTGTTTGAGGAAAGGTTGAGTAATGCTTTTAAGGAGTATGATGATATCATCAATCAAATTGAGGCACATATGGAGGTAGTCAATATAAGCCTAAAGGCTAAAGAGGAAGATTACATCAGGTATGAAACTAAAATAGAATCCTTAAAAGCTGAGTTGAATCAAACATCGAGCAAGGTGAGGAGCTTTGTGAAGTTTGAAAAGAGGATTAAGGTTTTAGATGATATATTGAGTATTCAAAAGTCTTCAAGTGACAAAACAAGTCTTGGTTTCAAAGAAGATCAAAAGTAGGCACCTCAAGTCAAGGAGAAGAATCTTGAAGACAAGAAGGTGAGCATGAAAAGACCTATTAAATAGTCCAATGCTATAATGTATGCCAATTTATTGAATGGTTACTATTATGTGTGAAATTAGTTTGGTCATAGAGAGCGTGTAAAAAACCCTCCAAGAATGAGTACTCATGGGACTATAGAATGAGAAATATATCAAATCAATCAATAGGTATGTATAATGTGGTTTGCTATAGTTTTCATGATGTAGGACACATTATATGATTCTATCCTAAAAAGGTTATAAGGTCATCAAGTTAAAATATTAGGTTTGAATCCTCTAGAGTGATAGAGAGAAGACAAACGAATATATGGAAACTAAAGATAATGAAAATGAGTCAAGATCAGTCTAAAATCTCAAGTGGACTGATTATTGTGATAGATCATGCTTCAGATGTGAATTCAAGTCAAGAATTCCTATTGCCATCCCACATTGATGATCAAATGGTTGATGAAGAGATCAAGCCTATAGTGTCAATCAAGCCTAAAAGGATAATAAAGAACATTTATTCTTATGATCATGGATATCTAGGAATCTCCTAAACTTGAGTTGTTTTAGTTCCCTATTAGAAGTGGTGAGTTCATTAGGCTTCATGGAGACACTATTTAGGCAAAAAAACCACATTGGATGCTTGGTTTAAGGGGAAGCTATTCAATTTTGTGACTGAGTTTGATATGCATTGAAAGGTTGTCTTGTAATCAAAATTCATTTGAAGGATTTATAATTGGTATAATGGGGAACATGTTTCCTTAATGATTCATATTCTGTATATTAAACCTTTGTTTCAAATAAGGTGTGACTCTAGATTATAGTTGTGGAAGACCTTTGTCATTAGTGTCAAAGGGGGAGAAAGTCTAAGAAAGGAATTTGACCAGATTGGGAGAGATGAGAGTGCTCAAATTGAATAATATTTTTTGATCAATGACAAAGGGGGAGTTTTTTTAGAAGTGTTATAATTTATTTCAAGGTCAAGGTTGATGTCATTGATGTCAAGATCAAGGTTGATGTCATTGATGTCAAGGTACATCTAGTAAATATGCATGATGAATTTGTATGTGATAAAGAAGCCATGTGATAATAAGAATTTTAAGGCAAATAATGATTCCTATGAGGTTAATGTCAATATTTAGGTCAATTTAAGAACTTTTTAGTACTAATATTTGAGTACAATATGTTATGAGATGCCTAGTCATATCAAGCTTAGTCATATCATGAGCATGTGCATGATGAGCATAAAGAAGTATGTACAAAAGTATGACATTATTTTAGGATCATGTAAGGCATGTGAGAAAGGTAAAGAATAACCAAATAGTGTTTCAAGATCCAAATAGTGTTTCAAGATCAATTTCTAAAGTTTTCAAGTCTTTGAACTTAGTAAAAGACTTGAGAAGGCTTGTGCATATTATGTCTAGTATTGTGCATGAAGGAACATGATGGCCCAATGAGATGGATGAACATAAGAAAGAGAGGATATTTGAGGATTAATGAGAATGTATAGAAAGTATTATATCACTCAAGATAGCTTCAAGGTGAGTCTATAGGGGTAGAAACTATAGAATTAGCATGCAACTAGACTAGTTCTAGACCTTGCCTAACCTAATGAGGTGTCATGAGGTATTTTCAAGGCCTATGAAGGATGAAAAATAGTATTATAGAATTATATAAGTTTTTTAATAATTCAATTGAGGTACAGATTGCATAGACAGTGGCTATAAGGTCATTTTAAAGGCCTAATGTGACTTGTAGGTCAAAAGCCTAGAGAACAAAGAGAGATATGGTGGCCAAATGGGGTATTAAGATCAATTTTTAAGGAAATTATGAGTATGTGTGAATTTAAATGGGTATATCATGTTGTTTTAGGTGTTTTAAGCAAGTTTGAGGTCATAATTTGCAAGAAAAGGCTTGAAAAGTGGTTTTGAGGTTTTTTGTGTGCACATAATTAAGGATTCTAAACCTGAGAATAAAATTTATGTACTCATTGGCATGTGTAGCCTCTACATGGGAACATAATATATTCATGGTATATGGTGAATGTTTAATGGTACCAAATCAAATTTATAAGAATTGGTTTCTAAAATAAGGGGCTAAGCTTTATAAATAATCGTTAACACTAGAAATAATGTTAACCCTCTGTAAAACCCTAACATTGACTTGATGAGAAATATCTTGATAAAAATAGCCTAGAATGGTCTATAATGGCCATTTAAGTGATTGGAGGATGTATTAAACTCTCCCAAGTACCTATAGGTGAGATTTATTTGTTAGGTGAGTTAGTGCTCCCTATAGGAAAAACATTGTTTCGTAGAGATTTGTTATAACAAACAAAGTTGACCAAGTCAAAGTTTATAAATAGATGAAGGTTTAATATTGAGACTTGTATTTAATTTTAAATTTGGTTTATATATATTTTATATTATTAAAATTAGTTAAAATAATCATACAAGTTGACCTATCGCTAAAATGCCTAATGATGTAGATAGTGAGAAAACTAGACAGAAGTGGGAAGTTGATTAGGGAAGTGTTATAATGGACTAGGGATGAATCAAAGAGAATTAATATGTTTTTAAATACATTTAATTAATTTTCATGATAGATATATTTCTTTGAGGTTAGTGTAAAGGGTGAAAATATTGTTCATAGTTGACCTATCTAGTGTAAATAATACAGTGAGGGTGTGAGGTTATGAGATGGGTCTGCAAGACCAATGTTATCATATGACCATGTTATATATCTATTTGAGATTTGTATAATGATATTATAAGATCATAAAAAATGGATTATATTTCTATTAAGGTTTCCACATAGGTGTTTAAATTAATTATCACCATGACTGTGTTTAAAGGTAAACTGCTAGATTTGGGTAAGCAAGTTGTAGTGATGAGTTGGAGGCTCTCTCCCCTTAGATGAATCATTAAATTCATATAATTTTATTTTTTTTGAAATTCATTTCCTATTAATTATTTTCATAATATTATACATTAGTGAAAGTGATTGAAATGGTAAAGCCAAAATGGGTTGACTGGTTTAGGTTTGACTGTGTATACTAAAGATAAAAGATTGGTATGCAAGACCAATATCTGGCATCAGACCTTGTAATATTTATATCTAAGAGTGATATATATATTTCTAGGGTGTTATATTCATATTAATTATTCTTTTATGTATTTAATTTCAATTCTTCATGATTCTGTATTGAGATGAGTTGGCAATTTTGAGTGGGCTACTTATAGATAAGGGTTTGAGTCATTTTAATCTAAGTTATAAAGTCTAGTGCACATGGTGATAAAATTAAGGTAATTTATATTATATTTATTTTATTTACATGGTTGTATTTTAATTTTTTTTAATAATTCAATTGTTTAAGATACATTTTCTAGGTATACACAGGCCTAATATGAACAGTACTAATGATGTGCTCCAAGTAGTGGTTTAAACTAAAAAGTGTTATGGAGCCTAGATGAGAGTATCATGGGTCTATTAAAATTCATATGATGTGTTCCTTCCATTTAATTTTTTTTAATGTGCTCCAATAATATCAAAGGGTAATGTGTGCTAAGTAGGCCTAATAGGATTAGATCTCCATGAGACCTAAAGATGAGATATAGCCTAATTGAGGTAAGTCAGACCTAAAGGGACTCAAAGAAAATTTTATCCATGTCTATGAGATGTCCTAAGAATCATTTCATATTAAACCTAAGAGATTAAGGGTGTTTGGCTAACTAAAAAGGATATGAACATAAGGCTTGTATAAATACTAGGCAATTTTAGGCTTATGGTAAGGAGTGAAGTTCAAGTGAATAAGTAAGTATATTGCAGAGTAAAAGGAGGTATTCTAGACCATAAAAATAGGATAGATTATTAGTGGTGAACATTTTATAGAGCTTTTTTTTGTGAGGATCAAGGTCATATGACCTAATCAAGTCAAGAAGAGGGCAAGTTGAGTGAAGAAGACTAAAGGCTAGTATGAGAGGGATAGAAGTGTGTGAAGAGATAAAGAAGGAGATCATCATTTATTGTATGATCAACATAGTGTTATAAATTTGATCAAGTGTTTTAGGTGTTTTATTTGGTGTTAAATCATCTAGAGGTTTGGTTCCTCCTTACAAGTGGGTGCTTGCTAAAGCCTAACTAAGTTGGTGCTTAGCTAGTTAGGGTTGGTACACCATATGAAGTTGGTGATTCATTAATTTTGATGTATATAGGACTATAGTCCATTTTCAGATGTTAATAAGATTTATTCCCCTTGAGGGTTTATGACATATATGGTGTGTTTACTTGTAAAATCTTAGTTCATGCTTGTCTAGTTGATTATTTATGCATTTCTTGTTCTATGTGTTGATGATCGATTAAGAATATTTGATAAGATAGTTTTGAAGATTGATTCACCCCCATTTTTGATCATTTTGCTTCCAACATCAATGCCTAGTTTCTCCAACTTTCAATGCTAATAGTAAAAATGTGCATTCATATCAGATATCCATCCATACCAAGCTCCTCCAAATTAATATCTTACTCAGCTAGGAATCTCTACAAAACACCATGTAGAGATTGTTTCTACGCTAAATTGCTTTCTACATTCAAAGAAGAAATGAGAAACTAAAAGAAATGGTCAAGGCTAGAAGATACCGGATTATAGTTGTGCACACCGAAATTAGACGTTGGAAGGTACTCCTCTTTGGCTGTGGAGGAATGACACCTACAAAGAAAAATAGACTAAACACGAAAAAATGTTAGATAGAGAGACGGTGGGCTGTCAAGCAAATGCCTGATCCCGAAAGTATGAAAGACTTCCTAGAAGGATATCAACCCACTAGTTAAAAATAGAAATATTTGCCAGAATGGAAATAATGAAAAGACAGAATGAAAGTAAATAAAAGATGAAAACACGAATGCATACCTGATATGAAGCAAACTATTCTGCACAGTCGCCGGTGTCGGTCTCTGTGCCGGCATCGGTCAGGGGAAGGTGCCGATGTTGGTTAAGGTGCCGGCATCGGTCGGGGTAATGACCGGCGTCGGTCGGGGAAACAGTTCTGGACAGAGTTTTGGTGAGTCTGGTTGGGTCTAGTCGATTCGGGACAGAGTCTGGTTTAGTCTGGACAGGGTCTGGAGGTTTGCAGAAGGTCTGTTGTTTCATTTGGGGTTTGTGCAGGAAGTCTGAATAGAATTAAAAGACTATGTAGTCAGGAGATAGTAGGCAGAGGAGTAAAGGAGGAGGTCAAGTCTCGGGTCTACAGTTTGAAGATCTGGGGTGATAAAAGTAAATAAAAAACAATAACCAGAGAAAAATAAAACACAGAGCAAGATACTTACCTGTTATACGCTTGAAGATGAAGTGGGAGACATGATTGACGTTGTCGCTGTGCTGCCAAATGATCGAAGCAGAGTTCCTGTATGCAGAAGATCGATTGCAGGTTGGTTGGATGCCAGAGATGGTTGATCGCAAGAGTTGATTGATTTCCAGAGTCCTATTGAAAGAATAAACTAGTTGATCGAATGAAGAGGTTACGGATGAAGGTGAGAGATGGTTCGATAACCGATCGGGAAACTGATTGGGAACCGAATGGGTAACGGGTAACGGAATAACGGTTCCTGTGTTCAGATCGAGAACGCAGTGCTAAGGAGAACCGACGTCGATAGCTCCACCGACTTTGGCCGATAAGTGACCGACATCGGCGACGTCGGTCAGGTGGAGACCATGATCGGTAGATGCAGAATGGGGGTAGAGACTAACTTTAGTCTTTTGCTCATTTTGACAAGCTGCCAAGGTTAAGGCTAGTGGGAAAAATGTTCGACAGGGGTTAAATAGGCGAAGGAGAATAAAACAGGGGATGACCAGGGGAGTCGACACGATTTTGGTGTCTACATTTGCCCCTTTTTATCTTGTTGGTTGTTCTGGATGAACTGTAAGACAAAAACAAGAGTAATTACCCCAAGTGAGGGATAAGGTTGATTTCGTCTTGTTGGTTGTTCGAATGAACTGCAAGATAAAAATAGGAAGCGGATTGCCCCGATTATGGATAAGGTATTCCCCCTTAAAGTAGGAGTCGAGGGAAGGGAACCTGGAATCAGGTGTTGATTTGACAAAGAGTGGATGAAAAAGGGGTGAGGGCAAACGCTGTAAAAGGCGTGATTGCATGCATACCACTGCACGAGATGGTTAGGTCAAAGTGTCGCAAGTCAAGGGTCGAGGACTACCAAAATTGAAATAACCAGGCCCCAGCATTTAGTCGTCTGTTGATCGGGTTATTCAATCAAAGCTGAAGCTCCAATGGGTCATCGTGTTATAGGTATCCCGAGCTCAGGAAGTGCTCCTAGAAACACGAAAAAGTCACAAGTAGGGCGGATCAACCGGCTTGCGATCCTATACTTGTGAGGGTCCAAAAATAAGGTCTGCAAACAATTCTGCTAACCAGTCATGAGGTAGCATATATGCAAAAACAACCAAGGCAACATTGTCTTGGAAGTGGTCGAGGTCGGAGGAGATAGGCATGATCTCTAATGGTCATTGGTCGAGGGGAGGAATGGACGAAAGGATGTGGCCGAGCTAACCCCAGAAGACAGTCGTGTCAACTGAGTGTTGCCTACATAGCCCTAGTCATAGGGCCTTAGGCCAATGTAGTTCTCCCTTGAAGGGAGGGAGGGTCAAAGGGATAGCATTGGGCTTGGTCAAGGGCAAGGTTATGGTCAAAAAGAGGAAAGAAGGTTTGTCCATCAGAGAGATGAACAAATGAGGGTGGTCGAGCTAACCCCAGATGATGTCGTATCATCTGAGTGCTACCTACATAGCCCTGGTTATAGGGCCTCAGACCAATGTAGTTCAGACAAACGGTCTGATTAGTAGATAGGTGGTCAAAATGATCGATAGATTGGTCTTGGTTAGGAGGAAATGATGAGGGGAAGAGATGATGTTGCAGCCTTTTCCATATTGTGTGATGGTGTATTCTGCAACATTGGGTGAGGGGTCTTTCATTCCTAGCAATATTCCATATTCGTGATGGATGTATGCTAAAAATGAATTGAGATCTATTTATACTTCAGCAAGTATTGGTTTATGCTGAACATAAATTGCGGCTAGTCAATAGTTTCCATGTGTATTGGTGTCCATAGAAACTAGGGTGAATAGGCTATGGGAGTGGTTTGAAAAGAGAGTTGAGTTGAGTTGATTGACAAGTGATGAAGGTGAATGTGACCAAAGTGCAGAAGAAGTGAAAAGCATATTGCTCTTTCATTGACAAGGACCAGAAAGACAGCATAGATAGGGGTTATTAGAACCAAGAGCCCCATTCATGCATGACGTCGTTGACCATAGTTATGTTAGAGCGGTAATCGAATCACTTTGACATTAAAGTGAGCTTGAAGTCCTTTGAGCAGGTGATAGAAGGAGGAAAAAGGGTAACCCATTTTAAGAGCAGAGATAACTTTTCCCCTTTTTATAGGAGACCCTGAGACAACTATAAGTCAAGTCCAGGACTCGGTTTTTTTTTTTTTTTTTTTTTTTTGAGGTGCAGACTGATCAATGCGGGAAGCCTGCATAGAGATGTCATTTGCTTGGTGGTCAGTTGTGAAGCTGATCAATGTGGGAAGCTTCTAAAATAGTGCTTTTTATTGCCACATTAGTCATAGCCATCCTTCGAGGGAGTGGTCTAGAATTTTGTTTAATATAAGGGCTTTTGAATAGCTTTCCTTCGAGGGAGCAGTCTATTAATTACAACAATGATAGTACAGCTGTCCTTCGAGGGAGCAGTCTGTCTTTTGAATTGATATTGATATAGGGACCATGGATATTGTGACATCTTGATTTGTTTTTATAGAAATGTGAGTCATGGACAAGATTATAGAAGGTCAAGGGCTCCCTTTTATTAGGACAAAGCATCCATACAGCATAAAAGGGTTATAGAAATTGTTAAGAGGAATAGGGTTGAAAAGAATTAGGACTAAGAGGATGGGGATTGCTCAAGGGACGAGCTCAAGTTAAGTGTCAAGTGGACGAGTACTCGACTAGCAGTAGAACGGTCGCAGATGCAACGCATTAAGAGGCTCAAGTTCTGATAAGTCCTTGGTCTATGTTTGTGCGTGTATGATAAGGTCCAAGTCAATTAGGAGCAAACTTGCCCCATTTGCCTCTTTCCAGATTGGTCAGGTGTTGATGGTGGATGTGAAGTTGGTTGACATGGTTGCTGATTGGTCGAGACTGGTTGAATGCTTTGATGAAAAGGTTGGTTAATGTTTAGTTGAGATTTGGTCATGTGATAGTTGGTCAATGGTTGGTCGAGGGTTGATTGGTTGGTATTTGGTCTTTGGTTGGGTCGAATGTTTGGTTGAGGTCGGGTTAAATGTTTGGGTTGAATGTTTGGTTGATTGATATTTGATTGTTGATTGTTCGAGACTAGTCGAATGTTTGGTCGAGGGTAGGGTTGATGGACACTTGGTCGAGGTTTATGATTAAAGGAGTGATTGATATTTGATTGAGACTGGGTTGAAAAATTGGTCGAGGTTTGGATGAAGGTTGAATTCCCCCAGCAGCTAGGGAGAATGTTTGATGGATTGGTTAAGGTCAGTTGAGGTTTAGTGGTCAGATTGACAGTGTTGATTTCGAATAAGGGGGTTAAAGGCGGCGAAGGGACCCTAGTCTGGCGTGGAGATCCTGATTTAGGTGATGAGGTTTGAGAAACATGGGTTGGTGTTGATGATTTGTCAGAGTGGTGGTCAAGAGGATCCTTGATGAGAAGGGTATCCTTTTTCTGGTGTTGACGAGTGATAGCTTTGAGAGCACAACAACGCTCAGTGTCATGTCTCGGAGTGTGATGATAGTGACAAAATTTAGAGTTGTCGAACCAAGATGGCCTTGATCCGAGAGTTGATGAGTGGGGTAGTGTTGAAGGTTTGCTGACGATATGGTCAAAAAGAAGGGTGTCATTCCCCAGACATTGGCGAATGGCAACCTTGAGGGCACAACAATGCTCAGTGTCATGTCCAAGCGTGCGATGATACGCACAAACCTAAGTGTCGTTGAACCAAGGGGGTTTTGGTCTGAGAGATTGATATGGTCTAAGTGGTGGGAGATTGATATGAGAAGACTGCAACAATTGCCGTAACAGTAAGGCATAAGAACCTGCTAACAGGTCTGGATGTTTTGTTGGAGTGAGGGTTGGTGATTTTGGTTTGAGAGGCAGAGGCGTTGGTCGATGGTTTGGAGGAGATATAAGTCTAACAGGTTGATAAAGTAATGGAGGTGACTTGCCTCTGTGAGGTATGGGAGTAGGAAGCATCCCTATCAAGGTGGACGGATGCAGGCCCAAAATTGAAGGTAATGACGAAGGTGGGGGAGTAGGCCTCTGGTGTGGTTTAGTAGCCTTCTTTGGTTTGGGTTGAGGGCCACCTTTATGTGAAGCGAGGTTAGATGTGGGGCGAACACCAAGAGGTTTAATCTCTTTTGGCATGATGAACGCCTGTGCGGGTTTGGACTTAGATGTGGATGGTTCTTCTCTTGATGGAGAAGGGATTGAAGATGTGGGCTCTTTAAGTGGAAAGAGCGTTGGAGTAGTTATGGCTTCTACGTGTGGTTGAGGAGTTGAAAAGGTATGATCATCTATGGATGATAAGAAGGATGAAAGCGAGGCAGCTGGTGTTGATGTGGTCAAAACGTCCACTAATATGGGAGAAGTCGATGGAGGATAAGTAGGAAAAGAAAGTTCTTCGCCATGTGGAGGAGGTATAGGGGAAGAAGGGTCTTCCACCTGTGAAAGAGGTTGGTCAGGGATAAGAGAAAAGATAGTGTCGACTGTGTGTATATCATGGTCTAGAGGGTCATTAGTCATGGTTTGGACATTGTCTTGAGTAGGCGAGTGATTATAAAAGGGTTGCTTGAAGATGTCAAGGTTTTGGTTGGGCGGTGCATTTGGGTTGTCCAAGATAAGATTCCCTTTGTCTAGCATGTCCTGGATGATGTTTTTGAAAGTTTGACAGTGATCCGTGTCATGGCCTTTGACACAGTGATAGTTGCAAAAGTGGTTCTCCCTGTACCATTCAGGGATAGGTATTGAGGGGTCGAATTGATGTGGTCAGATTGAAGGGAGATTGAGGACCCCCTACTTGACGAGTTTATCCAAGACAGAGGCATATGACTCCCCAATTGGAGTGAATTGACGCTGTATGGATTGACGTTGAAAATGTTTATTGATGTAGTCTAATGTTGAAGATGATGGTCAGTTGGTTATTGTTGAAGATGATGGTCTAAAGATGACAGTGTTTGCCGACCCCTTGGATTGAGAGTGGGCAAAAGAAGGTCTGGAAGAAGAATGGTCATTGGTTCTTGTGTTGGTGTTACGCAATTTGACCTTATCTTCTTCAATGGCACGGAGTTCAAGCTTTCGGGCCATGGTGAAGGCCTCGTCAAAAGTGTGGAATGTTTGAACCCGCATGGTGGACAAGATGTGACTGGCACATGCTCGGGAAAAGAGCTCAATGAGCTCAGGTTGAGGCAAGGAGAAGGAGAGCTGGTTAATCAGGCCTCTCCAACGAGCGACAAAATTGACTATTGATTCATCGTCAAATTGCCTGATGGAGTAAAGGTCTGTGATCGAGACTTGTTTAGTGATATTGATTGAGAAATGGTCAACAAATAATTGGGTGAGTTGAATGAATGAAAAGATAGAATGTCTGGAAAGAGAGCTATACCAGTCAAGGGTAGGGCCAGAAAGAGACATAGGAAACGTGCATAAAAGCAACGCATCGTCATGGGCGATAAGGTAACAGGCATGTCTGAATGCTCGTAGATGTTGTTGCGGGTCCTTCTTACTCTGGAAACAAGTGAATTTAGGAAGATCCCAATGGTTGGGGTATGGTCGGATAGGGACAGAAGGATGAATGGGCTCGTTGCAAATCTGGTCATATGAAGAGACATTACTTGAACCGGAGATAGAAGGTTCGAGACTGGACATTTTATCCATCAGCATCTTGATGATGTCTGCTGAAGATTGGTAGATGGAGTGCCCCCTAGGTTGTAAGGTGCTTGAAAGAGGCTAGAAGAGGCGTACGACGTAGTTGGTTGTACTAGTAAGGGCGCAACGTATGGATGACTAGTTGCAGGGACAGAAGTGGAGGCCAAAGGTGGTTGGATTATGAAGGTAGAAGGCATAGGCTGACTAGATACTGCCAAAGGAGGTTGTGTGGTGGCATGGGCAAAAGAGGAGGTAGGCACTCCTGCATATATGGGTGCAAGAGTGTGTGGGGTCGAGACAATCAAGTTCTGGTATGATATAGAACTTGTTTGAATTGTGTGTGGTTGAGGGGGTAATGAAACCCCGATGGAGGTCGGTCTAAAAATAGATGAGGAGGCCAAACTTTGCGTATTGGCCATGGTCAGGTTAATGGTTGAGGTGAAAGGCTGAGTCAAAAAAGGTTGGATGGTGAACTGTGTCGATGTCGTCGCCACGTTACCCGAGAGGTCTCGCGTTGGGTTTCTCACGAGATAGTTTTGGAGGGCTGCAGCATTGAGGTCCAAGAATTTTGCAAAATCTTGGTCCCCTTCTGGGACAATAGGCGTTTGGGTCGGAGATGGTCTAGTAGGAGTTCTTTTAGTTTCCGAGTTGAACTCCATTATTGGATTGGTTATAGACGGGGTAGGTGAAAGCGGTTGACGTCTAGCGTGGTCAAGAAGAGCCTTGGCTTGACTACGAGTCAAAACCATTCAAGGCAGGAAAGAATATCCTCACAAGCTCAAACAAGCAGATAAGAACTAAAAAGATGAAGAACACAAGCAGATCCTAAAACCCTAGGAGTAAATTATTAGGACTATAGTGGCTTATGCCTTAGAATATGTGTAGAGGAAGATTGGCTTTTGAGTCAGGTCCTAGAAGAAGCAGTCTATGGATGGTTTCGGGTTAGTTATGGTGCTCAAGAAGTATGTGTTAGGTTTCGTACAAGGCCTGGTGCTAAGGAGCAAGCTCCCCTCACTTCATGATTCCAGTGGTTAGCTGGTTTCGCTTAGCCAAAATATACTTCCCCTAGAGATTAGGCTCCGCCAGAGAACGGAGTGGGCTTTCTCCTTGGTGATGAAATCCAAGTAAGATCACTGGGATGGGTAAGGTATCTGCTGGGGGATGAAATCCCAGTCGGGCCTTGTCTCAGGTAAGTTAAAATGTTTGTTTTGTGCAAGTGGTTTGGTCATGTAACATCAAGTGATCTAGATTAATTCAATATGCGTTTACTAATTACTAAGTGTGGACTAATGCAAGCACAAGCAGAAATGGAATGCAAAGTGTTTTAATGACCCAAGTCAAAATGAGAAGTTCGGATGAAAAACAAGTTTAAGAAAGGGTTGAAGAAAATGATTTTGGACTAGTCTAGAAATGCAAGAAAGGAAAAGAAAAGTTCTTTTTAATTCCTGCTTATGATGTCGTTTGGAAAAGAAGAACGAGGTGAAAAGGGAGAATCCTAATGCACCCTATATGAAAAAAGAAGGAAAGGAACCCAAGGAAGGCCCTTAAGGGTCCCACCGGGCGTGCTAAAATGTTTCTACGCTAAATTGCTTTCTACATTAAAAGAAGAAATGAGAAACTAAAAGAAATGGTCAAGGCTAGAAGATACCTGATTATAGTTGTGCGCACCGAAATCAGACGTTGGAAGGTACTCCTCATTGGCTGTGGAGGAATGACACCTACAAAGAAAAATAGACTAAACATGAAAAAATGTTAGATAGAGAGACGGTGGGCTGTCAAGCAAATGCCTGATCCCAGAAGTATGAAAGACTTCCTAGAAGGATATCAACCCACTAGTTAAAAACAGAAATATTTGCCAGAATGGAAATAATGAAAAGACAGAATGAAAGTAAATAAAAGATGAAAACATGAATGCATACCTGATATGCAGCAAACTGTTCTGCACAGTCGCCAGTGTCGGTCTCTGTGCCGGCGTCGGTTAGGGGAAGGTGCCGACGTCTGTTAAGGTGCCAGCGTCGGTCGGGGTAATGACCGGCGTCGATCGGGGAAACAGTTTTGGACAGAGTTTTGGTGAGTCTGGTTAGGTCTAGTCGAGTCGGGACAGAGTCTGGTTTAGTCTGGATAGGGTCTGGAGGTTTGCAGAAGGTCTGTTGTTTTGTTTGGGGTTTGTGTAGGAAGTCTGAACAGAATTAAAAGACTATGTAGTCAGGAGATAGTATGCAGAGGAGTAAAGGAGGAGGTCAAGTCTTGGGTCTACAGTTTGAAGATCTGGGGTGATAGCCGTAAATAAAAAACAATAACCAGAGAAAAATAAAACACAGAGCAAGATACTTACCTGTTATACGCTTGAAGATGAAGTGGGAGACGTGATTGACGTTGTCGCTGTGCTGCCAAATGACCGAAGTAGAGTTCCTGTATGCAGAAGATCGATTGCAGGTTGGTTGGATGCCAGAGATGGTTGATTGTAAGAGTTGATTGATTGCCAGAGTCCTATTGAAAGAATAAACTAGTTGATTGAATGAAGAGGTTACGAATGAAGGCGAGAGATGGTTCGATAACCGATCGAGAAACTGATTGGGAACCGAATGGGTAACGGGTAACAAAATAACAGTTCTTGTGTTTGGATCGAGAACACAGTGCTAAGGAGAATTGACGTCGACAACTCCATTGACGTCGGCTGATAAGTGACCGATGTCGGCGATGTTGGTCGGGTGGAGACTGTGATCGGTAGATGCAGAATGGGGGCAGAGACTAACTTTAGTCTTTTGCTCATTTTGACAAGCTGCCAGGGTTAAGGCTAGTGGGAAAAATGGTCGACAGGGGTTAAATAGGTGAAGGAGAATAAAATGGGGGATGACCAGGGGAGTCGACACGATTTCGGTGTCTACAGAGATCTCAAACATCTACCAAATATTCCCAAAGTGCATGCCTGAAATTAAATCTCCTCCACTTAGTAAAATAGAATGCCAAAATAAAAATGTTAAATCTCCAATGCTCCTTTTATCACAATGCAGCAATCTACCATCTACAAACCCCAACATAGAAGTGTAAAGTGTATGGCACTTGGAATCTCTTACAACATAGCTATATTAGGCTATATTCAAAACAGTATGCATACCTCTACTATTCCAATGTTTTTTCCAAGAAAACTGACTTAGATAAGGAACCATATGTTGAGGATGAATGATAAAGGGAAGTATAAGCTCTAAAATCAAATAGAATTATATGAAAACTTGAAAAAATAAAGGATGGTTGAAACCCTTCAAGGCTTTGGTACCATGATAGGAATAGTAAAAGCATTCCATAAACCCATAAATCTAGAGAGTTAATAACAAGAACATCACACAAGGAAGATAAAAATATGATATGCAAACAAGAAAGTAGATCATATATTATTCATAAAAAGATGCTAGTACAATAACAAGTGCTTTCATAAGTAGGCAAGGCAAAACTAGAAACTAACCTAACTAATAAATGTGGGATAAATCCTCACATAAAAAAGAATAGGAAAAAGATGAAATACCTAGCTATAGCATAGCAAACATGAGAAATACATATGCTAACAGTGCTTTAGGAGAGGTACTCATAATGTGAGTGCATTACTTGATTAATGTTTCAATGAGAGGATCACCACTATCAATTGTAATTTATATTTTATTCTTTAAAGAAAAACAACCATTTATATGACACACATGAATTCTATGATATTCATGATAATATTTGGATTTCCTTATAGAATATAGAAGAGGTAATTTGATCAAATTATTTCTAAGCATTTCCTTTATAATTTCAATTGAAATCATATTCGTCTTTTGTATACATTTGGAGTCACTATTTTAGATTAATTCTAATTTAGCTTCTTATTTTGATACAAAACTTTGTTGGGAACAACATAAATAGATCAAATTATGGATTTTTTGCATAGGTGATTTAATTTTAAAATAGTGTGTTATTTTAATATAAATACTAATTTTTCTTTTGTAAATATTCTATTAACTTGCTTATAATAAAGATTTTATCCTTGAGGGATTCACAAGTACAAAAACTAGATACTTCAGATTGACTATGCATGCACACACCATCTAGAGGAGATGTGGGATGCGGAAGGGGTTGAGGAATGACATATTGATTACCATAATTTAAAACCATAGGATGGAATACCTCACCCCTTGTAATAGTGATAACACTAACCTATTTAGAGTGATGGTAGCTATCAACCTTTGTGGGATTAGGGATAGGAAGATGTTCTTTTTTGTCCCTTTTAAATGTTCCAAATATTAAGATGAGAATAGTAAAAGAGAAACATAAAAATACTAGAAAATTTTACGACATGATAATGAAATTGAAACTAAAAAGTTAATTACAACAATTAAAAGTTAAAAAACCCTAGGGCAAGCTCAGGATTACAAAATAAGATTTAAAGGTTGGGTTCACCAAATGTTTAACCCTTTTAAGTTTTTTGGATATATATGGTTTAAGGGGGTTAAAATAGTCAAATCAAATGGATGAATGAAACTATTATAAAATAGGCCAGTTAAATTAAATCAGATAATGTAATATACTGAATCTAGAAACTTACCAAATTTAAAATGTACAATGCCAATTGATATTCTATTAAATACAATAAAAAGAAGAGATAATATTTAGTTTATTTACATATCACACATGTATCTAAGATTTACAATTTTATAAATAAGTAGAATGATGTTTGGTCTCATGTTATCATATTCTGTGTTGGATCACAAATATATACCAAGTAATGTATGCCCCATTTAACATCAAAATATTTAGGAGGTTGTGTACATGTTATGTTCCAATACTTTATTCAAGATATTTTATTCATTTGCCAAGTTTTGTGAGAGCCCTGTGAACTTGTATTTTACTAATGTTTTAATGTTTAATCTATGTATTAAAATAGTAGGTTTTATGGCAGAAAGATTCCCTTAATATAGAGATATATCTGAGTCTCCTTGCATACATTCAATTGTTGCCTTATGTTTGAAGGAGAAAAGTTATGGGCCCTAGATGAAATTTTCATGTTACACCTTCAACATGTTTTGGTGATTTAGGTGAGGAATGGCTTGATGAGCCAAATGAAAAACATGTGGTTATGACCCCCAAAACTTTATCCCATGAAAATGCCAAAGTTAGATTTATCATGCTTATAAGGTAATGGCTTTTTCATTTCCTTTTACAAGTTATGAGTGCTTTTTTGGGGATTGAAAGGATCCTGTACCCCTCCCCATATTGAGAAGGATGGTGAAAAGATGAAAATTTGGTCGAGATTCCAACCAAGCATCCAAGTTGGACACATGGCATCTCTTTGAGGTCTTTTGGGTTTTGAGCCATTTTTCAAGATTACATCACTTTGTACCTTTTGGTGGTCAAGGTTCAAAAGGTCCTCAAAGGCTTGAATGCATGGACATGCAAACTTAAATGATGACACATGTTAGATCCTTAGGGTCTTCTAGGTTTCTAGCCCTTTTTGAAGATTGCCTCACTTCTTGGTGGACAAGGTTGTAAAGGTCCCTAAAGGCCTGAACACCTATATTTGTAAATTCAAATGATGACACATGGCATTATTACATTCCATGAGGAGCTCGATGCATATTGCACCACCACACCAAAGGAAATAATAAGCAAAAAAGTGCAAAAGTCCCCAAAAGCCTAAAAAGGTACCATAATATAATTTTTGGTTACATGAGACCATGTGTTGCAATGATAATTTCTTGACATAAAGGAAATACTTGCACCTTCTCATTTCTATTATCAAAAGAATGTCAAGTTATTAAAGAGGGTAGTTGGTAAATAACTATTATGCTTTGAAGAATTAACATCAACCTTAATTCAAAATGCAAAGGATTATAGGTAAGTCATTTGCCTTCATTTCTATTTACCTTTTACATTTAAAGCTTCTATTTGTACCTTCAAGCTATTTGTGTGCCCTAGTTACATGCATCACAAAAGAGTGATTATGGCAAATTCTTCATGCATTTTTAGCTTCAATTATGTGTAAGCCTCTAAATTATAATTAAGAGTAATTTTAACTCCTTGTGTTACATTATTTAAGAGGAGATTAAAGGTATTTTGAGGGTTGTTTAAGTGAAGGATTTGTTCAAATTCAAAGTATTGCATTATCAAGTTAGGGAAAAATGACAACACCTTCAACAACTGTGAAGAGCAACATTTTTTCCATTTTGGATGGGATCAGAGATGCACATGTTTAGGGGTTAAAGTTTGAATCCCTATTGAATGCATTATAATAGTCAAACCCTCTTCCATTAGTTTCCAACCTTGACATGAGTTACATCACCCATATGGTAGCATCCCCCTTGGCTACCATGTACCCAAAATTAGTTATTGCATATGCTCAAGTATATCAACTAGATACTAGGACCATCATATATGATATCCAGTCAATTGTTTGTTCTTTCACTCCTATGGCCCTCAATACCATGATTGATATTCCTCTCTAGCCTTAAAATATTACACTCTCCCTAGAGGAATACTAGGAGTATGTGAAGAAAAGTGACAAAGCAATATGGGACATTGTCAACTCCTATTGACTAGCCAATAAAAGGAAAAAGGTCTTCATAATGTCTACAAGTCTGAAACTAGCATAACTCAATGAATTTCCCCAGTATTTCATCGCCATGTCCACCAAAATTTATGGGATGCCCACCATAGATAAATTCCATTATTGTATGTTTTTAATCTTAATCTACATGTTGGAGTGATAAAAGAAGATAGACTAGGCCACCATTCTAAGAGATAACTTACACAAGCAAATGATGCAACTTTAGGTAGAAATTCATTCAAATGAGAGGTTCACATGTACATTTTATATTGATTCTTACCTATTGTACATCCTGGTGCATAATAGGTCATTTTAGAGGCTCACTAGGAATCCCAATGGAATGAGAATATATGAACTTTATCTCAAAGTAACTCTAGATGGTTTCAAGAAGAATTTATATAGGGTTTACAATTTTTTATTCAATAATTTTTAATAACATTATGAAGATATCTAGTCCAACTACACCATTGAGGAGGATGTCATAAAATTGGATCATATGAGGCTGATAGTGCAAGAGGTTATTACTTAAAATATTTATACCATCCCCAAGGACATGGTAAATGATAAGAGGACACTATCTATAGTGTATAATGAATCCAATATTGAAGCTCAATCCATCTCATAGACAAAATTCACTACTAAGGAGAATGATTCCATTCCATAGAGAGCCTTTGCAATCATTAGAAAAACTTTCAATTGGTTGAAAGAACATGGGATTGATCTTGGTGCTTATGATACCCCTACCCTCCAAGAGCTTAGACAAGTTCAAGAGTTAAAAGGGTTTTCTCCTAGATTATAGTGGTGATCCTTTGTCTACCACTAGTGGTGAAAGGAAAGGGGAATCAGAAGGTTGGTGATGTTGACTTCACCAAAGCAATTGATGTGGAGTCAATAACAACATTATGATCCAAGGTGGGATTACCTTCTTAAATTTAAAAAGTCTAGTAGATAATTAGGATGGGATTATCACTAGGGAGGTTACACTAGTTAGTTCTACACCAATAACCATTGTGGGAAAAGGATCCCCAATGATGCCGACCATTCTAGTAGCTATCTCAATGGTCAATCTAGCTACTACTCCACTATCACAACAACTATAAATTATCCCTCCCCTAAAGATATATTCAAGGAAGAGAGAAGGTGAATCATAAGGAGATAAGCCCAAACAAAAGAGAGTTAACAGGTCTCTAAAACTTCTAATTGGGTTTCTTATGAAAAGGAAGGAGGTTATGTTTAAAGACTTGCCTTTTAAGAAACTCCCCATAAAAAGAAATAGGATCACTCCTCATATGCATAGAGGTTGAGGGATATGAGTGATGAAGAAGATGCAGATGAAGGTAGACCCATTGCTAAGGTGATGATGAAGTAGCATGTGCTTACTCCTCCAAAAGTAAGAACTCATAAAAGAACTCCAAGGGAAAGGCCCCAAATCCTAGTGAAGGTCCCCATGATGGGTTTATTTGTATAAGAGGATACCTCAAGAGTGGAAAATAAAGGTAATGAGGAAGACATTCTGACCTGGAATGATCCTCTATATTTTGATGATGTTGTATAGGATGGAGTTGAGGTGGACACACAAGCTCAAGCCCCTCAAGAGAAGGAAGCAATCTCATTAGATACAAAGGCATTTGTTGAAAATGTCATCACCCAATCACTAGGCCAAGGTGATCAAAGTAGAGATGAAGAGTTAAATAAATATGATGAGAGAGTTGAAGTAGATGTAGAGTAGGATATTTAAGGCACCACCAACTCTAAATTGGTGGTTGAGAAAGAAGGATTATAGGTAGCTCTAGAGATATCACAATATACCCCTTCCCCTCTAAAGGTGTCAAGTTCAACACTAGAGGAGAAGGTGAGTGTAGAGGAAGGTGGGGGACCAAACCTAAAAATGGGTACCCTCACCCATATAGAAGTAAATAAGGAATTAGATCCATCAAATAAATATGTTGAGGATTGTATTTTAGGAAGTGTTGCTTTAATTTAAGTACCTCAAGGTCTCTTTCCTTATATCAAGGTCCATGATCCAATCCATAATAAAGGTCATGAGGTCATGATTGGTCAAGTATTTCCTAAAGGCAACAAGGAGATCACCATAGCCTCTTCCATCCCTAAGGGTCAAGTAAATAAACAAGGTGAATAAGTTATGTAACCTTCCATTTAATCATTAGAATAGGGGAGCTCTTTTGAAAAATTGCTCAAATAATATCATCAGATACGCTTAGAGTTTAACACTTTTGGATTAGATAGAGATAAACCTAGAAGAGGAACATAGAGAAAATAAAGGTGGTGAGGAGTTGAAAAGTGATGAAGAGATCGAGTAGTTTATGTTGAGCCCATAGCCTACTCCTATGGCACTCCCTGCATCAAGTACTCCAATGACACCACCTTTTACTATCTCGAGGCTTGCATCAATGTCCACTACATTAGTGGGATTTAAAAATAGGCCCCTTCTCTAGGTCAAAGAATAGATCACATAGAAGGACATTATGATCAAAATTGGGGAGATCAACATAGTGAAGGTCACTTAGGCATATAAGGCCAAACCCCTAAGAAAGACAAGACAAATTATAGGACCATGTTCATAGATACAAGAGAAAGGAATGTAGAGATAGTCATTCCCCCACCAAATACTTTGAATAAGGATGCTCCCCTTGAGAGTTACACTGTCTGTAGTTATAATCTAGGGAAGCCATCTAGGAATGAGCTAAAGCATAGATCACAAGTTTTGGTGAACATGGTGGCTCATATAATGGACAAAGATAAAGACACCATGAAAGATTTGAAAGAACAAAATTAGGATATGATATAGTACTTGTAAAAGATATTGAGTGAGCCTAAGGAAGTGACTCTGACTAGTAGTGGAGCTCTAGACTTTCCTCTCTTCTCCTTAGGTTTGTTTGATTTTGGCTGAGTTGACCTAAAATCTGGAGGATGAGAAACATAAAAATGGCAAGAATACTTGGGCACTAAGGCTTAATAAATAATCCACTTAGCATTTAAATAATCCACTTAGCACTGAGTCCTTTGATGTTGATAAGATAAATCAACTAGTGTGACTTGATAAATGTTGTGACCATCCTAAATAACTCATTGAATGGAAGCAAATCATGTTTCAGAGGATTTCCACCTAGCTTGAGGAGTATTAATTAAAATTCAAATGCCAAGTAGGCTTAGACTAAGTGAATCTTTCCCCCATGCTTGAATAATATACCAAGAATAAGAATAGGTTGGTGAAGGATTCCATTATCTAAATTGACTCTAAAACATAATCATATATTTTAGTTTCTTCTGAGCTAGCACCACTTCTCTCCCTTCTTCCTTTTCTTGTTTCCCACTAGGAAACCATTATAGTTTTCCAATTAGTGGCATGCCCCATTCAAATTTAGTTTTTATGTAATCATGTGCATAATAAAGGAACATTTTTATTTGTTATGAAAGAGGGAAAATGTTTGTTTTGTCCCTTATGGGATCATCTTTCATGTAGATAATTAAAAAATATTCTATTGTAGTAGAGGATCAATATTTCCATCATTAGAGGAGTACAAGCATAATCTAAGGAATCATGTTTTTTACAAGTTCTAACAGACTTCAAGCCTATGAAGGAATCTTCTAGCTAGAGCATCTTTAGGAATATGTTAGGCTTAGATCAGTTCTATAAGTAAAGGGGGTATGTCCCTTTATAAATCTAGTTAAATTTTTGAGTCAAGATTTATAGCCTCAAATAAGTTCTCTTTGTGTAATATTTTTGGTGCCAAATTGATTTCAGATGTAAAATCATTGGCAAGATTTGAGAGAATTATATATGTCTCCCTTGTTATAGGACTTGTATAGTGTTAATCTATTATGTTGGTTTGAACACATTGTAATCATTTTCAGTTCATTTGATAAATGAAATCTATTCATGGTTTCTATTCTCTTTATTTTGTTGAAGTACTATTCTCTATTTTTCATGCTAAATTGATTGGTAATCTGATGTATTCATCTTTATGGTAGTCATTTAGAGAGTATATATATTGTAAAATCCTTTTTGGTTTGAATTTTGTGAATAAAGTGTTGATAGTCTTTTTAAGGGTAGTCCTAGGCCCATGAATTGAATTAGAAGAGGTTTTTTAAGGATATCACTTGTGCATGATTTCATCTCATTTGTTTTTTATTTTTAAAACATTTTTTGGTAAAGATGACATAGCCATTTATTTGAATTTCTTTGTGCTCATTCATTAACCCTCCACCATTATTTTATATTAATTGATAAATCTTTTCCTATACTATTTTATCCTAATTATAACATGCCCTTTACATATTCTAAGTGTTATTCACCTATAGATGTATAAACATTATGTATTCAACATGTGTCTACATTTTTTGTCTTAAAGATCAACATTGTAATCTTTTATTCTGTCCTGTGTTGTTGAATATCCTTAAGAGTGAAAGTTGCAATCAAATTCATATCTATCTTTAGTAGCTTATGCTTGGATCAAGACATTTTCTCATTATATGTGACAACCCTTCTTGGGTAGAGTGAGAAGCTTTGGTTGTGTTCTAGTCAGGTTTATATTCCCTTGTGTCAACAATCCTCATGGAGATTGAATTGTAGAATCCCTTTATGTGAGCAAGCTACCCCTTAGTTCCTCTTACCTTGGTTCAAGAAGAGATAGAAGTAGTAGAGAACTGACTATACCCTTTGTAGGTGGCTCCCATTCATTTTCTCCATTTATTCTAATTGTGATGTCAAACCCCTCCCTGGCTAAATGACATATTAATCAGATTTTCCATCTTTATTTACCATTTCTCTAAAGTGTATAAGGCTGAGTGATTGAGGTATACAATTGGGAACCAACATTCTATATATATATATATATTATTTATAGAGGCTTAGACACTATTTTTGACTTATGGACACTAACATCAATGCTTATGTCTATGTCTCAACACTTTTTCTAGTATGTAATATTCACTATATTTAAAATCAACCACCTATGCCTATTAGGGTTTTTTGTTTCCTTTTTTTAGAATTTGAAAGGCAACACTTAACCCTAATAGGTGTATGTGTAATTTTCATGAAAGAGTTAATATTATATATAAGACATTAGTGGCATAACTAGTATAGTAACATTGATTCTAGTGCACACAAGGTGATACAAGTGTCTAGACTAACAAAAACTAAATATTTAAAATCTAACAATGGGATTCAGATCCTCAAATAGTCCACTTATACACATGCACTACTCATATTTACATGTGCATCATTGTATAAGTTAAGTATAATTTCTCTTTTTTATTGTTTTTATCATAGTATTTAATGTTATACTTTACATATTTGGCATATACTTAGTGTCAAAGTATGTTCACATTATTAATTTGTAATAACGTAATTATTGTTATTTAAAAAATAATATGTTAATAGAGTTTTATATGTTATATTATTTTTATGATTAATAAAAATAGTATACAAGGTTAATTTTATTAGTTTTGGTATTTATTCAAAAATATTGTATTAAAAATATAGTCATTTATAATCAGTTAGTTGGGAGATTTTTTAGTTGAGAGATTGTAGGTATCTCACCATCCCGAATATAGAAAACTCATTTCCTATATATTTGTAATCATCTATATGAAATAATACATAGTGTGAATAATATTATATTATCAGTATGATTTAATATTATCTTTATGTTTGGCTCTATGATTTAGATTTATTATTCCTAAATTAAGTGTGTGCAGACTTTGATTTTCGCAATATCTGGTATCAGAGCCATATGAGATCTTAAGCATTATAAGGGGTAGATTTGTTGCAAGCTATGGCTACCAAAACTAATGAGATAACATAATTTGTATAGAGTCATTTAACATATTTTAATTGAGTTTCATCTATGTATAGTCAGCGTACACATTTTGTAGTTAAATCTAATTGGCATGCACATTCAAGAATTCTATAGTCTTCTCTGATATGTCATGTGCATCATTTTATCAACTCCATCAACTTCACCACCATTTCTATTATCTCGTGTGCATTTGAATCTCTACATATCCATACGTATCATTCTATCTTTGTTACCAGTTGTGGATATGTCAATGATGACAACTTCTAACAACTCTTGTGTGTCCATTCATTTTTTCCCCTGATATTTAGTCCTATTGTACATCCATGGGCTAATCTAGCCCATCACTATGTATATCTTAGCTTTCCTTAAACATATCTTCTACCATTAAGATATATTTTTTAAAAACTAGTGAATTAATATAGTGGTCATTTTGTCGTGTGGCATCCAAGCATATCTAATGTTGCTATATAGAGGTAATCCAAGCTGTAAGCACACCTATCAGATCGTTCCAAGTATTTTGATCCACCACTGCCATTTTGCATTGGATATATTTTTTTAGTTAAACTCTCTATTGATGGATTGAAGTTTATATCCACAAACACAACATTATTATTTACTAATCTTTCTTCATGCAACTTACAATCTCAGCCTTCATGCAAGTTTGCATTGGGTGTAGCCAGTCAATCTGCCATCACCCTCCAAAATGGAATTATTTTTCTAGTAGTCTCCATTTATGCCAATGATTTTACACCCTTTATAAAATACCAGGTTAAATAGTATTTAAACATATTTTTTTGTTTAAAGTATCTAGGGTTTAGTATACATATAAAGTTTTTTTTACAAAAGTCAATTAATTTATGCTAGTCATATCATAAGATAGTTGATTTATGCAAGTTGTTTTATGTCCTTTATAAAGTTTGTCAAAGTTAGTTAGTTTATAAAGTGTTTATTGTTTGTATATATTATTTTTATTCTATTTTAAGTCTTATTTGTAGTTATCTTAGTATTATTGGGTCAATTTTTTAATTATAGCCTTTTGTTATATTAAAAATTGATGTTAATTTATATATCATTTAGGGTGGTTATTATTATCAAAATTTTATTCAATAAGTATTGAAAGAGTCAAAGTTTGTAATGAAGGTCTATTATATGTACAAAACAAATTCAAAAGTGTCAGTCAGTAATTATGTCTAGTCTATTGTTGAAAGTTAAGTATATGTCAATAAGTCATTATCAAAATTGTAAAAATAAAAAAATAAATTACCTCACAGATGCATTTTCACTTGTACATGATGTCCAAATTATGAGATATTTCTCCTCATAAAATTCATGCATTTGAGCTTCATCAACATATAATCTGAATAAGCAATTTCACATACTAGAAGATAGAGGAAATGGACGCTGAAGATTTTATAGCCTCTCATTATCCACTAGCAATTGGGCTACTCCTAATTTAGTGGCATATTTGTTTTTTAGTTTTCTATTTGATTAAAGTTGTGTGAATAAGAACAAATGTTGTATACCTATTCATGTTTGACATACATGAACTAAATATTCCTATGTAACTTCTCTAAAAATGAGATAGTGAAGAAAGCTAGTAACCATACTACACATCGTGATGTGGTTTATGGTAATCCACTTGTAAAACTATTTGTTTATGGTTATTGGTTATCCAATTGAAAACCATCCCATTTTGGTTGTTGATAAGCCATTTGTAAAACCATCTGTAAGGTTTGTGATTTTCTTGTGAAAATCACATAATCGTGAGTACAAGTGCGGATATGAGAGAAATGGTTTTTCCATGTTCACATTAAGGGGGTATAGACTAGGGGTTAATAATGTTCACAAGGGGTGAATGTTAAGGTATGCTCACATTATTAATTTGTAATAATGTAATTATTGTTAGTTAAACAATAATATTTTAATAGAGTTATTATTATTATTATTATTATTATTATTATTATTATTATTATTATTATTATTATTATACGAGGTTAATTTTATTAGTGCTTGGTAGTTACTCAAATATATTGTAATAATAAAACATTTGTATATAGGCAGTAGGTTAGTTAGGAGATTGTTTAGTTGAGATATTATAGGGATCTCACCATCCCAAATATAGGAAACCCATTTCCTATATATTTATAATCATTTGTATGACATAATACATAGTGTGAATAATATTATATTATCAATGTGATTAAATATTGTCTTTATGTTTAACTCTATAATTTAGCTTTATTATTCATGGATTAATTGTGTAGACTCTGATTTTCCTAATACTTAGATTTAATAAATATTATTAGATTATCATTATAATCTAAATTCATTTAATTGTCATTTTTCTATAGTAGCTTACTCTTGATTTTCAAAAAGGGTTAAACACAGGTAATGGTTTTTTAATTTTTAGTAATATTTTAATTTTTTTATTACTACATATATGAAATACGATAAGAAAAAATGCTATGCATAAGGAATTATGTTGTTATAGGGGAAGGATCTCATCAAGGGGGTGCCTCTATATAGGTATTGAATCATTTCCACATTCACAAACTGCATAATCAATATTATCAGGATCATACCAATATGTGGCATTATAATCATCATCATCTCAATTTTTATATTATGGAATGCCATTATTGTCTTCTGTTGTGTTTGGATACGTAAAACTAATTTCTTCATATTGTGGTATTAAATTTTATAATTTTAGATTTGTAATATGTACTATGTCATGTGCCTTTGTGAATATTTCATTACTTATATTTTTTTAATACTAGCTAAATATATGTTTTTTGTTACTTTTGTTCTAAATATGTTATATTTTTAAAATGACTATGACCTTGCCTTCCTTATCCAATGATATGTAGCATTTATTTTTATCAATCATTAGTCCAATTTATTATAACCCTACTCCTCCATACACAACATCGTATGCTATTAGATTGGAAACAACATGAAAATTAAAAGAGCTCTCTTTTGAAGCCAAAGTTTTTCTTAACCTGATTGATCCATACATGTTGTAGAAACATTAGTTTGATCTAAGTATTGAATATTGTATCCAAGAGATAAAATAAATGAGATATAATATAAGTTTGTTTCCTAATAATATATAACCTTGAAATCCATAAATTTATTGTCATCTATTAGCCAAATTTGTCTACCATAGGTGAGTTTAATTAAAAAAAAGAAAAAGAAAAATATTCTTTTAGATCAATTTTAACTTTGTTGATAGCCTTGAAAGTGTTTATCTAGCTCATATATTTTATTGTCATGGTGATTTTTCTTGTTGTCCTAAAAGTGTTAAAGGTCCCCTAGAGTGACATAGTAAAAACATGATGACATGGTCCTAAAGTGATTGTCTAGTGGTTGGTTATAGCTATCCTTATACATGTTTAGCAAATATTAAGGTAACTTAATATATTTTAAGGTATTTTGAAATGTTAAGGAGCTTATGTTGTTTGATTTGATTAAGTCAATTTCTCATGACAACACTTATAATTAATGTTTACAGTGCCAAATGTAACATAATAGGCCTTTATATAAAGAATAAATTATGTGAATGAGGTTCTCAAAGGTGATATAGGTCTTCAAGTTTATTTGTAAAGAAATAAATTTTCAAGTTACCCTCATGACTAGCTCAATGTGACACAAGGTTTTGGGTTAGTCTAAAGTTTAAAACATATCTTGCATATAAGTGCACATTTTAAAGTATATTGAGAAGTTTATCTCAACATAATATGTATTTATAGATCAGAAAAGGTCAGATGTTATAGGTTTAATTTCCAAAGGTGCATAATCACTCTAGAAGGTAATCCAGTAACTTGTATAGATTTGGAGGGATCATCTTCAAGTGTAAAATGCTTCAAAAAGTGTTTCTTCATCTCCCTCAAGTCAAATCCATGTTAAATAATCTTACATAGGTATAAATAAAGGGAAAAACACTTCCATTCTCTAATTGAGCTTGTGGTAAGCTCACAATAGCCATTTTTAGATGCTCAATCCATATATATATGTATATATATATATATATATATATATATATATATATATATATATATATATATATATATATATATATATATATATATATATATATATATATATAGAGAGAGAGAGAGAGAGAGAGAGAGATCATCCAAGCTCTTGGGAAATTATGGAGGACATAATTATCTTAAGTTCCCATGTATTATTTATGAATTTAAAGGGCTAGGCTTTATGAATGATTACTAAGAAGGTAGGGTGGTCTAAAACCCTATAAAAACCCTACTAGCTTAGTTTTCTCATTGAAATGGCATTTTGAATGTTGTTGGAAGCATGAATGCAATGTTAAAGGATTTATGAGGTATTTAAAACTATTCCATATGATTTTTAATTCTCACTTGACACATTTTAACGGCATACAATATGGAAATTAGCCTAAAATAAATAATTTTGAGCTTATTTGCAAGGATAAGAAACTTTGGAAGATTCTTGGTGAGTTGAGATTGTTTTGTAGACTAGTGTAGAGTTATTAAATGATGATCATATGCCAAAAAAACCTTGAAAAATATCATATACATCATTATCAAAGTTATTTAAATAATTTGAGTGCTTGATATTGTACCAATCAGCATTTTGGTGGGTTTTAGAATGTGTCTTGAAGAAGAAGTGTTTGATCTATGTATGTGGATATCATAATTTAATAATATCCTTAACATGAATTAAATATGTCTAAATAACTTCTTCATATCCTTCCCTAGAAGATGACCATAAATAAATCTTGAATCATGCTCTCAAAGCTAAGCCAATATATGATTTTATTAATCTACAGTTATGAATACCTATAGGTCAACACTTTGCACCTAAAAGTGTATAATGAGGGTATGAATGGGAAATTTAAATAATATTTATTTCCTCTCACTCCTATTATAAATTATCCATAAGATTTGAAGGCAAATTTCTCAAACCACCAATGGAGAAATAGGGTGTGGAGAACACCAAACATGCAACCAAGTAAGTTCTATGTTTTGCATGAAATCAACTCATAAGAAGACCATTGGGGGAGCTAAAAGATGTTTTAAACCTTATTTAATTGTTCTAAAAATCCATTAAGATGTTACAAACATATGCAAAAGTCTTAAACTATAAACCTAAATACCCCATGTGAGGCCTTCTATGATTTCATTAATATGCATAGAAAATGAGCTAGTGAAGGACAACCCTTGTGTTGAATATGATATGAAAGAGACTAAATAGGATTTAGAAGATATGTAACAAAGTTTAATAAAATTTAAGATCCTTGATTTAAATATAGGTCATAAAGAATCAAGTTTATTTTATTAAATAATGTCTTAGGCCCATGGAACCTAAATAAACACCTAAAACTGCCTACAAAACTTGAAAAACATGCATTTTGGGATACTTGAATACCCCATGTGAGAATTCTATGATTTCATGCCTATGCATAGAAAATGAACCAGTGAAGGACAACCCTTGTGTTGAATATGAGATGAAAGAGACTAAATAGGATTTAGAATATATGTAACAAATTTTAATCAAATTTAAGATCCTTGATTTAAATATAGGTCATAAAGCATCAAGTTTATTTTATTGAAGAATGTCTTAGGCCCATGGAACCTAAATGAACACCTACAACTGCCTACAAAACTTGAAAACCATTAATTTTAGGATAATTTTATAGGTGAAAACCATTTTTAGGTGATTAATAGGTATTTACATATGTTAAAAAGGTGTAATAATTTAATACAATCAATGTTTTGATCTGTAATAAACCTTGGTCTCAAACAAGACTAGCAAACTTGCTAAGAAGCTCCTTTTTCAAGCCTATCTTCAAACATTTATGAGAATATTTAGTGTTTTCATTTAATGGATGTTTAATATTGATGTAAGAGATTATGATGGATTCATAATAAATTTTTGTGTGTGTTTAATAGGTCTTAGGATTAATCAAGATGCTAAAAATAACCTATAACCATGTTTGACAGTGTTAAGCATGCATAATCTTCTTGAAGTTGGTAGTTTCGAGAGATTGTAAGGTTAAGCAAGGGTTAAAAACACTTTGAGGGGATGTGTAATGATGGATACGATGCCATACAATCATTATTTTTCCTTGAAACACCCCTAAGATCAAAAGCTATATTTGTGTTAGTCCTCAACCTCCTCAGGCATATGCATGTGAAAACTAGGGCTTGAAAGCCAAAAACTAGCATAAATTGAGTTTCATACACTAAGGCGACTTTTAAATTTCCAAAATACCTAATTTCAGGTCCCCTAAATTATTTTTAATGTTTTATATTGGTACTATACAGCCTTGTACTCTCTCTAGTACTGAGGGTTTGAATTAGGCTTAATTAGGCCAAATTGGTAAAAATGGAGAGAGAGAAAGTATGTCTACCTTGAGAGTTAGATCATGAAACATTGGGTGAAGTTGTAAGGGGATAATGAGTGCCTAAATATATATTTTTATATAATTTCTAAAAATTTATCAAACCAATGAGCTTTGCACTAAAACAATGTTATAAGGAATAGGCTTGCCTAGAGAGAAAACATGAGAATGATAGGAGATATTGTAAAAATGATGTGTAAATATGATAATATTGTGACCTTTAATATATTTATAATTCAATCCAATTATTTAGACTCCAAAAATGTGACTCGTCAACCCATAATGACTCTAAATGGTTAGTTTTAAGGTAAATGGATGAGCCACCAAGGCAATGAAGTAACTCCATGCCACCACAAGAGGGATATCATCAAACCAAGTGCACACATGTTGAAGAGGGAATTTAGGATTTTTTATTAACATGCCTTATTTATTTTAATTTTTCCTCATGAAATGACATTTTTCATATGCTTCTCTAATGCCTCTCCCCTCTCTCTCCTTTTCATTCTCCTACATATGTAGCAGTGAATGGCATTGAATAGATCCTTTGGTTGAGTATGGTGAAGTACTACTCAACTAAACACTTGTAATATATATTTTAATGTTGAATAAATCTGATTATTACCTTATTATAATCTTTAAATTAGTGTACTTGTGTGATTTTTGATGAATGTTAATAGTAGTGCCTTCAATCTCTCTCATTTGTCCTCTCCTACCTATTTGCAAATGGGTTATCTTATTGCACGACACATGGTGAGTTGGGATATATTTTCATAGTTTATAAGTGTATTTCAATCACTATTTTATTAATTAAGCCTCTTGATTAACCCTTATATGCAACTTATTGTCTATGACATCCATGTTGAAATACTCATGCTTGAAGGTCCTTATTGAGGAGTGTGATCAGGTTCAATGTTTAATTCATGTTATTATTGCATGATATTCAAGTGGAGGGAGTTGATTTAGTGCATCACCTCCCTAGTTTAGTTTAATTCTAGTTATCTTACCCTTTTCCTTTGTAATTAATAGGTCTATTAGTAGTTCAGGGTGATAACATCAACAAAACCATCCCTATCTAGAGATTCACCTCATTAATTGGGCCACCTATATCCTCGAGGTATCTCCATGATAGTACTTAAGTTAAGAGGCTTGAAAAACCTCTTCAAGGGTGAAAATTTTGATGATAATAGTTCTGGCATGCCCTATGGGATAAGAGACTTTGTCTATTAAATAGTGATTGGTGTGTTCTTCAATGCATAATCCTTTGAAGGCATGAACACAAGTACCAATGGAAAATCTAAGAATAGTCAATTGGTTTTGAGCCCAGGTATTCTTAGAAACATGTAATCTCTATTTTTTGTCTTTCTCATGAGGTTTCATGTCTAAACGTGGAGTAGACTTCTATTTTACTCAAGTCGGAGAGCCCTATCAGTAGCATATTGATCTTTATTATCATCCTAATGAACCATATCAGTCATATTTTGATCCATAACAAACTTACAATGACCTTACTTACCTCCCATATGACCATATCTATCAATGTGACCAACCTTGCTATCCAAAGCTCTATCATCCCTCCTTTCTTCATCAACCTTACCAAGCTTAACATCATTCATATTAGTCCTATAAATATTTTCATCAGTAGGAGTTAAGGTATAAGGTAGAGTGTATAGTTAAGAAAATTCAAGTTAATAAACATCAAAACTCTCAACTACTTATGAAGACATTGAAAAATGAAATGTTAATGAGAAAAGTAGATGGAGGTGTAGAATTGGCCAAGTTGTCCCTAGTCATCTCATTCAAAATTTAAGGGACTTATTACAATTTGCAAGGAGTGAGTGGGCAACCTTTGAGAGGGGAAACTAACATGTCCTAACCAAGGAAAGGTTGTAAATAAGAGATTTAAATCAATTTATGAAGGATAGACTAGTAAGATGGGAAAATCAATAATTATAATCTATTCAACCTCAATTACCACATACAATCCCAAGTCAGTCCTCTTGTGTTCCTAACTTACTCCAACTTGAAATAATCCATCAAAAAAGTCTTAATTATATTAAATCCTCACTCATTGTTCCCCAAGCTCAAACTACTCTCCCTAATGAACTTTCTCCTAAATGAATTCAAAATTATAAATTTGATGAGCTTTCAAGGTAGATTGTAAGCATCTCAAATTCTTCATCCACCCCTCAATCTATAACACATAATCAAGAGGAGGATTCTAATTCCAAATTTCCAAGTTGGAAGCAAGTGATAGAGTCATGGGGAAAGAAAGATGATCTATTCCTAGATCAATAAGTTGAGACAAAAAAATAATTTATGCATATTCAAGCACCATCCACTTCTCCTCAATAGCCCCAAACCTTCCCATCGTGTAAATCTATCCAAGAGGGTATCCAAAAAAATAGAGAGGTCCCAAGCTTCAGAAAAATTCATGAACTTATTCAAACCCCTCCCATCCCTCCTCAAAAACCTAAAACTTTTCCATCATGGAAGTCAATTCAAGACAACTTTTAAATGAATAAGTAAAACCTTGTGGACAAAGTTGAAGACCAAAGCATATCATGTTTTGAGGGATTGGTTGGTAAATGGAAGGAGAAGAATGTTAGGTTCTTTGATCTCAAAATTAAAAAGCTTTTTCATGAGGTTGAACAATCCATAATTGAAGAATAACATGTTATATTGGAGGCTAATCAAATTCAAGTTACAGTTATAAGTGAGAAAAATGAAGGATAGGAAGATGACTATTCAAGTGAACATGAGGAATAACTCATAATTGGTACTCCCCTTAGTGAAGAAAATAATAAATCAGTATTTTGTAATGAAGAGGAATGTGATATTCATCATGTGGTAGCATAATTTGAGGGAGACAACACTCTTGAAAATGAGCAAAGCCCAATTGAGATAGTTGTAATAGTTTCCCAGATAGTTAGTCATCTCATTGAGACCATGGATAATTAATAACCATAGTTCTTATATCCTCTTGACAAATTAGAGTAGCTAGATGAAATTGAGATGCATTTGGATACTTTATAAGATTTTTTAAGTAGCCTAGAAGATGTAAAAGTTTGATCTGAACTCTCTCCTTTAACTAAAAATGATGGCTTACTTTCTTGTTGCAAAGAGGAGTTGGTTAGGTTGATAATAGAAGGATCTCAAGGGAATGTTTGTGTATGATTTAAAAAGTGAAAAGATAAATAATAAGCCTATGCTAAGCTAAATTCTACCAATTTTAGAGTAACAAATGCAAGAAACAACAATCAAAAACTTCATAGAATAGACACAAAAATCTTCCATAGTGATTCAAATTCGACTTGCTTTATTAAAATGTGGTGCTCACTTCGCCAATGCAAAGGTGAAATGGGCAGAATTTGGATTAAAAAATGGATGATTTTGATTTACTTGATGATATTTTTGATCTTTCAAGATTGTGATTGATTGCAATATTTTTGATTTCAAAAGAGGATCCATGAAAATGGAGATTTACAAGCCTATTTATAGAAGCCTAAATTACGATTTGATGGTGGAGGATCAATTAGAATTTTTCAAGGTTCTAAATGATCAATGATTGAGGGTGAGTCCTCATCCATGAGGATAATAACTATTTCAACTAGGTGGAGCAAAAAGAGGGGTTGGTTAGTAGACTTAGTCAAAATAGAGTGACAACTTAGTGGAGGACTCATAGGAAGTGGAGGTTTTCATGGATTTGGTTGGGATGACAAAGAGCAAAGTAGGAATGCTAGAATTGGTAAATTAAGGAATTAAATAATTAAAATAAAGAGTAAAATGTGAAAATTTTACTTTTGTAAAAGTATTTTAATAAATTAGTTAATTGAATTGAGGAATAAATGTTAATTATTAAATTAAGAAGAATGATTAATAAACTTAGGAAGAATGATTAAATAAATTAAGGTGCATTTTGACACTAAATGAAATTTAGGTATCTATATTTTCCCCTCTTTGAAATGGTATTGTGAATCAATACTATTTTGAATAATAGAATAAGTAGAGTGTTGATGATAGAAAAGAAAAAAAAAATCCCAAATGAATGAAAATAAGTATGATGATATCCCCTCAAGGGTTTGTAAGAGAAACATACAAACGCTTGAAATTTGATTAAAAGAGGAAATAATTAACTATCCAAATGAAAATTAATCTATTTTAAGAATGATGTCAAAGTTGCAATGTGTGGGTAATGTAAAAGAGTTGCCTCTAGTTATTAAAACCAGAGCTTGATTTGAAAATCAACAATTTAAACCACTTAGAGATTGCACAATTATTATTGTTTGTTAATGGCTTAAGGACTAAAGAAGTAGGTGTGGGAATGATATATCCTAGCAATAATAAAATATGAATCCATAAATAGAAAAAAATAATTGAGTTTTTAAATGATTTTTTATTTTTCACATTGATAAATGATTTCAAGGGTTTGACAACTTTGTGAAAATAAATTGATAGAATGCTTGGTGATTAACTATTATTGGGTTGGAATAGAGGAAATGTTGCTTAGGGTTTTAATATAAATAGGGGCTTATTGGTGGGTTTAGAAAATAATTTGTGCAAATAATCTTCAAAATTAGTGCTAAAAAAGTGATTAGAAATAATTTGACTCTAAGATAAATGAGAAGAAATAGACCACATTCCTCACCACAAGCACCATGCAGAACGAGTGAGACGTTTCCAAAGCCCTGAGATGAGTAGCCTTCTAGTAAGTCATTAAATTTTTCAAATATTTAAACTTTTTGTGAATTTATTATGGTTTGAAGTGGACTAAAATGAAATATATATTCCATAGTTTGTGATATCATTGATGATTTGTATGATATTGTTGGGGTAAATAATGATTTCATTAAACATCGTAGCAATTTCATGATTCAGAGAAGTGGTTTTGTTTCTAGGGTGAAAACAAAATCATTGTAGTAAAATTGTTGAATAGAGAAGTGATATCATTAAACATGATAGTGATATTGATAAAGGGTGAAGTGATTTCATTGGCAGTGAGTTTGGTCAGTAGAAAAGTGATTTTGTCACAATTAGAAGTGATTTTGTTAAGTCTTTTTTTTTTGTTTTTGTTTAGGGCTTTTTAATATTAATGGATGATGAAGGTAAATGTGATGAAATAAATTCATAAATGTATTGTGTAACAATGTTGTATAATATTAAACATCATTAATATGCAAGAGGTATTACTAGTGATAAGGACTCGAGAGTGTAGGGTGCATGTTATGTTATTATTGTCAAATTTCAAAAAGTATGAGTGGGGTGTATTAGAGGTGAATGGGCTGGATTATATTGCATGGATGCTTGAGATACATTAAAATAGATCACTATTGATTTCACTTGATAAGAGATGGCTTAGTGATATGAGTACATTTCACTTACCAATAGGTGAGATGACCGTTACATTAGAGGATACATATCAGATACTCAGTATTCCTATTTGAGGTAGGTTAGTCTATGAGGGACAAGGTCCAAAAATTGAGACTCTATTTAATATTTTTGGTCAAAGCATGTTCTAATTGTGAGGAATGACATGGATGTTGATAATTGCATGGACTTAGAGATAGATTCTTTGACTGTCATTTTGATGGCTATTGGCAATGGTATGTTGCTACCTAACAAGAGTGGTAGACTATGTCTTATTGGATTATTAGATGTTATTGGTGACATGATGTAGATGGGAGTTAAGTTTACATGGGGCCCGTATGTTTTAGCTAGTTTATATCATGATCTTCACTACTTTGTGTACTCAAGCTGAGTTAAGATAGGACCATTTATATTATTACAGGTTTGGTGTTGGAAGCATATTGCTATTGAGAGATCAGTTGGATAGTTGGACACTCAGTAGGTAGGAGAGTCAATTTCTTATGCATGGCACATGATTTTTGGTGTATGAAAACCACATCTAGGTGACTTAAAATTCTATAAGAGAGCTATAGATGAGATAATAGATGCATAGCTTATGTGGATACCTTATATTGACATTATTTTTATTAGCCAAATGAGGAGTTAGATATGGATTATTTGATGACTCCATGATACATTATTAGGAGACATGTATATATTATTGAGAGATATAGACTAGATAGAGTGATGAGGTAGTTTGGTGTGAGACAACATATTCCAGCTGGTCCACACATTTTTGTTTAGGCGGTGCATGACAGGTGATAGTGGGGGATGACTATTGATCCTTTGATTGCCAATCACAGCTAGATGTAACTACAGATAATGACATGGAGAGATAATAGGAATGTGAAGATGTAGGGGTAGTGGATGGTTACATAGAGTGGTGGGCATAGTATATTCCATTGAGATTGACATTGTCATATAGACCATCAAGGGAATGGAGGTATAAGTTAGTAGTAAGCTTGAGTAGGTAGCCTCCAAGCATATGTTTGGGAGCCCATATTAGGAGGGTTGTTACAGGTGATAGAGGAGGATATGGTGACAAAGGATAAACCATTGAGACTAGCCAGATGCATGATGTTCCCATTACTTCAACATAGGATATGGAGATGCTTTGAGAGGTAGGTGTAGCTAGGGACTTAGATACCAAGCAATCAATAGGAGGAGACTCTCCTATTATAGATGTGGAGGGTGAGGATGACACAGGGCATGAGGACACATGTCATGATATGATAGTATGACCTCTTCATATTACATAGATAGATAGAAGAGAGACCATAAGTTCCTCATGGACATTAGAGGAACGTGTCTTGATTGAGAGACTACATGAGGAGATTTAGGTGAGAGATAGAGAGATTGATGGCTTACACCATGAGGTGGCTAGGTTACAGGGTATAACAACTACTAGAGATGAGTAGGTGCTAGGGATGAGAATTTATAGGGAGAGATTCATAGATTATAAGAAATTTTGGATGGGATGGATGGTATTAATATTAAGATAGGGGTGATTACTTGTGATGCAGAGATATAGACCCAAAACTATACATCCCTTGTGCATAGATATAGACAAGAGAGAGATACAACTTAGATAGAGCTAGCAAAGGTGAAGACACAACTAGCTAAGATAGGTTAGTTATCCATTTTGGATAGAGTCATGAGGGATATGGAGCAAGCCACTTACTATAAGATTCTATATAAGGATGTCATACTAGTAGATTTATACGAGCCATATTTTAGAGATTATTTTATTAGATGATCAACATCAATTAGATCTATGTAGCTAGTAGAGTTTGAGAGATATATTAGATAGGTATCATGAGGTATGTAACCACCATAGGGTACCCCACAATAGCTAGAGTTGTTTTATAGATTGGATACCCCTTTGGAGGGATAGGATGAGACATAATTTTGACCTATATAGTGTCAAAAATATTGTCATTGATGTCAAAGGTTTAGTATTATTGGTGATAAAGGCCCCATTGCATTTATTGTTATTTATATTGGCTAATATGAGTTAATATTTATTTAATATTAACAAATATATTTTTGGTTGCATATGAGACAAATTAAGGGCCCATGGAGAAGTCAAAGAGTCACGGGATAAAGACAAAAGAAGGATGGGACACATTTTCCCATGAAGAGTCATCTTGGGGAATACCAAGAGTCACCAAGTGAAGACAAAAGAGTAAAGAGTAAATTTCTCATGAAGGGACACTTAAAGGAATATGAAAAGTCACCAAAGATAAGGACAAAAGTGGGAAAGACATTTTTGGTCATGAAGGGTTACCACATGACTTTTCAAATCCTTGGATATGAAGGGTCATCAAAGATTGGTGCCATTATCCATGAGGAATGAAAGGTCACAAAAGGGGAAGGCCAAAGGTCATTTAGAAAGCTATAAATAAAGGCATGAGTAGCCATTTGTAAATGTGAGAGTGAGAGGTTGATTTGATATTGTAATATCTAGCTTAGAAGAGCAATTGTGAGAGATGATTTGTATTTATTATATCTATCTTATAAGAGAAAAATTGAGAGAGAGGAAGGAGATGTTTTATTGATCTATCATTTGTTGAGATAACAACATTGAGAGATACGTGTGTGGTATACACAAAGGGGTTAGTGCTCCTGTGGGTTGGTGCTCAAGAATTGTTGTTGAGTTGGTGCTTGGCAAAGGGGTTGGTGCTCCTATGGGTTGGTGCTCATGAATTGTTGATGGGTTGGTGCTCGGCAAAGGGGTTTGTGCTCCTGTGGGTTGGTGCTCATGAATAGGTGTTGGGTTGGTGATCGGCAAAGGGGTTTAAAGCTCTTGTGGGTTGGTTCTCATAAATTGTAGCTGAGGTTTGTACTTGGCAAAGGGGTATGGTGCTCTTGTGGGGTTGTTCTCAAAAATATATTTGAGATTGATTCTCTATGGTTTTTCCCACATTGGGTTTCCACATTATATCTGGTGTCTCTCTCTATCTTGTGTGGATGTTTATTTTTTGAGTTTTATTACATATCTTGAATGTTTGATTAAGTGGAATTTGGTTAAAGGAAAGATTTATAAGATATATAATATACTAATTCACCCCCCCCTCTCAGTATATTCTATGCTTAACAATTGGTATCAGAGCAAGTTACTTTTTGAAAAGTTTTATAGCTTGAAGGTAGATCGGGAAAGCACGATGGCTGGGTCACAGGAAGGATTTTCCACAAATAAGGCACCTTTGTTTGATGGGACAAATTATGATTTTTGGAGCATGAGAATGAAGGTTTATTTGATGGCCCTTGGATTCGACATATGGAAATCAGTGGTGGAGGAATATGAAGAGCCACAGACATCTACAATTACTCCAGCATAAAAGAAGGCAAGTGAATGTAATGCTAAAGCTTTAAATGCTATTTTATGTGGTTTATGTGAATCTGAATTTGTTAAAGTTATGCAATGTAAATCTTCTCATGAAACTTGGGTAAAACTTGAGAATATTTACAAAGGTGATGGAAAGGTTCAGCAAGCTAAGTTGCAGACTTTTAGAAGGTATTTTGAAAGTTTGAAGATGGAAGAAGAAGAAGATATAGCAAGTTATCTTTTATGGGTTGATCAAGTTGTAAATTAGATTCAAGGTCTTAGAGAAACATTAGATGAGTCAACGGTGGTGCAAAAGGTTTTGAGATCTCTACCAATGAGATATGATGCAAAGGTTTTGGCAATTGAGGAGATGAAGAATTTAGCCAAGCTAAAGATGGATGAGCTTCATGGTATTCTCATGACATATGAGATGTGGACAGAACAAGATAAACCCTCAAAGAGAGAAGCAGCTTTCAAGACATCAAAGAAGGAGAAAGCTAAGATTCAAGAATCAAGTGATAGTTGCAGTGATGATGAAGATGACAACGAAGCACTTTTCATTCGCAGGCCAAAAAGAGGAATAGGTAAATATCAAGGAAAATTTCCTTTTAAATGTTTTAATTGTGGGAAGATTGGACATTTTTTAGCTAGATGCCCAGATAAAGTTAAAGATGATGAAGAAGAAAAGCCTACATACAAGAAGAATTTCAAAGGCAAATCTAAGAAGGGATTCGAGAAGAAGAGCTTGTATTCTAAAGATCCTAGTTAGGTGAAGATAGTGGTGTCAATGATTTAGAAGAAGAAGAGATTCTATTCATGGCCATTCATGATGATGATCAAGAAGAAGAAGAGGAAGCTGAATTAGATATGGAAGGAGAACTCAATTGTGCCCTAGAAGAGTTAAAAGTTTTTCAGAAGAAGAATCAAAGTTTAAAGCACCAGATCGAGAAAAATGAACAAGAGTCAAAGGAAATGATTGAATATCTACAAGCACACTTTGAAGAAGCCAAGAAGAGTGAAGAAGATCTCAAAGCACAATTGGAAATAGCAAGAAAAGATTGTGAAAGGTATGTTATTGAAATTGCCTCTTTAAAAGAAGATATTAAGAAAGCAGTCAATGATAAAGTAATCAATGATTCAAAATTTGAAGATAGCACTAACATGCTGAATAAGATATTGGAAAGTCAAAAGGCATATTCAGATAAGACAGGGATCAAATTTGAAAAGAAAAAGAGCTATGCTGAAGCTCTTATAGAAGAGGAAACAAAAAAGGGAGAAGATAAAATTACAGAGGACATTCAAAATAGAGAAGGCTGGAGAGAACAAAGCTACAAAAGGTAATCAAGTCAGAGAAATACATACAGGTCTTATTTTTATGGCTATTGTTTTTATTGTAATGGATATGGTCACAAGAAAGTAGAATGTAGAAAAAGAGCTAACAATTTCAGAAATAAGGAGAAGGAAAGTCAATTAGAGTCAGGCAGAAGCCATAACTCTTTTGCTTCTCTATCAAGCTTTAATGAAGAGACCATAGTATGCTACAAGTGCAACAACTATGGACACATAGCTCGGTATTGCAGAAGCATGTTCGAGTTAATCAAGAAGGATCAGAGGTTCAAAGATCCATTCATCAAGAAGAAGAATCAGAGTGTCAAAGATCCATTCATCAGGAAGAAGGTTCAGATATGTACATGGTAGAAGAAACAACATGAAGATTCTATGATGGTCCAGACAGCTCTACATGTGGGAGGTAAAGATCAGCCATGGTTAATTGATAGTGGATGTTTGAGGCATATGACAGGAGATAAAAGTAAGTTCATTTATCTAAAGAAGATTAATGGTGGTATAGTGAGGTTCAGAGATAAAACTAGCTGAAAAAGGTACTTTGAGTTTGGATTATGATAGAACTAAGACTAAAAATGTTTTGTATGTAAAAGGTCTTAAGCATAATCTGTTGAGTGTTAGTCAAATTTGTGATCAAGGATACACATTAAGGTTTCATGCTGAAGGTTGTGAGATTAGAAGAAAAGATTCAAATGAGTTGATTGCATATGCTCAAAGGATAGGGAAACATGTGTATGTATTGTCAGATATCTTCTCAAAGGCACGATCAAAGGATACATTCAAATATCAGAGAGAGGAGTTGGGAGTAATTTATATTACTTCCTGCCATTGATGATCAGCATCAAGTGAGGGGGAGCTAAGTGTTAGCTCCAGGTAGGCCCTTTGCCATTGATGTCAAAGGGGGAGAATAATAGGTACAGGCACAAGGGCAAAAAACAAGTACAGGTTGTTATAATAAGGGGGAGTTACTGTATGTTTTTAGATGATAGGATGTGTAGGTGACAGGATGTGGTAGTTTCAGGATTGAGGTTGCCATCAATGACAAAGGGGGAGATTGTTGGAAATACTGTCATTGATGATAAAGGTTTAGTATTATTGGTGATAAAGACCCCATTGCATTCAATGTTATTTATCTTGGTTAATATGAGTTAATATTAACGAATATATTTTTGGTTGCATATGAGATAAAATAAGGGCCCATGGAGAAGTCGAAGAGTCACGGGATAAAGACAAAAGAAGGATGGAATGCATTTTCCCATGAAGAGTCATCTTGGGGAATACCAAGAGTCACCAAGTGAAGACAAAAGATTAAAGGGCAAATTTCTCATGAAGGGACACTTAAAGGAATATGAAAAGTCACCAAAGATAAGGATAAAAGTGGGAAAGACGTTTTTGGTCATGAAGAGTCACCACATGACTTTTCAAATGCTTGGATATGAAGGGTCATCCAAGATTGGCGCCATTTTCCATGAGGAATGAAAGGTCATAAAGGGGGAAGGCCAAAGGTCATTTGGAAAGCTATAAATAAAGGCTTGAGTAGCCATTTGTAAATGTGAGAGTGAGAGGTTGATTTGATATTGTAATATCTAGCTTAGAAGAGCAATTGTGAGAGATGATTTGTATTTGTTATATCTATCTTATAAGAGAAAAAGTGAGAGAGAGGAAGGAGATGTTTTATTGATCTATCATTTGTTGAGATAACAACATTGAGAGATAGGTTTGTGTTATACACAAAGGGGTTGGTTCTCCTGTGGGTTGGTGCTCACAAATTGTTGCTGAGTTGGTGCTTGGCAAAGGGATTGGTGCTCCTGTGGGTTGGTGCTCGACAAAGGGGTTGGTGCTCTTGTGGGTTGGTGATCACGAATAGGTGCTGGGTTGGTGCTTGACAAAGGGGTTTGAAGCTCTTGTAGATTGGTGCTCATGAATTATAGTTGAGGTTTGTACTTGGCAAAGGGGTATGGTACTTCTATGGGGTTGTTCTCACGAATATATTTGAGATTCACTCTTCGTGGTTTTTCCCACATTGGGTTTCCATGTTATATCTGGTGTCTCTCTCTATCTTGTGTGGATGTTTATTGTTTGAGTTTTATTGCATATCTTGAATGTTTGATTAAGTGGAATTTGGTTAAAGGAAAGATTTATAAGATATATAATATACTGATTCACCCCCCCTCTCAGTATATTCTATGCTTAACATATAGATGTATACACATGATGTATCTATTGTACACACACACACACACACATGATGACTTTAGCATTTATGGATTTTTGACTTTGACTTATTGATTTGATTAGGTTACATGGATATTACTATTCATACTATCATGCATATTAGGTCCATTTAGCATGTATGCAATTATATTTCTAGCATTGTTTCTTCATCATTTATTTTGTTTGTATAGAGATGCATGATTATTATAAAATGAAATGTATGATTTATTTATAAAATGAAATGGATACATGATTGTAAAATATATGATTATGGATGAAATTTTGTTGCATAACATGAAATTCCATTCTTTGCATTGGTAAAAAATTTTAAGTATATTGAGCAACCTAATTTTTAATATAAATTTAAAACATAGTATCACTGATGATATGGAATAATCATGATGAATTTTGATGTTTTAAGCATGTAAAAATAAAAGAAGAATAATTTGTGTGTTTGAGCAAAGTACGTCATGATATAGTCATAATCATACTATGTATGCTTTTTACACAAAATAATCTTTTCAAAAACAAACAAGAAATTAAAACAAGAGTTAATCTATACAAACAAACAAGATATTCATGAAAAATTAAAAGCATAAACATAAACTAATAATAGTAAATGAATGACAACTGATATTTGATTCAAATGTAAATGAATGCATTCTAAAGAAACAAAGATTTACAAAACAAAGAATGATAAGATTTACAGAGCTAGAACAACCAAACAAATGGTAAAAGATAAAAAATAACCAAAGAAATGGTCAAGACAAAGAAACAAAGGATAAAACTAACCAAATGAATGGCTAAGGTAAAGAAAGAAGCAAGGGATGGAAGAAAACTCATGTTCAAGAGCAAGCATGAACACTAGATAGATACAAGAGAAGACCTAAGGATAAAGGATTGGGGGGATGGATGATGGTGAAAGTGGTGGCCAAGTTGACCCTAGAGACCCCATGTCTCTAAGCGTTGTCTACATAATCCACTTAGATAATGTCCATATGTGGATATCATACCATATGTAGTTCTCCCAAATATGGGAAGTGATGAAAAAGTGGATGGTTGATGAGGCAAACAAAGTGTATGATGAAAGTGATGCATGAGTGACCCACCCAATGAACAAACACAAGGAAGGAAAGGGAAATGGTTATTATGGTTATGCTATGAAATACATGAATTTGTTTGCTTTGTTTGGACTTGGTTTGTTTTGTTTTTTATGTTTTATAAATTTTTTTGTAGGTATTTTCTCTGAATTTTTTTTTTGATGTTTTTGTGATTTTTTTGAATTTTTGAAATTGATTTTTGTGTTTTTTCTAAAATATTTTGAATGTTTTTGTAATTTTATAATGTTTTGAATGAAAATACGAAGGAAGCCACTCTCCCAAACTACGAGTAACAATATTGGTTTTGAAAATGCAATTACAACTTAGAATTTGAAAAATACTTATAAAAGAAATAAAATGACACAAATGGAATTATGTAGTGGAACTATTGAAAATATCATGCCCCCAAGAAAAATGAGTAGTTATAGATAATGGCTTTTACACGTGATGCTAGAAGAACTAGTTTTCATCACCGTACTTATCCAAAGTGCCATGGACATGGTTTTCACTTGTGGATGTTCTATGTACACACTTTTTAGATGTTTTTTTATAGATATATATACCTTTTTTATATATAATAGACTAATAAAAACACATAGATTCAAATGTTTAAGCATAAAATATCTTAAGGTGCATGATGTTCATAGGCTCATCAAAATCCTCTCCATCTTTCATGGATAATTTATAAGCTCCAGATCCATATTTGGATATGACAATGTATAGACCTAACCAATTAGGTTCAAACTTTCCTTTTTTTTCTATTAGCATTAGTGTATTGTTAGTTTTCCTTCAGAACAAGATCTCTAATTTCAAACTGCCTAGCTTTAACTTATTTATTATAGCTACAATGAAGTAAATTGTGGTAAACTTGTAGGTGATTTAAAACATTGAGTAATTTTTCATCTAAGAGATTGAGCTTGCTTAAGTGTGACTCTCGATATGATTCCTCATCTATGATGTGATGTAAAGATATTCTTAGTGACATAATCTCAACCTCAATTGGCAAAATAGACTTACAAACATAAACAAGGGAATAAGGAGTTACCCCTATGGGTGTGTGGATACTTCTACAATATGCCCAAAGGGCAAGATATAGTTGGGTATGTCAGTCACAACTAACTTAATTGACAATTCTCTTAAGAATACATAAAATATTCTTATTCATTACTTCGGCCTAGTTGTTTCCTTGTGATAATAGGGAGTGGAACATTTGTGCTTTATATGGTATGTATGACAAAGGGATTTTACAGTTTTATTCTTGAAGGATTTTCCATTGTCATAAATAAGAGTGGATGGAATACCAAAGTGATAAATAATGTGGTTAAGGATAAATTTTGAAATTTGTTTGCTAGTCACATAAGTTAATGGCATTACTTTCACCCACTTGGTAAAATACTCAGTGGTAGTGATAATATGCTTATACCCATCAAAAGAGCTAGGATTAATCTTCTCTATGAGGTCTAATCCCCATGTGGAGAATGGCCAAGGTGTTATTATAGGTTGTAAGGCTTGTGAAGGACTATGGATAAGATCTTTATGCTTTTGACAAGGTATACATTTTTTACATATGCACATGAGTCAAATGCCATTAATGGCCAATAATAACCAACTCTAAGAAGTTTTTTAGCCAGGACATTATCACTTGAATGTGACCTATAAATTCATTCATGAACTTCTTGAATTACCACAAAAAAATCATCAAAATTTAAATAACATGGAAGGGTTCCATAATAACCATGATGATACAAAGTATTACCAAGGATTGTGTAATGGGATGTTCTTTGGATGAAGGACTTGTGTTGGTTTGAGGATAGATTAGATGGTAGTGTATTGCTAGAAAGGTATGCATATGTATTAGAGTACCATGGTGAGGAGGGACCAATGATCTCACAAACCATTTTTGAGTCTAATATATCATAATCAAGCATTCATAAGTACTCAATTAAAAAATTATTATTCTTGGTGTATAAATCCATCAAGGAGCCTATCATTGCCATAGCATCTTCCACCCTATTATTGATTCAAGGCACTTATTCAAACTAGATGTATTCAAAGGATTTGATCAAGCTATCCATCATTTTATTATAAGGTATGAGTTTGTCATCATGTGCTTGGAATTTGTTAGTTACTTGATTAAAAATGAGCTTGGAGTCTCCAAAAATAAGGAGATGTTAAATGCCCCACTAAATTACTATCTTGAGACCTATAATTAAACCTTCATACTTTGCTACATTATTTATACATGGGAATTTAATATGAAATTCTTTAGGTATATAACCTCTATCAGGTGTTATTAACAAGATACCAGCTCCAAAACCATGATTTGTAAAAGATTCATCAAATAAAAGTTGCCAAAGAAAGGATTCATCAACTGACATAATTGTATCATCGAGGAATTCGATAATAACTAGTGCCTTCCCATGAAGTGGTGCTTCTACTAGAACATCTGTAAGAACCTGACCCTTGATTGCTTTTTGATTAATGTACTCAAGATCAAATTCACTAAGTAACATGACCCACTTAGCCATCTTGCCTGTTAGAGTTATTTTGGATAAAATATAATTAATGGGATCAATTCTAGAAATGATTTTTGTTTGATTGTTAAGCATGTACTGTCATAACTTTTGAGAAGCAAAAACTACCACAAGACAGGCTTTTTCCATTTGAGAGTAATTTAATTCATTAGATATCAATTTTTTGCTCAAATAATATATTTTTCTCACTTTTCCATTGTCATCAAGTTGTGCTAGTAATGCTCCAAGAGAATATTGTGTAGTGGAGATACCAAAAGCGGATTACCGACTATTGGTGGCATTAAAACTAATGAATTAGAAAGATATTGCTTGATAGTATTAAATGCCTTTTCATAATCTTCTATCCAAGTAAAAGTGACATATTTTTTCAATAAGAATGTAAATGGATGATAGATATCTGTAAGTTGGGAGATAAATCTTTTGATGGCTTGTATCTTTCCTTGTAAGCACCTTAGTTGTTTAAGATTCATGGGTGGTGGCATATCCATGAGAGTTGAAACCTTGGAAGGGTCAACTTCAATACCATGTTGTGAAATAATGAATCCTAATAACTTTTCTAATGTAACACCAAATACACACTTCTTTGGATTTAACTGCATGTTATATTCTCACATTCATTCAAAAATATGATGAAGTACTTGAGGATAGTCTGCTCTAGATTTGGATTTAGCCAAAATGTCATCCACATAGTCTTCCATAATATCACATATCATATCATGAAAGATAACTGTCATTGCCCTCTGATATGTAGCTCTTACTTTTTTCAACCCAAAAGGCATTACCTAGTAGCAAAATGTTCCCCATAGAGTTGTAAAATCTATTTTATGTTGATCTTCTTTAGCAATTTTAATATGATTGTAACCAAAAAATACATCCATTAAGGATAGTATTTCATGGCTTGTAGTAGAGTCAACTATCATATCTATATTGGGTGATGGGAAATAATCTTTTGGACATGATTTATTGATATCATAGAAGTATTTGCATACTTTGATCCCTATTGGTTTCTTAGATACTGGCACAATGTTTGATATCCAATATGAATAATCAATAAGGCATATAAACCCTGCTACCAATTATTTCTTTAGCTCTTCTTTGACAAGTAGTGTTATTTTAGGATGCATTTTATAAGTTTTTCCTTGACTTGCTTTGCATCTGGATGCACCACAAGATGGTGAACTACCAATTCTGGATCTAGTCTTGGCATATCTACATAAGACCATGTGAATATGTCAAAAAATTCATGAACTAATAGTGTAAATATCTCCATTTCCTCTGAACTGAGTGAGATAGCTAATTTTACAATTTTTGGGTCATCCTTATTACCAATATTTATATGAATGGCTTCCTCAATAATCAGACTATATTCATCTTTATAAGCTTGAGGTGGTATGGGAACATGGAAATCTTCATCTACCTCTTCTTTTTTTGATGTTGATGCAGAATTAATAAATTGATATGATCTTTTTCCTCCAAAATATGTTGAATCTAATAGCTATATTAAGAAACCTTTCTTATGGTTACCTGTAGGAATTTGATCTCTAATTATTATGAACTTAGTTAATGCTTCATCATTTTGTAATTAGTCAAGTTGAGGCATGGATGTTTGGTCCCAATGGATTAAATAATCATATGTGAGGTCAAGTGTTAAGATGACATGTACATGGAAAAGATTAGTAAATGCTAGATCTTCAAAATGGTTAATGATGAAACGTATCTCACTGTCTAATGAATCATTAATATGTTCATCAAAAAGCAAACCTCCCTTAAAAAATTTGTTTTCCCAAGTTTTTTTATCATTCTTTGATCCTTTAGGTGGTTTGTCCTGCCATACTCATTAGGATTTGCATGGATTGTAATTTTATAAAAATATTGAATAATATACTCATTCATGCCTTGATCAATAATTTTGAAATGAGAAGAAGTGGAATATGAAGGGTTATTAGATAACAAAGTAGATGTGGATGGATTTTTCTTGACAGAAGTAATCTCTAAGATTTGTTCCAAAAATGGGTTATTAGAAGCTTGCTCAATGTATGTCTCATTGATTAATGCTTTTTCAATATATATGGATGTAGTTGGAGTGTTAATCCAACCAACAATGGGAGGTGTTTGAAATAAACTCTTAGGATTGATTTAATTTTTGACTGAAGGGTAATCCTCAATAGAGGTGAAATTATCATTTGTGATAGGGAGATAATTGGATTTTTGATATTTACCTTCTAATAATTTATAGTATTGGAAGGGGTGAGGATCCCCTTGAATGGTTACTTCCATTCCTACATGGGAAAACTTCAAACACTGGTGAAGGGTTGATGGGATAGAATTCATCACATAGATCCATAGACATCTAAGGAGTATATTATATGGTAAATCAAGATTGAGGACATGAACAAGTGTCTCCTTTAATATAGTGCCTACCATTAAAAGAAGATGAATTATGCTAATGGATTGCCTCTCATTATTATCATATGCTTTGATTATTATGATATTTGCTTTGAATTCCTATTATCAAATATCCAAGATGCTTTATGAGTCTCAGTGCACATAGATTAAGAGCCCAACCATTATCTATAAAAACCCTTTTTACTTTGTGCCTATAAATAGTAACCTCTATATACAAGGGTAGATTATGCTCTAAACCTAAAAGAGAAACATCATAATGATCAAATGATAATTAGTTATTTGTTTCCAAATAACTGATTAGCACTTGAAATTTTGTAATATCAATGTTTTTAGGTACATTATATTCTTGAAAGACTTTATACAAAATGTCCTTATATATAGTAGAAGTTTTGAGAATATTTAAAATGGATATGTTTGTTGGCATCAACTCAAGGTGATCTATAATGTCATACTTTCATTTGACATTAGGTGGTGGTACACTTGGTAAGGTGAGCTTTGCATGTCTTGTAGTAACCACACATTCATACTTGGATGGGATTATAATATTAACATGATTGTGTACCTTATCAATTTTATTAATGATATAATCAAATGGATGATTGGCTTGGTTGACATTACTTGACTTTGGTTACTCTTGATTTTTCTTGCCTTTACGTTGCTCATGGTTAGGGAATGGATCCTGATATATCCCGAGTTTCTAATTATTATATTTTTTGGTTGAGATATTTTCTATTGCTATGTCACCTTTATCAATAAGATCTTGGATGTAATGTTTGAGATACATGCATCTATTTGTATAATGTCCATGTATTTGATGGTATTCGTAGTACTAATCCTCCTTATACCAATCAAGTTTTGAAACATTGTCTTCAAAAGGCTTTGTGTTGGGCCACACTATCATGCTTGCACTAGCTAACTTTCAAAAAATATTTTCATAAGTGTCCCCTACTTGAGTAAACTTGTGCTTTGGTTTTCCTTATTTTGGTCACCCCCCTAGAATTGTTATGTTATGGGTTGAATTGTTAGGCATTTGGTTTTATGGGTTTTGAATTTGCTTCACATCAGTTACACCATCCCTTATAAGATTCCTATTTTTAGTAAAGAACTTTGGTTTATATACTGGTTTAGAAGAATTGTTGTCCAGTTTGAAGATTTTAATGATTCCTCTGTTAATTAAAGTTCTCTATAATTTAATGCCCTTTTTAATTATCTCATTGAAAGACCATGGGAAAAGGAGTAAATGATGGGTAAAATATGAATTTAAGTTGTTTATGAAAATGTCCACCAATTCAATTTCTAGGAATGATCATGAAAAGTTGCTTACTATTGCTCTCCATATTTAAAGAAATGAAGCAAATGTTTCACCCTATCACTGTTTAGTGTTGTACAAAAATAGAGTGGTCAAGTCTTTCTCAATGTCGTATAAAAAATGATGAACAAAATTTTGAGATAAATCCAAATAAGTGAAGATAGATATTTTTAGGAGTATAGAGAAGCATTCAAGGGCTTGAACTCTAAGGCTCCATGGAAAGACATGTAACATGAACTCAATATGATAGGCAACTTCTGCACATGTGTGATAAAAGCTTGTTAGGTGTTCCCTAGGATATCCTTTTCCTTTTTATTTTTCAAACTTAGGAATTTCAAATTGTGTATTCATTTTTCTCACATCATAAAGATATGAACAAATTCCCTCAAACTTGTATTTATTTTACTGATTGTATAAACCATCTTGTAAACCTTGGACCTGATCCCTGATGTTTTGAAATTCTTGCATTAGAAAGGGGGATATCTGATCTATTTGACTAGAGGTTACAAGTGGTTGATTAGTTTGTTGGGGCATGTTTGAAAAGTTGTTAGGATCAGGATTGTTATAACCAAGGTTTTGGGGTTAGGAAAAGGTATTTGTGTTATATCCAATATTTTGATTAGTGTCATAATTTGTTTGACTTGGATTTGGGTTGAAGCCAAAATTAGTCTGAGTTGGGTTTATATTTTGGATGAGTGAAGATTAGGATTTGAGCTAAACTAGTTGGAACTTAGATTCGGGTTGAAACTAGTGTTATTATTTTGTTGCATTTAATTAGTGTTATGATTTTGAAACTGAATGGTTGCATTAGTGCTTGATTGATTGGGATTTGGATTAGAACTCATAAGAGTTGATCCTAACAATAATTGATTTGGTGTATTTGAATATAGAGCTAGGTTGTTGAATGTGATTGAAGCAAAATTCAAACCATGATTTTGTACTTGATTGAGAAAACTTGAATATACATTAAAGTTTTGATTAGGATTAGATATGATGGGTAAGTTTTGCAAACTCTGATTTGGATTAATTTGCAAGTGCAGGTAAGCATTCACACTTTGATTACTTTGATCACAACTTTCTAGTTTTGGGGCATACCCAAAGTGGGTGTGGTAAAATTTTGTTTTTTTTATTTTAATTTCATGTGAAACCCATACTCAAGTTGGAATGATTTTAATTTCTGATAGGCAAACTTGAAATAAGGTTCAAGTTTTGACTAGCTGATTGTAAGATTTGGGAGTTTGAAATGGCATTCAAACTTGGATTTTTAAGATCATGTTATAAATTTTTATTTTCACTCATGGTAGGATTACCAAATGGGTTATTTGATTGATGAGATTACAAATTCATCATCTTTTGATTTCCTTGATTTTCATTGATTTCATTAGAAAAACCATGGCTAGCTTGGGATAACTCTTCACATGAGATGGTTTTCCCTTTGTCTTGGGAGACTTGGGGATGATTACATGAAGAAGGAATGAGGTTATTACTACCCTCTAAATATTTTTGGAGATTTTTTTGATTAACATTGGTAGAAGGAGACTATTTACTTGTAAAGAGGTAATACAAGTTGTGCACATCAAAATTAGGAGGGAATTTGGCACCAAAATTGAAGACCCGAAGTAGCACTTCATTTTTATTAGATATTATATATTCATATAGGGATGGTAGAGGTTGGGTAACTTTGGGGATACCTTCATCTTGATAGGGATCTCCCTCCTCATCTTTGTGTTCGGTGATTTCATGTATCTCTAAATGATGCTCTTGACTAGGAAACTGAAAGGGGTCATTGCCAAAAGGCTCTTCCCTTGCATGAGGATTTAACATGGCCATTTGACATGTAATAGGCATGGTTTTAGAAAGAAAGAGAAATAATATTTTGAGGAAATAATGACAATCTAAAATTACATTAAACCAATGATTTGACTAAAAAGCTTTAAATTTTAAACCAATTACTTTTAAGGACGTGAATTTTTAAAAGGAATTAGTTTTCAAAATAAGGATTTTTAGCATGTGGTGAATCAAAAAGAAACAAAAAAAAATTATTCTAAATAAACAAGCAATTGCACAAAAAGGGTGAACACTAGGCAAAACGGTGTTGAATAACTATTGGGCTTTCCATTGTCACTCATTCGTGCTCTCAGTTATAACCTAATGTTTCAAGGTACTAACCATGGAGGATCTTACCATGCCCATGGCCCACTGATTTTGGTTTTGAGGGTGTGGTGAAAGTAAATTCTCAACACTAATTGCTAATTAATCCACCAAATTCAAATGGTAAAGACATAATCCTAGGATTAAGGTATGCACAAGCTTATCTAGGGGGAAATAAAACCATGGAAGAGATTGATATGCAGATGCACACTATTGGGTCTTGTCACAAAGCACCCAACATACACATAGGGGTCATAGTGTGTTAAAAATTAGTAATACCAAATATTGAATTAGTTTTTGAAACCCTAGGTATTGGAGCATGAAATCTCCTCAGGTCACGGTGTGCTTAAAACACACAACCACTTAGGCAATTGAAATAGCTATGTCTCAATTTATAAACCTAACCAAAAAATGGGGTTTAGAATATTGCATGGTGATGAAATCCATGGTCAATAGTGCCCCTAATAAAGGAAAAATAAAGAGTTAATACATGTTTTTGATTTCCAAGTATCGTCACTTATGTGATGCCGAGAAAAGAGCATACATAAGATCAACTATTGCAACAAATAAATTATAATATTGCTTTTGATTTCCAGGTATCGTCACTAGCATGATGCCAAGGAAAGAACATACACAACCTTTTCAACCAAACAAGAAGACAAAAATAGTAAATAGATTTACTCCATAGAAAATAAAGTGTGATTTATTTACTAAGAATGCAAAAGACTAAAAATAAAAGATGTTAGTGAAAATAAATGAAATAAATTTATTTTGATTTTTTTAATTTTTGCAATTGTCTTTAGCCAGTGTTCTACAAACAATGTTTTAGTTTATTTTACCTGAGTTGATGAATAAGATAACCTAAAAAAAGGAATAAAAAACCAAAAAAAAACACACAAAAAACAATCCTTTGTGATGAAATCGCTATTACACAATCAATTTAAAAGCAAAATTACAAAATGATCATGTAGAAAAAAGATAAAAAAATAAAAAAAGCTTAGAGAAACAATATCATTGTTCTTCTCATGAAATCACTGTACAGATGCATGAAATTGCTTCATAGAAGAATAAAATCACTGTTGAACAAAATCATTGTAGAAAAAGACATTATTACTATTGAAAATGACAAAATCACTATAAGAAAACACAAAATGACTACTCGAAAGGACAAAATTATTGTAGGAGAACACAAAATCATTGTAAAGTAAGATGGCATCATTATCAGATGACAAAATTGTTGTTCACCTGGAAAAGATAGAAAATAACACAAAAATACAAAAAGGTGATAAAAACACTATTAAGTCCAACAAAATCATTGAAATGTGCTCTGAAATAGATGTTATGGAAGAAAAAACTACAGTTGAACACAAAATTTGTGACAACAACCTATAATCTGTACCAACTCAAAAACAAACAAGATGATTAAATACAAGAGATGAAAGAAAATAAAATAAAAAGATTAAAAGATGTGGGTAGGTCCCACTAAGCTTATCAAAAATGTATGAATTAAAAAGTGTAAAGATAAAGAGCAAGTCTATCTAAGCTAAACTCTACCAAAGTTAGAGTAATAAATATAAAAAGCAATAATCAAAACCTTCATATATTAGATACAATAATCTTCCATTGTGATTCAAATTTGGTTTGATTTATTAAAATGTGGTGCTCACTTCTCCAATGCAAAGGTGAAATAGGCAGAATTTAGATGCAAAAATAGATAAATTTGATTCACTTGATTCTATTTGTGATCTCTTAGGATTGTGATTGATTGTAATATTTTTGATTTTAAAAGAGGATCCATGAAAATGGAGATTTACAAGCCTATTTATAAAATCCTAAATTATGATCTGATGGTGGAGAATCAATTGGAATTTTTCAAGGTTCCAAATGATCAACAGTTGAGGATGAGTCATCATCCATGAGGATCAGAATAATTTCAACCAGATGGAGTAAAAAGAGGGGTTAGTTAGTAGACTTAGTCAAAATGGAGTGATAACTCAGTGGAGGTGTCATAAGAAGTGGAGGTTTTCATGGATTTGTTTGGGATGAGGGAGAGAAAAGTATGAATGTTTGAATTGGTAAATTAAGGAATTAAATAATTAAAATAAAGAATAAAAGGTACACAATTGACTTTTTCAAAAGTATTTGAATAAATCAATTAATTGAATTGAGGAAGAAATGCTAATTAATAAATTAAGAAGAATGATTAATAAACTTAGGAAGAATGAATAAATAAATTAAGGTGCATTTTGACACTAAATGAAATTTAGGTGTCTACAACTTGCATAGAGAGGCTCCATGAAGAGGTTGATATAATATTGAGATAGAATATCTCCTAATTGAGTAGGATGAAGTCTTGATTTGGCTTGAAATGGCATCTAATGAGCATGAACAAATCACCTTTGAAGATCAAAGTCAAGTTGTAACAATGATTGATGACTTCCCAAGCAACCACCATGAAGCTCATGATCGCATGACAATAGCTATAAAGGTGATGCATATAGGCCCTTAAGAGGAGAATCATATGTAGTATGCCTTCTCAAATAAACATGAAATTTTTCAAGATGATATGTGGGAAAAATATTTGAGAATTTTCAAAGAGTTTTAAGCTTTTCAAGGACATATATCTCTTATTGGGAAAGTTGGATATGCTTTTTAAGATTATCTCTTCCTTTAAGATTAATGTGGGAAGCCCAAATAAGTCATTCAAGATCAAACATACCATTCTATGGAGATTCTAGTATTCAAATCTAATGTTTCCCCAATGTGTCAAGATGTGATCATGCTTGAGGTGAGTCTTGGGCCAAAATATGAGTATCTCTTCATTGGAAACATGTTTGATGTTGATGATTCACTTAAGAGCATGTCAAATGATTTGAAAAATAGGAAGAATACTCCACCAAACAACATGTATAAAGGATAGATTGCTCTACATCATTGCTCATCTTGTAGAGGAAGAATTTACATAAATTGTCCTTATCATATAGGAGGAAATATCTTAAGGTTTGTTATTTTCAATAGTAATTTTTAATGTACTTCCTCCAAGTTCTTTGTAGCATAGTGTTTATTTTATTGTGTGTGTGTGTCTTGCTTGTGTATGCTTTATTCTTATTTTTTTATCTTGGTGAAGGTAGTCAGTTGTTTCAGTTGTTTTAAGGCATTTAAAGTCTAGGTTCAAGGTTTAATTAGGTTTGAGGTTGAATGAGAGATGACTCCATGCCCAATAGAGGCACTAGGAAACCATTCCAAGGTACATAACAAGCATGCAATCCCAAAAAGTCATGTAAGATGTTAGCCAAATTTGGTTACCATAGGCAAGTCTAATCAAAAACTTAATTTTATCTCAATTTTAACTTTGTTGATAGCCTTGAAAATGTTTTTCCAAATCATATCTTCTCTTGTCATGGTGAGTTGTCTTGTTGTCCTAATAGTGTTAGAAGTTCCCTAGGGTGACATAGTCAAAATAGGAGGTCATGGTCCTCAATTTATTGTCTAGTGGTTGGATATATCTTAGTCCTTATACATGTTTAAAAAATATTAAGGTAACTTAGCATATTTTAAGGTATTTTGAAATGTTAAAGAGCTTATGTTATTTGGTTTGATTAAGTCAATTTCTCTTATCAACACTTACAAGAAATTTTTTTAAAGTTCCAAATGAAACATAATAGGCCTTTATATAAAGAATAAATCATGTGAATGAGATCATCAAAGGTGATATAGGTCTTCAAGTTTATTTTCAAATAAATAACTTTTTAAGTTACCTATATGACTAGCTCAATGTGATATAAAGTGGTGGGTTAGTCTAAAAGACAAAATAAAGTATCTTACATATAAGTGCACATGTTAAAGGATATTTAGAAGGTTAATTCAATGTAATATGCAATTATAGATCATAAAATTATCATATGTTATAGGTTCAACATCCAAAAGAGCATAATCAATCTTGAGAGGACAATTGTTTCACTTGTATGGATTTGGAGGGCTCATCTTTAGGTGTAAATGCTTCAGATAGTGTCTCTTCATCTCCCTTAGTTTAAATCCGTGTTCAATAAGCTTACATAGTTCCAAAGAAATGAAAATCACTTCCATTATCCCATTGAGCTTATGCAAAGCTCATAATGGTCATTTTTAGATGTTCAATCCCTATAGGAGAGAGAGAGAGAGAGAGAGAGAGAGAGAGAGAGAGAGAGAGAGAGAGAGAGAGAGAGAGAGAGAGAGAGAGAGAGAGAGAGAGAGAGAGAGAGAGAGAGAGAGAGAGAGAGAGATTCAACACAAAATATATTGGCCAAATATTAGGGACCTAATGACCTTAATTTTCCATGAATTATTTATAATTTTAAAGGTATATGCTTTATGAACAATTTCTTAGAAGGTAGGGTGGTCTAAAACCCTACATAAAACTTACTAGCTTAGATTTCTCATTGAAGTGGAGTTTTGAAGCTTGTTGGAAGCATGAATTCAATGGGAAAGGATTTAAGAGGTTTTTACAACCCTTCCATATTATTTTTAAGTCCCACTTGGCATGTCACAGAGAGAGAGAGAGAGAGAGAGAGAGAGAGAGAGA